>OY720678.1:95220339-95820339 GCA_963170755.1 Amphimallon solstitiale
GTGTATTTCAAATGGCAGATAAGATTTATAGTCGGATCGTTGACTCGTGCTTCTTTAGTGACGGTGATGTAATCTCCAGGTAAATATATATTTCTATTTTTTAACCGTTTTTCAATAGTTGCGTGGACTGAGTCCACCTCCATCTGAGTATGTCCTTTTTGGAGAAATTTTTGTTCAATAGTAAAACCCATTTTAAGTGAGAGTTGAGCAAGAGCATTAGCTATGGTTTTATTTTTATTCTAATACCGGTATCCGTCGCTCCAAATAATTATTTCTTTTTCAGATACGTCCAAGGGTCAGGAATCAATAATCTTTTGTAGATGGTGAATCAAACAAGACGTAAAAGAAGATGCCTTAAATTCCCCTTCACCTTCGTGCCACCAATAGCAGTTGACATCTTTATTGGCCAAATCGAAAATTGTATAATTATGACAGCATAATTTGGTCTTGAAGTAAAGCGAAGAGGTTTTTAGACAGAGTGACAACTTAACTGCTTGTACGTCTACGGTAAGGCTACACATTTCTTTGAAATCGCCTATTCTTTGTCGTTTACCTTTTCTGCTCTTGCTTTATCTGTTGCGTTCCTCATCAGGCAAATTTCCAGTTGAATGCTGGCAACAGATATCGCATTGATCTTCACGTGGTACAAATAACGAGATGTTCTTGCTCTCCAAAATATCAGTAAATGTGAAACGGCTCACAGATTTCTCGCTGTGTTCACGACAATATTCTAAATATATACGATACAATTCCATTTTTGACTGAAATATGGATTCCAAGTATAATTTTGAAGTATCCCTCCTACAATAATGAGATTCCAGCTTTGGTAGGAAATTGATAAAAGCTTCTGCATTTTTTCGTTTGCTTATATTGTGACTTAAACCCTGGGATACAGTGTCCAAGTTTCCATTAGTCTGCCTAATCGGTGGAATAGACTTATTAACCCTAAGTGTTGGTTTAACTTGTTTATTTTCAGAATTAGATTTCTTAGAACTCATTCCATGGAATGCCGAGCCAACCCATTTCTTCACAGATTATACTCCAATACTTAAATTATTACAAAACATGTATCTGCCAACTTCTTTACGCTCATTTTCAATTTTTAACTAATAGTGAAATGTGGCATTCCTCCTGTCTCCAGATTCTTCTCTTCTTTTTTTGTTTTGGAACGACGCAGTCGACAAGTGAAGCTACAAAGCTTTTCCTGTTGTCCCATGAAAGTTGTTCCCAAAAATGGTTGAACAGTTGTTTTCTTACATTGTTGCTAATCGAAGCACAAAAACGTTTTTTTGACGTCAAGCAATATTTTGATGTACATCTAGGACCCATCTTTCTATTAATTCGTAATACAACTCCTCCTTTAACTCCTCCTATCCTTGCGAGGCTATTGTACTCCATACCTTTCTGTCTTAAGTTGGCTATTTCGTTCCTTTTCCAGTTCTTGGAATCAGGTTTACGCTTTCTCTTTCTTTTTATTAGTTTCAAACTCTTCATGACTTGCAACACTTCGAGCATCTTCATCATGATTACTATCTTCACCTTCGTCACTAACATTTTCGCCAGGTGGCATCCAATTTGTATCATCTAAAGTATCACTTTTATTATTACCATCATGACCTTCATCATCCCATCCAGTTACACGATGAGTGGTAGATTTTTCTAGTTGTTGATTGCTGGACGAAAACACTTCTCTATTTGGGTGAACTTCTAAAACAGAATAATTCATTTTTTATTCTTGCACTGAGACACAATATACTAACTTTCGATGTTAACTAAAAGTAAATGATAAGTATATACCTACCTACCTGACGCTACTTGTAATTCTTCAATAATTGGTATGCTGTCATCCACATCATCCCAATAAGGAGCTTCATTGTTGTTTGTGGTCAATTCCGGTGGGTGTTGGGTGCTAAGTGAATTTTGCCCGACAGCTTGTACAACAATAAAAAACACAAACAATTTTCAGTACTTAAGTGAAGTTATGTAGGTCGTACCTATCTTGGTTAAAATTGCTTACTCCCATTTCCCATATTCATTTGGTACTTTCCATTATTACAAATTCACTTATAAAACACTTCAAGAAACACCTTAGTACAATTCCATGTTAAACTGTTCGTCAAATAAGTTTTATTCGTTACAATAAAAGAGTCCCGATAAACAATTCAACTGTAATCAGCCTGTGGTTCATCTGACATAGCAAGTTGTTGTTGTGGGAAAAATACAATAATAGTTGCAACAACCTCCTGTGTCTGACATAGGAGGTTATTTCTCTCCACTTGTCATAGGAGTTTTTTGGTTTAAATCTCTCATTAATCCTTATTGACATAGGAGATTTTGCCAGCTGAAAGAAGGCTAATTTGTAGATCGTTTTTTCTTTATTTATCAAATCTGCTGAAATTGACATAGGAGGTTGTTGATTCAAAGCAAATTATGACATAGAAGTTTGCCATCGATAACATAATGTTGAACATGGATACCTATAGTTTCAATAATGTTTTTTTTTTAGAATTCATTGTTTTGTTTTTTAATTATTTTATAGGTGTTTTATCGAAATAGAGGAGATTCGTCATAAACAGTGACTTTTGGCCAAGTATTATTAAATTACAATAATACTTAATAATCTTTCTAAAAATCTGACTTCAGTACATAATTTATTACCAGAATAGTACTTGGTTGCAACATTTACGTTCCAAGCATTTTATGCTGTCAAATGTCATTCATGATTTGTTGTTTACAACGAGCTCATTTTCATATTTATTAATTCCATGTCACTATACTTATAGGTCGATATTACATATCGATACCAATGAGCAATTTATACTAAAAATGTTTTAACGACGTAATTTTTTTTTTATCACAGAAACTGGCAAGTGCTGTAAATATTCATATTAAGAGCTCCAGATATGGTGGTTTATTTTGCAAATATCGGAAGTAGAATAGCGCAAGACCTTGTAGTTAATAGGGAACCATGTGCTTATTTGAATAACATCAATATCGATAACAAGCAGTCAATGTATTTTGGATCAATTCAGGAAAATGAAATTCGAGACATAATACAGAAAATTAAAACTGGAAACACGAAAGATATACATATATAGCATACAACAAATCTCATAAAGAACTTAATGAAGGAGTTGAACCCCCCCCCCCCCTTCCCCCCAAACAATAGTGTTGAATAAATGTGTAGAAGAAGAATTGTTTCATTCACAACTTAAATTAGCGAAGATAACTCCGATATACATAAAGGAAAATGTTAACGACACCAGCAATTATAGGCCCATTGCAATATTGCCGGTGATATCACAGATCTTTGAGAGGGTAATTGCGAACAGGCTAATTGATATCTTCAAAGAAAAAAGTTTATATCCATGGTTATAGGAAAAATAAGTCGACCACTGCGGCTATAGTGTATATCATTAGAGCAATCATGGAATCGTATGATAGATGTGAACGGATCGAATTAACTTGCTGCGACTTAAGCAAGGCATTTGACATAGTAAATCATGGTGTGTTGCTGGAAAAGCTTCACTACTATGGTATAAGAGGTATTCCACATGGCCTGATATCTACGTATCTTAAGTATAGGTATCAGGTGGTCGAGTTTAAGGGTGAAAGATTCAGTGTGCAATCTGTGGTGAGTGGGGTCCCACAGGGTTCTGTATTGGGGTCCTTACTGTTTGTGATCTACATAAATGATATACTTTATACTACAACATCTAAACAAACTAGTTTATAAGCGGACGACACAGCGTTTCGAACTGTCGGAAAAACAGATGTTGAACTAGATATATAAACTAGTAAAGTCTTAGATGAAGCAAATGCATAGTTTCAAAACAATGAATTAAAATTGAATAGAGAGAAGACACAACATCTGAAGTTTTGTGCGAAAAATGAGCAATCCTCGGACATTGTGGGACACCTGGGCTTAACTATAGATTGCAAACTAACCTGGAGCTCCCATGCATCTAACTTAGAAAAAAAAATTAACCACAGCAATATACTGTATCAGAAGATTGAGAATGTTATATCTACATATGAAGCGACCAGAACGGCCTACTTTTCTGACTTTCATAGCAGGACCATGTATGGAATTCTGCTTTGGGGAGCACCCCAATCTGGTGGTAGAATCTTCCTGCTCCAGAAGAAGGCACTGCGGGTACTTTGTGATCTTGAATATAGTGAATGTTGGAGACAGTTTTTGTGAGTGAGAGAATACTTACTCTCCCGTGCCAGTATGTACTAACTTGCGTAAAGTACGTTCACCAACACCCACAGTTATTTTTATCATATGGAGTACATCACGACTATAATACAAGAAAAAGAAATGAAACGCTGATTCCATTAAGACTACTCAAGGCAGAGTGGATTACTGGGGTCCGTAGATCTACAACAAAATGAAATCTGTTTTTGGTTCAGATATATCAATAAATAAGATTAAGCAGTTTTTGCTGCACCATGGCTTTTATTCATTGAAAAAAAATTTAAATTTTGTAAATTAATTAAGTTACATTATAAGTGGATTCTCTCTTATACGTAACACTATTCTACACTTGCATCTACCTATATATTACGTTTTACATATTATTATTTGACTTTCATGTAATGTTTTTATTACAGTGAATAAAACTATTATTATTATTGCAACAGGAAATCAAAGCTCATCTACGTCAAAACAGGGATTAGACCGTCTAGCCCAAAGCAAAAATGGCAGGTTGCTGAATTTACTTACAAATACAGTATATGATATGTACGTATAAAAACAGTAAGTTTATAGTAATTTTTCTCCTCCCATTTTAGTCACGAGGTGAAGTTTTTTAACTGCAAATGGCAATTGAAACTCAACCAAGGTAATTGACTTATCAATAACTAGATGTGGCGCCAGACTAGTAAGTCTGTTAAAAGTAAATAAAACTGACAGTAAAAAATGAGGTGGGGCCACCACACGACTTTCTTATACGTATGAAAGTGTTACTTCCGGTCCGAATTTTGAAATTTCATTTATACAAATAATATTCCATATCCAACTCTAAATACTTTTGTACTCTTCATAAATATATATAGAATGCATAATTTACGACATATTTTCAAAAAATCGTTATTCGGTAAGAGTAAAAGTGTTACTTCCGGTCCGAATTTTGAAATTTTTTTTATACAAAAGATATTTAAAAGTACATTCTAAATACTTTTACACTCGTTATGTACCTGCCTAGAAAGCATGACTTGCGAGATATTCGCAAAAAACTGATTTTCGATAAGAGTAAAAGACCTACTACTTCCGGATAATTTGTCTCAAATTTAATTTCGAGTACATTTCAATTCTTTAAACTTTAATAACACAATTTTTCTCAAATTTAATTTTGAGTATATTTGAATTTTTTATAAATTAGTTTAAACTTAGTAATTGACGAAATATTTGCAAATTTCGATTTTTTCACTGAAGTAAACTACTACTTCCGGTCTGCCGATTTTGCTCAAAATCTAATCAGTTATCAAGAGGGAGGTTATATTCGTACATACAAAATTTGGAATTGATATCTGTAGCGGTTTGACCGCTATAGTGGTCACACACAGAGAGACAGACAGACACACACAGAGACAGACAGACACACAGACATTTTTTAAAAACCACTTTTCTTGTATCAGGGGACCCCAAAACGTGGACATCTGCATAAATCTCGAGGTCGAAAATTTTCATCATCACAATACTTCCTTATACTACGTATAAGAAAGTAAAATCACTTAAATTCCCACTTTATTGATAAAATATCATGACGATCGTTTCCTTTGTAAAACACTGATACGCAACAGGCTATTTATTATGGATGTAATGCTACATATTACATGAATTTTTCCAGCTCGGGTTCGCTAACGCGACATAGCTGGCTTCCATGTTTACAAGTTACGATATGCATGTAAATAGTAGTTGCTTCTCTCTCATGGCGAATGTAGGCAACGTTGAAGGGTGGACTTTTACGCCAAAAGTATTGGAGGGTCGATCTTTTATTAGTTATATGTTACTGTTGCATAAATATGTCTCATCTACATCCGTTATGAGATACTATTGAAAGATGGATAAGAGACGCTAGAATTCCACAGGTTTCAACGCCGACGCAAAATTTGCAATGTATTACTATAGTGGCAAGTGGCAGCCCTTTAGTAAAACATGTATCTTCGGATACACCTAAAGCACGTATTGACTTCCGATCTCTACTAATTACCCATATGATTTAAATTTTCAGTATTATATTTGTATAAAATCAAAATTAACTTCTCAAGAAAATTAATTTATGTCATACAAACAAAAGTTCATTCGTATATAAAATAGAAGAATTTTATTAGAATAGTAATTAAACGTATAAAATGTTAGATAGTAACTGAATTTATTGTAATCTCATTCTTAATGAAAGATTTTAAAAAGTCCCAATATTAGTAATATTGTCAAGACATAAGATAGGCAACTTAAATTACTATACAAAAAAATGTCATTATCATGAAAAATCAAATACGTATATGGAAACTAAGGGAAAAGATATCCTGGTTATTTATAAACAAATAGATGGTTTGTGAATTATTTTGACATGAAAGGAAAAGAATTATGTAATGAAACGAGATTTTTTGGAATAAAGAAGAATTTATATATAAAAGTTGGTATAAGTAATAAATAACTGATTTTATAAGTTAATTATCATCATCTACATGTTTGATTAGTCGTGAACTTGTGGAACTCATATCTTGGACCAAAGTAATTACTGAACCTGAAATAGCTTGATGTTTCTTATAAAAATGAATGGAATTGGATTTACAAACTGAAAAATACATATAAGAAATGTTTTACCGAAATAGAAGAAGCCCATAACGTGTATACAAATACGAGAAAAACCTATTGGATTAATTTAACTTGGACCTTATATGCTATATTATCCGGATCTTAAGAAACTGTACCTGTAATCCAGAATAGAAGTATTTTATGAAGAGGGCCAGTCCTAGACAGAAATAGAAAAACCGTTAAGTACAATTATAAATATTTAAAAGAAAATTCTTTCATAATAATTAATATCAAACATTGAAGCAATATCTTTATAAGATAAAGAGAATAATAGAATTGATAGTTAATTTATTGTAAAAATGTTTCTATTTTATATAAACATCATTGTCAATCTTTGAAATGCGAATTTTCAAAGAGCATTTTTTCGTGGACTTGTGTAATGAATAATTTCTATAATAACAATAGATTGTTTGAATGCTGATATTAAACTTGTAATCGCAGATATATATTTGCATGTCCATGATTTATAATACTAATCTAATAATAAATAATAATCATTTTCACATTACCATACGAAACTCTAAATTCGAATTCTATATCACACACGGAGATCACGGAACAACAATCATCACAAAAAAAAATGGAGAAGAAAGAAAAAACTCTTAATTCACAGTATTGAGTCGTCAGCTAACGAAGTATTCAGATCCGAGCGTGTCTAACGTCCGTATTGCACAAACGACAAACAAATGAAGACGCCACCGCTGGTCCCCCGCGATTCAACAAATGATTCGTGTAATACATTGCGTGGCACGATAATATATAGAAAATCAAAAGAACTTTTCGAATTTCAAAGAAAAGAACACAACGCGCGCCTGTAATGTGGAGCTTTCGCAGGCTGTCGGGGCCGGGCAAACCGGCGGCGATGAAAACGACTTTTTTGTGCGTCGTCGGAGATCAAAGGCTTCCGCCGATGCTGCCAACCATCGCGAACGTAAACAAACAATTATGAACAGTTTATACTTTGCTTGCGGTACGTGGAATCGAAGCGTACACTGGCCAGCCCCGTACACGCACGTTCTCGTAGGTGTTCTTGTTTTTGTTGTTCCTGTTGAACGAGCGGACAGTGGCTAGAGAACACAATGATAATGTTTGTGTTTTGAGATGATTTCTTTCTGTATGTTCGTTGATGAGGGTGTCAGAAGGTATCCTGCAAGTAAGGATGTGATCATTTATCTATATCTGTAGTTCCTGACTGTTCATTCTATTTTATATTTAACTCTTCAAGAAAGGAATGGAATTTTTCTCTCCTAAAAGTTCTGTCATTATTTTTTTTATTTTTGTTCTTTCGCTATAATTGTACAATGTATTATATAAAGAGATATTTAAAGGACGTAATGAAAGAAGGGCTTATTGCCTCAATAATCGCTACATATGACATCATAATAAAATAAGAGATGGCAGTATTGTTAATGTTGTAATATCGGAAAACTTTGTTAGATTTAAAATTAATTTAGTGTTTTTATTATGCATTTTAATTTAATTCAGTATTTCTGCAGCTAAATACTTTTTTATTTGATACTTTTTAGCTATTTTGCTTTTTTTTTTTTTGGTTACCCCTGTATATTGGCTCGCGTTAGGCGCTGTTTGAGTTCTTGGTTATGATTTTAATTTTGTTTGCATATTGAATAGTCTATTACTCTGTGGGTATTATTAGAGTGCCTTTATAATCAGGGTGGTGACAAGATGAGATTATTTCTAATAGGTTGATGCAAATTGAGCCTACATAATGGCATCTTCACCAAAAATGTATTTTACAGTTACATTCTTATATTTATTTGTCACTTTTTTTTTAATACATATCCATTTAATACGCAAATTATAGGTTACTATATCAATCCATTTTTAATAATACTGAATTTCAGTAGGTAATCGAAATTCAGGGTAACACTATATTTTATTTACACCTTCTGCCTATTACGCTATACCTGTTCAATCTAAAATATTTGTTGTCTTACCTGTAACCTCTCTTATGCTGTTTGATTGATAATACAGGGAACTCTGTCGCCGCACTGCTCAGTGTAGAAGGGCGTAGGTCTAACAGATCAAATTAGACGATGGACTAAATAAAGTGCCAGCCCTCTTAATAAATAAGACCCCTGGCAAAATGCAAACAATTATAGCTACTTACCAAAAATTTTCCTTATACTACGTTTCGGACAATTAATTCTCATTTCCCGAAGTACCATAAGAATTACTTGCCTTTTAGCACAAATTATTATGGTAACAACCAAATGACCCACAAGAGCCACGTTTTTTTTCATGGTAAAACTATATATAATTTCTATTGGTACCCGTCGTGACTTCCAAAATATATTACAGCAAATATGTAGTACACATTAAATGAAACGACTGTATGTGTGTAGTAATAGAAGAATTTATACAGAAAAGAATAAACAAAATAACATCAAATTGCAGTAGGATCGATATAATCCAATCATATTGCATATTTTTAGCATGTGATTTTAAAAATACCCCAACTAGTTTATAATGCTTTGGATAGATGGCGTTACTTAAGGATCGATATTTTGAGGTTACCAGAATCAGAAAAATCTCGTTATGTTTACAGCGCAGCGATAGCAAGATCCATTTTTCTAGTCACTTCTATTGCATAAGCAGCAATTCCTTCAAAGGAGTACTTCGAATATAGGTTGCAAATATGTAATAGTATAAAAAACAGTGATAACGGCATTATTTTTTAAAATATCTTGCTATCAGTAAAAAAATTCTTTATGCTCTTGTAGTAATTGCAGTCTTGTTTTTATTGAAATAACAAGACCGTATTTTTTGGTTGACAAAAATATGTTCTGAATGTTCTTCTTGTACTGGCATGTATTGGAAATAAATTTATATTATTATTTCATAACACGTAACTCTCCCCAAATGCCTCATTATCATTAAGAAAAATAAATAACGGTGACAATAATAATAATATTAATACATGAAATATTAAAAAAACAAATAAATACGAACATATAAATATGCCCTTCACGTGTAAACAAGTCTAGAAGTTGACAGGCATGTCGTTATATACGAGAACCGTAACAGAAGCAAAAGGGAAGAGGAGAAGTGCATAAATTGCCTTGATTTCAATTCTTGGTGCCGCCGGTGTCACTTTCCGGACGACTGTCACGCCCTCTGTCCTGCGGTTTTGTCGACTGAAGCGAAACTACGAACCAGACTGCTGACTTTACGTCAATAATGGCACGAAACCATGTCTGCAGATCTTGTTATTATAAATAAAAGACATTCTCGTTGCCCAACACCGGTGGCACGTATAGATAACACGTATCGGTGACGTGAACGTCTGCAGCGTCGCTTCTTCATCAACTGACGCTGAGCCCCGTTACAGATGAAGAAAATAGACGGTGTGAATTACTGTTTTGGAAAATATCGAAACGTCAAAGTACGATTTTTCGAAATATCTAAATATTGCGTCTACGTCGTGTTCCTATACGAATTTAGGGATTATACTATATTAAAATAAAAATAATAAAAAAGTCTCATTAGACATAATTTTTAAGAACGAGTTTAAGTACAGAAAACGAGTTTTTTTAAAGAACAAATAGACAACATATCTCATGAAATCTGTATTTTATAGTAGTTTTCTGTATTTTTGGTTTTGAATGTTCAAAAAGTTTTAAAATTACACAACGTGATCATTTTGAACTGCACTGGGTTGGACACACTGATTTTAATATGGGAACACAGTGTTATTGACGAACATGTTTAGTTATTTTGGTGGTTAGGTTTATTATTTACATTTTTCTTGTGATAAATGTCAATGAAATATCGTTAGTTTTAAGTTGAATTATATGAAAGAATTTTTGTAGAAATATAGTAAATGCACTTTATTTTTTATCATAAACAATAATAGATACAGTAAAACATAATCCCATAATTATGTCACAAAATGAATACATTTTATAAAAGTCCACCGTTATTCTCAATACATAGATTGACACGTCTTCTTATATTATTGAACACATTGTGGAGTGTTTCCGGTGTGACATTTTGCAATTCTATTGTAATTGCCTCTTCAGGTTCATCGAAATTATGCAGTCTGCTCTGAAACACTTTATTTTTAAGATAGTCAAAAAGAAAGACGTCCAGTGGGGTTAAATCAGCAGAATTGGCTGGCTATGGATTTCGACTAATCAATCGGTCACCATAGTGTTCTTGCAAATAATTAATACTGTGTTGCGCAGTATGTGCAGTTGCCCCATCTAGTTGGAAGTACCCCATGGTTAATTCAACTCCTTGAATGCTGTTAATGAAGAGTTCCAATATTTGTTCTCGGTATCATTTGCGTTAATTGTATCATAGGAAAAAGTGGTCCCATAATCAGTCTTTTCGACATTGCAACCCAAGCACCGACTTTAATAGGAAAAAAGTGGTCCCATAATCAGTCTTTTCGACATTGCAACCCAAGCACCGACTTTAATAGGATGAAGAGTGGTTTCAACAAAACATGTGGATTATCTGTTGACCAGGTACAGTAATTTTGACAGTTGATATACTCCGACAAAGGGATCCAAGCTTCATCCGAAAAGAAAGTGCGATTGAAGTCTCTTTCATGAAATATTTATACTCTCCGTTGCCTTAAACCTTTCAATCACCATATTGCAATGACAAGTGAATGTGTCCAAGTTTATTTATATTCCGTTACAAATTTCTGAAAACACGATCCCATTGAATATTTCCATGATCCATCCTTTTGCAATGTTCCACTGCGAAAGTGCGTACAATAAACGTATCCTGTTGTATCCTAAAAGGCATGGGTATACCAGGTATATTGACTTGAAATAGACAGAAAAGCGACAATAAAACAATGAAAATACGCAAGTACAAGACACTTCAATACATTATGGTTTGGATATTTGACATGTAAATTTAGTATGGACAATTCACGGAAGTACATATTTCCTAGTTTTTGATAATACTGGGACTTTTTTGTTGTCAACCCAGTTCAAAATGATCTCGTTGTAGATATGTTTACTTTGAATATTCTAGTAACTTAGATTTTAGGACATTGGTTGACTTTTAACTTGAACATTTTAAAGATTTGACAGTATAGATTATCTTAATCATAATGTCATTTTAAGTTTAGAATTTATACTGATTTAAGTAATAAATTATTTTTAAGAAACATTCAAATGTATCTTTTATTCAAAAAAAATAGCCCATAAAATTATATTGATATTAATGCTCTAAACCAGGGGTGTCCAACCCGCGGCCCGCGGGCCGCAAGCGGCCCAAGGCAAGTACTAATGCGGCCCGAAAATATCTAAAGTTACTGAAGCTAAAGGCGGGCACTAATTGACGAATCTGTCGTCAAACGTAAATAAATACTGCAGATTGAAGGCTTCGGCATCTACCTACGTTCAAACATTGTCATCAAACATCATTGTGATCTACAATTTACGCTGTAAAGAGCACACGCAATGGATACGGATGTACTGGCTATGCCTGTCATAAGCGAAATAATTCAAGATGAGAGTATCAAAGCAAAACCAAATTCTAGAAAAAAAGGCGCACAAGAATGTGGATTGACAAAAAAAAAGAATATTCTAATGCAAAACTAATGCATATAAAGGAATGTGTCGCAATGACCAATTAATGTTTACATCTCAACAAAAGTTTTTTTAGCAACGTTACAACTCAAACAGAGTCATTTGTGAAGGCTAGTTATGTAGTCGCAAATTTAATCGCCAAAAAATCGAAACCATTTTCTGATGGCGAATGTATTAAGGAATACATGGAAAGCGTGGCAGATATAATTTGTCGAGACAAGAAAGGTGATATTTCTAATATCAGTTTATCTCATCAAACTATTGCTAGGAGAATTGACGATATTGGGAAATCTATAGAAATGGATTTGAAAAGTAGAGCCTGTGGTGTTGAGTGTGGTAATGCTACACGACTAGGAATTAAGTTGGTATTCGTGAGTTAAGAACTATGCACGAAGCAGAATGTAAAACAGTTATTTAAGATATAAAATGTTGTATTATGTTTATTGAATAAAGTAGAATAAAGAGTGTTTGTGTTTAATAAAGATTAAATAATAAAATGAATATGTGGTTTTAAATTTTATTCTTCGGCCATGGGTGGAACTACTGATGCTACTGATACAGCTCAATTTGCCATTTTTATTAGATATTAATGACGAATATATGTAACTGAAGAAATGGCTTCTTTAGTGCCATTAAAAAACACGACAAAATCAATAGATTTATATGAGGCAGTGAAAGAAACATTAACGCGGTTAACATGGTTACGGATGGCGCCCCAGCTATGATCGGTAAAAAAGAGTGACTTGTAAAATTAATAGAGGACGATGCCATTGCTGTCGAAAACTCTCGTTTGATGAAGTACCATTGTATAATACACCAAGAAAATTTATGCGGAAAAGCTTTAAAAATGGGTCATGTTATGCAAATTGTCGTCAAGATTGTAAATTTTATAAGAGCCCGGGGATCATCGCCAATTCAAGGAATTTCTCAAAAATATTGATGCTGAGTATAGCGATATCGTATACTTTACAGAAGTAAGGCGGCTCAGTCGAGGACAAATGCTAAAAAGATTTTATAACGTACTTAATGAAATCAAATCTTTTATGACATCGAAAGCTAAATCTGTGCCAGAACTTGACGATGCCGAGTGGCTTACAGATTAAGCATTTTTGGTAGATTTGACTGCTCATTTAAATGACTTAAACACGCGCCTTCAAGGCAAAAACCAAGTTATCAGTACGATGTTTCAAACAATAAACGCTTTCCAGGTAAAACTAAAATTATGGCAGGCCCAATTAAAAGCAAACAACTTTTTGCATTTCAGCACGTTGTCCAAGCATATTCCTAAAAATGGAAAAAAATATGCGGGCATACTTTTCGATTTGTTACAAGAATTCGAAAATAGATTTTAGGATTTTCGGACAAATAATCAATTTTTTTTGTATTTTTGCGACTCCATTTACAGTCGATATAGTTATGCTGCCAACAAATTTTCAAATGGAATGCATAGAGTTGCAATCTGACATCCAACTTAGAGAGAAGTTTGATCACGTCTCTTTGCTGGACTTTTATAAATCATACCTGCCCAGAGACAAATATCCCGCATTGTACAGTCATGCTTTATTCATGTCATCATTGTTTGGAAGCATGTACATATGTGAACAACTATTTTCAAGAATGAAACATACAAGTGTAAAATTAGAACCAACATATTGGATAAACACCTTGAGGACTGCCTGAGAATCGCAACCACGTCAATCGAACCAGATATTGGCGCATTAGTTTCTCAACTTCAATGCCAAGTATCACATTAATTTTATGATATGGATTTATACCTAAAATGTATTAAACAATGTTAAATGAATTTCATGTTCTCTTTTTATAATGACAAAATTCATAAACTAATAAATTTTAAATGACTTAAACATGAAAACTATATATTTTAAGTTTTGTTTTTGCTCGTCAGCTATGGTAACATACTTGTGGCCCAAAACACCATGCCCTTTTCCAATGTGGCCCAGGGAAACAAAAAGGTTGGACACCCCTGCTCTAAACTATTTGAATTTACATCGTTGCATATTTTGTGCATGTTTTGACATTAGAAGTTATTTGGCATGTCAGTTGCTAACATTATGGCCTTCTATTACTTTCTTAATTTATTTGACTGTCATACTCAAAATTATCAATGAAACTTCATAAAACAATTAAACATATGGAATGGTTTCTTTGAATGCAAAATTGCTGAAAACTTAAAGGCAAGTATTTTGAGCAACAATTTTGCCATAAAATTTCTATTTTCTTTCGTTTTCCGGAAATATTTAGGACACCAGTATCAAATTTTAGATATACGTAATCCACCAAAAGAGTATGATTTATTTGACAGAAAAATTTAAAGACGCAAGTCACATAACTTATGTTAAGTCTGTCATACTATATTTTTACTGTGTTAATCTCACGACTGAAATATTATAGATGGGTGTTATTGGCTACACCAGGACTTCAATCAAATACCTCCAGATTTGTAGCCAATACTGATAAGTTACCACATTTGCTAAAGTATTACAATTTAAATAAATATAAGAGAAAGAAGTTTATATTTATCTCCTATAGACAATAGTAAATTTGGCAAATGTTTACAATTATTGTGCAATTTTTTATCGAATATTGATTGAATTTACTGCAACCCTCGTCCATGCCTTTGATACATTGTTAAATGTAGAGAAAAATCGACAAATATGTACTACACACATTGTGATGGTTATGAGCGCAAAGAGTACCCACTCGATAGGCCGTTGAATAAGCATCTTCCTGTGGTTCAAACAATCGGTTACGTTTGACAAACAATAGACTGAAAAGAGCGTAAGCAAGTCGCGGATGTAACTGAAAATGAAATCAAGTGGTCCCTTGTTCGTGCCGGAGACAATGGAAAAATTCGAGTGGTTATTTTGCTTTAAAACTAACACATCCAGTGTGCACGTCCTTGGAATAGGGACGTATTCAGCGCGATGCAGTTACAATAGCAGATTTCGAATTATTTATGGGATTTTTCAATTTCTATTTAAAATCATATATAATTTTCATTAGAAAGAAATACATAGTAAAATGTAGATATTTTTAAATTAAAAAATACGTTTTTGTAATGATGATGTTTATTATGAGAGTTGGTTTGATGATGAAATGAAATCTATTATTTGTAGGTAAACACACATAACATATTTCTAATTAATTCATCTCAAAATAACCTTGAAGAAAGAAAATTTCTATTCTTATAATAATTGTTAGCTTTATGATCGTTTGAAATAAATGATTATCTTTAGTTTTCATTTACGTACCAATATAGACGAAATAAATTGTGCGAGAGGGTGGAGGAAGATGGGGACAGTAGAACACTGTATCTTGGTTGCAAATTGAAATACAAGGTTCTTAGTGGTCTTATTGTAATCATTCAGGATTTATCTGTGGTGTATATAGGTATTATGATGTGTTGAGAAAATTATAAAAAGAAATATGGAAATACACTATCATGCCCCCCATTGGGGCAACATGGAGGTCCAGGGAAGTTAGGTTAGGGTTGTAAAATAATGTTGGGTAATATATAAAAAAGCAGATTTTTTTCTTAAATAATTGCAAGAACTCAACTAACAAAACTATTTAAAATTTAAAAAAAATACAATAACGAAAACAATATTAAACTTAATCTCGACAATTAAGGCAATAGAAGAACAATTTATAGCACATTATCGTAATCGTATCAATCTTATTTGCGTTCTTCAGTACGACACAACTAAAAAGGTATGTGTTAATTGTACTTAAAACGGTATGTGCAGTACTATCTTAATAATGTCCATAGATGTCCAATGTGTAAAGCAACAGTGATTATTAAATCACTTAATATTGTGTGATGCCAAATTTCAACCAGGCAATTAGTAAAGTATATTAAAATTCTATGCCGAATATACATTTATATCTTTGACATATAGTATTATTGGTGTGTAAATGTTAGACGATCGTGTTTGGTGAACCAGGACCATCTAATTGACCTACATGATTGGTACGCGATGCCCTATTCCTATTTTTACATTACCTATTCTTTTAATTGTGCAATTTGCGTCGATATTATTTGCGTGGTGTTACTGAATGCCCTTATTTATTACATCAAGTGATGGAAATTACTTGCATTACATCTATTAATTAACGAACTTAAAGAAAAGAGTGCATCGCTATAGAGGACTAACTGTTTACAATCATTTTCGCACTAGATTGCTCATCAGCCCGATATATGATGCCTTTTCCTTGTATTTACCAAAATGTATATTTATGCAAACGGAGACGTTTTTAGCAAGTATGAGAGATAATCACTTATCTATCTCATTGAAGAGAAGGAAACATTTTAATTAATATGATTTACCTTCTACCGATTGGGGCAATACTGTAATGGATGCGTCGAAATATTAAAAAATCATACATATTAACCACGTATGGTATCAAATTTATAACTAGAAATTATACAACAAAGGAAAGAATGAAAAAATATATTTGTATAATTTTAACGGCTCTTGTGAAAACTATAAATATCTTCCATTTATAATTAGACATTTTGAAAAAATTATTACACATGGTACTCATAAAATAACAGTGTGTAATTTATAATGCCTGTGAGGAATCCAATAAAATATAACTGTATCAATTTTAATTATTTCCACGGCTTGGACAGGTTCCAGTTTCTTTTTATTATAGATTTGTGTACATGTCTTGGTCAGTTTTATTAGTACCTTTTTTTTTGTTGAAGCATTTTAAGAAGCCGTTCGAGTAGTTTTCTATTCAAATTCAAAATAGTAGAATAATTATTTGATTTATTGAATTTGCTTTATTACCTAAATACAGGATATGTACTAATTAAATTGTCTATTTCTGAATTCATGAATATTTCGTTGATAATATAAAGAAATAAATTGATTATTTTTATATACTCTATGAATATTTAAAATGTATGTACATATTGCGTGGGGCAACAATCTTATCCGTTCACTTCACATCCGATTCAGTCTACTTGACTTTCGACGGTATAAATCGTTGCTTTTATTCTGTAATATTGCTAAGGGCGTATCCGCTACGACATGGTTAAATTAAATTATTAATTTTTTAAACAGAATTTTTTTATTTTTTTATGTTATACCTTGTCAATACAATTTATGGTATCTATATATGCACATACCTACATTATTTGTATAATATTCGTTAAAATCACTATTCAATATATAAGAAAAAACAATACATTCACTTGTTTTTCTGTAATAAAGTAACAGACTACATACGAATCTATAAATCAAGGATCATTTAATAATAATACTATTTATTTGTATTATTTACCATGCACTTACATAAGTTATAATATAAAAAAATATATAAAAGTATATATAACGAACGGTAATGTGCAGGCAAATCTTACTAGTTGATAAGTAACAGTTTAAGTCGGGCTGCAAGAGAAAATCGTATTCTTTAATGCTCTTGTAAAGTCGTTTTATATAAAATAAATAGGATAGTTTTTATTTCCATATGTAAATATTTATATAACATTCAACCGAGTGGGAATGTTTATTTAAAAAAAAAGAGGAAAAGGGAAAAAGAGAAATAAATGCTACTTGATTCATAATTGAAAATTCGTTATATACTAGGTAAATCCAGAAAGTAAGTTTTATTTCTATTTTTGCCGGGGCAACGCTGCGATCGCAGTTGCGTGCAAGCACAGCAGCTGCTCTGAATAAAGGAGAAGGAGATGACGCCATTTTGAGATCACTCTTTGTTGTGTATTCTTTGTAGTGCTCGTTTAGAACGGCAGCGTTGATGGAAAATCCTGCCACTTGTGAAATTAGATCTGTAAATTTTTTCTACATGCGAAGAATATTAACCAGTCGACATTCATTGACAAATCTGCGAGGTTTATGGAAAAAAATATAATAACTGGTTCAATAGTGAGAAGATGGGTCCGACAGTTCAATGAAGGATGTGCTCAAGTGTAAGGTTACTGATGAAGTGATTCGTGCAGTTAAAGAAAAAATTAAGTAAAACCGTAAATATACCATTTCTGCTCTTTCTATAGAATTTCCACAATTTTCAAGATCGCTTACTTATGAACTTGTTACTGTAAAAGTTGGTTTTTGAAAACTCGTTGGGTGCCAAAAACACTTACAGAGCAACACAAAAACCAACGTATAGGCAATGCACTAGACTTTTTAACGCGACAATGGCGGTGATGTCTTTCTGAGACAGTGATCGGGATGAGACTTGGATTGCTTACGACACCCCTGAAACTAAATGACAATCGATGGAATGGAGGCATACGTCATCGCCACCAAGGACTAAACCCAAGCAAATGTTAACACCTCGAAAAATCATTTGTACAGTGTTTTGGGATAAACAAGGCATTTATTGGTGGATTTTTTGCGGCGAAGTGAAACAGTCAATGCAAATGTTTACTGCGATACGCTTAGGAAACTGCGTCGCACAATTGAGAGCAAGCGTCGAGGAATGCTCACAAACGGCTTTGGCATTATCTGTAACAACCCTGAATTCGCTCCTAGCAACTTTCATCTCTTTTTCCACTTGAATTCGTTATTTCGTGGTCAACACTTCAACAACGATGATGAGCTCAAAGAACATGTTTCCGCATGGTTGACAACACGGACGGTAACCTTATGCGAAGAAAGTATACAAAAACTTGTGCCACACTGTGACAAATACCTAGAAAATGGTAGGAAATAAGTAGAAAAATAGCTTAAGGTTTGTGGATTGTTTTGCAATAAATAGTTTTTTAGTATTTCTACTTGTTTTCTTTTTATTAGCGTTCTTGAGAACAGAGCAGCTTTCAGTCAAATGCAATGCAAATAATTTTCATACGTTTTTTCCTAAACGTCATATTAGCAAATCTGAAAGTATTCAGATGTGTCTCACCCTCGATTAATGCAACGAGGAGTTATAGAAGACTCTTAAGGAAGATTAACTAGCAGACACCATGCCACTCCGTATTTTTATAAAATTCTTAACAATCTTGCAAAAATAACGCACGACAGCTTCAGTACTCGTTTACCTTTAACTTCTCCATGGCTGTATATGAAGTGTATAACCAAAGCAATGTGTAGTACAAGAGGCAAATTACAATAATCACAAAACTTATAAAGTCCACTGTGGCAAGAATCATCGTAGGAGTAAAAGGCTCTTGCAATCAAAAATGGTTTTGCAGTCTTATTAAAAAAAATAATTGATAAATATTCTGCATTTTTGTCTTGTTTAATAGCTATGAAGAGGAGTATATGTGAAAGTCGGAAATGCTCTCCGCAAACATATCAAGCACTCTAATACTACAATCAGGCAACATCGATCAACGAGAAGCAAAGCTATAGTCGAATTCTTGGATGTTTCGTATTTCACTTTCGTCCACATCATAACAGCAAGTATACATGTAATGACGAACATTTTTGACCTAGAGATTTTTGCAAATGTCCACGTTTAGAAGTCGCCTGAAAAAAGTGGTTTTTGCAAACATGTCTCTCTGTCTTTGTGTGACCACGTTGACGGCTAAACGATTAGAGATATCAACACCAAACTTATATTGACAGATTAGAGTCTCTCAAAATACGACTGGATTTTCAATGGAGTCGTTAGACAAATTACAAAAAAAATTTCGGATAGTTCTCGGGAAATTACAATTTTTTACTCCAATCGCAAAGAAATCTTTTGCGAATATCTCATAAATGAGACACTTAACATTTAAGACAGATTTATACATACTTGAATGTTAATTTGGACCAACTTTTGTAAAAGAGAAATGGAACTTACGCTTTTATCGAAAAGCAGTTTTTTCTTGCACACATCTCCTAAGTTATGCATTTTAGACAGATATTAAGACGTATTTAAATCTCAATTTGGAACAAGTTTCCTATATAAATTTTGCAGCACGTAAGTTCGCACACCAATTTATCTTAAATTAGGTTTTAGGTTGCTTCGGACCCACTCCTCATCTCCAAATAAACTATTCATTCCATCTTTGAATCTACATCTTCATATACCAGCGAAAACACAGGTCTACAAAATGAAACTTTTTAGAAGATGTTTTATTTTTGATAAGTGGTTTCATATAATTTTGATGCGCTGATTCCAATTCTTTTATCCATTTGTGTGTATCACGCAAGATATTTTTTCAAATCACAAAATAAAATAAATACAATCATTAAAATAGAAATACAATTATTTAATTAACAAAATTATCAGTAGTGTTTCAAATATAACGAGCTACGTATTTTTGCTCCTCACTAACTGCCCCAAGGTTTTCTGGAAATTGATCTAGATGTGCGAATAGAACGTGTACCTTCAAACTCATGTTGCAGCCTGCATACGAAAATTTTCCAACATTTTGCTGACTATGTTCTTATAGTCTGGATCGTTGTTATTTCCTAGGAACTTCTCAATAACTTCTTTAAATGAACCCCGGACTTCCTTTTCAATAATCGTCATAGAATTCTGAAAGCTTTCTTCTCTATATAAAGTCATAATATCGGGACCTATAAAAACTCCCTCTATTATTTTGGCACAAGGCAACTTGGGAAATTGTTTGCAAATATATTTAAAATATTCATCGTTTCTGTCTAAAGCTTCCACGAACTGTTTTATCAAGCCCTATTTAATAGAGGTGGCAATAAAATTCTTATGAAATATGAAATTAAGATCTCGGTTTGTGAAAAATTGGTAGATGATAGGTCAAAATTAAAATTAATTTCAGATTTAGGAGGTCAAAATTACTTAAAAACAGATGTTGGTAGAAAAACATCAATTTTGTTGTAGACCTGTGTAATCTAGACGTGCAAGGCCGGAATTACGACGGAAAAAGCAAATAATGTATAACATCACGCAATTACTAAATAGCACTATTTATATGGTGAACTGCAGCATCTGTTTTCGTCGAGAAAACAGACAGCAAAAAAGTCGATTTTACTTTTAAGTTCCTTTCTTTATGGGCGTAGGTAGAAGCGTAAGGAGTTTTTAAAATGTATTCTATTTACCTTATATTTCGTAATATAAATAAAGTACGCAGAGATAGTTTCGTTTTTTCATTGCTTTGACTGTTAATTACATACTACGTAATTTTTGTAATAGCTCCTGTTTAATACCATTTCAATGAATCTACTTCTCCCAATTATCTTGACGTAAGTGTGCATTGGATTTCGTTAAGTTTCAATAACATACGCATACATTTTTAGTTATCATTTATTTAGATAAAGAACACTGTTTATGTTACTTTTTCAGATATGATATGAAAGAACGTCGAGAATGGCATCATGAAACAATGGCGATTTGGATTAGGGGTCATACTCATTGTATGTCCATTGTCAGTCGGTGATTCCGAAATTTATTGCAAAGTCTGTAAAATATCGTTACAGAATATCAAAAAATCACACGTACGTCACAAACATACACAGAAATTGGACCCGTTGGAAGCTGACAATTTTAACAAAGAACTCTGTGAAACTTTAGTGGCTGCTAATATCTATTAAATAAACTTGACAATCACAATTTGGAAACAGTTCTCCAAAAATATACTAGTCGAAATGTTCCTGATGAATTCACTTTACGCAAATATTATGTTTCTAAGTGCTTCACGAAAGCAGTAGAATGCATTAGAAGATACCTTTCAAATCAGTACCTATGGATAAGTGCCGACGATACCGTCGATATATTACAGAGAATTTTGATAGATTATAAAATTTCGTTACATGTTTAAATAGCAATGGTCGAAGTATTTCTGAGTGCAAGAAACTAACACAAATTTTAAATTTAAAAAATCAGTTGTTATTCCATCAGGAACACTTTAGAAATTTGCCTAAACTAATCACATATTTTGAAAATGGAAATGTCAAACTAAATTTTGGATTAACCACATTAGATGTGGCTATTAATAATTTTAACAGTGACTTCGGATGTGGTCTTCGGCAAAGGTTAGGCGCAGTTTTTAATAGAAATCCAGATTTAATAACATTGCGGCAATTGTGTATGGGGACAATAACACAAAATCTAACTGCTAAATACGCTGAAATTAAAGAATATTTCCAGTACGCACCTATAACCAGTCGCGATGTAGAAAGCATGTTTTCTATCTACAAGGATGTACTTTATTCAAAGAGAACAAATCTTACGGAAGAGAACCTCGAGAAAGTATTGCTAGTAAATATTAAAGCTCCTTTACTCGACCTGAATTATAAAATGAACAAATAATAACGTATTTTGTATTTTATAGATCACCACCCACTTATTATCCAATTATGTAAACAAAATTAAACCCCTTTAAAAATATAATCATCGGCCGCTCGTGTCCGGTCTCTAGTAATCATTAAGGCGCATATATTAAAAATGATAATGATCCTGATATTAAGCCCTGACGCACACCATTCCCTATGCCTTTAAATTCTGTTACGTTTTAAATCCGATATAACCTCTGAAACAGGAGGGCTCCTATGTTAAAAGATATTAAAGCACTAATATAAGAACAACAAAATTTGAAATGACACATGCAAAAAGAATATGTTAAAAAAAGTGACCAATGATATATAGACAACATGACGCTGTGTAATTTCACCTTGCTAATAAACAATAGCCTTAAAAAAATTGACGCTTAATTTTCACTTACTTGTCCTAACCAAGAAATATTAAAAATGTAGACGTTTGGAGATCCAAAGCACTTTTTATCAAAAATCTAATGCAATTTTTCAAGCAATTGTTTGTTTATCGTCAAGTACATAACGTGTGCTTACACATGTAAGTGTGTATGTAAGCTCGAAACACAGTGTTAGATGGGCAACCCTCTGTGAACGACGGTGTTCGCCCATTGTCTGGTCACGTCTTGGCGCATCATCATCGCTGGCCGATCTTTTTCGAGGAGCGGTGAGCGTTTCGTGGGGCACGTGCTCCGTTTTAATAATAAACACTTAACGAACGTCGCTTTTCCCCCACTCCACTGCACGACGGGCGATCTGTACGTGCGATAGTGCAACTATTTTTGCGAAATTAAAAGGAGGAATCGGCAATAATAGTAAACGAATGAAGATGGGTAAATGTACACGTGTTGAGATAGATGCATCTGTCTGTTTGATGTTTATATTGAAACGGAACGCATGTTGTGTAAAATAGGCATAGTTTATCGTACAATTTAATGGTTTTAATGCTTTGAAGTGCATCTCGCTCTCTCTCTCTTTAAAATTAATTTATTCTTTAATCAGATACTTAGTCTACATATTTTCATTAATAAAAAATTACACAAAATATTATGATTCTATTGCTCACAAATTGGAAAATTTAATAGATTGGTTAAATATGTGATATAACTTTCTTCTGCATTATTTGAATTATTCCATCGGATCTTGATTAAGTAAACTCCGATCTACCTATTAAATATACAGGGTGTCCCAGAAATAAAAAGACGGAGTAGCAGAAATCGGAAGCTAGATTGTGTAAAAACGTACCCTCAAAATAGCAAGTCTTTATTCGTACGCAGACGGCAGAAAAAAATAATAAAGAATTCAATTGGCCTTACGCCGACCCTGGACTAAATATCCACCTGCTTCATTTCACAATCGGTCCTTTTCAGGACCACCATATTACTTGTGTTAAAAAAATGGAGGAGGAATAGATACTTCATAATAAATATCAAACCATTAATTACTTTAATTTTACACCTGCTAGAAAAAAAAATTACATTCTTGATATTTACTGTAATAAAGGCTAGAAAAACTAGGATTTATTGAATATTCTAAAATAATAATAATCAGCTGTTTCCGACTACAAACACATTAAGGAGCACCAACCTTCCTATTTTAAAAATAAAAACTATCTTTTATTGTCTGCAATAAAATGTGTCGCCCATTTGGGTCAACAACCGACTACATAGCTGCGTTATCTAGACGCATCGGGCAAAAAATATGTTTTATATTTCTTTGTGTCAACGATATTATAACATCTTGAATACATTTATTCAAGGATATCAGCAGCTCGTTCATTTACAAAAAACAGAGATTTATTAGCTCCAATCAAAGTTTAACATTCAACGATATTTTTTTGGTATACACACAACTCCCTTTTAATGGGAAATTGTGACGACCTACGAAGTAATATAAGTAGAGAAATATTTTAATTACATTAATTTCGTAATGTTAAATTTGGCTATTATTAGAGTGGTTTACTTCAATTAGATATATCCATTCAAGATTCAATCATTGAATATGATGTAATCTTTTGGAATAACCCAATATTCTTCACCAGTATTTTTGATGCAGGAATCTCCATTGTTAGTGTTACTCCATTCATAAAAATTAGGTGTGGCCACCACACGACTTTCTTATACGTATGAAAGTGTTACTTCCGGTCCGAATTTTGAAATTTCATTTATACAAAAAATATTCCAAATCCAACTCTAAATACTTTTGTACTCTTCATAAATATACATAGAATGCATAACTTACGACATATTTGCAAAAAATCGCTATTCGATAAGAGTAAAAGTGGTACTTCCGGTCTGAATTTATACTCGTAACATACTTGTCTTAAAAGCATGACTTGCGAGATATTCGCAAAAAACTGATTTTCGATAAGAGTAAAAAGATCTACTTCCGGTTGGAATTTCAAAAAACTTTTTTAAGAAAATTTGTTTCAAACTTAATTATAAGTACATATGAATTCTTTATAAATTTGTTTAAACTTAGTAATTGACGAAATATTTGCAAATTTCGATTTTTTCACTGAAGTAAACTACTACTTCCGGCCCGCCGATTTTGCTCAAAATCTAATCAGTTCTCAAGAGGCAGATTATACACGTAAATACAAAATTTGGAATTGATATCTACAGCGGTTTGACCGCTATCGTGGTCACACACACACACACAGAGAGAGAGAGAGAGAGAGAGAGAGAGAGAGAGAGAGAGAGAGAGAGAGAGAGAGAGAGAGAGAGACATTTTTTAAAAACCACTTTTTTGGTATCAGGGGACCTCGAAACGTGGACATCTGCAAAAATCTCGAGGTCGAAAATTTTCATCATCACAATACTTCCTTATACTACGTATAAGAAAGTAAAAAACTAAAAGTCTTTCCGATTGCCTGCTGATAAATTTATTTTTTGTACGTATACATGGTGCCATATATGGGTAACTTCCTAAATATTTGACAGCATTTTCAGATTTGACATCAATTGTCAACTTTTGAAGGTATTTAAAAAAAATTAAAATAGTCGAAAATTTCATTTATCCATAACATCGTAACCATTCAGACAGAACAACGCTAAAAAGGGAAGCTGGTAGTAATTTTTACGCAGAATTTAATAATCTTAATTAAAACTTCATGGTTCACATTTGTCCATGACTTCATTAAAATGCTTATTTTTTTCTGATTTCATAGATATTGGTAAGGTTATCCTTTTAAAATTTAAGTGCACGTTATACCTTGGTAACTAAGTGTGCCATGAATGTTTAACTAAGATAATTAAATTCTACTTAAAAATTGTTACCCTGCGCTATTTTTAGTTTTGTTATACCTTTAATCATTACGAAGATATAACTGAAAAATTCGGCAATTTTCATCTTTTTTTAAAATATCTTGAAAGGTTGATAATAAATGTCAAATCTTAAAGTAATATCAAATATTCCATAAATTTTTTAACAACTTTATTTGAGCGATCCTGTATCTTCAACATTATGAAAATTACTCATATAGGGAGATAGAGAATTGGCAGCATGTATACATACAGTTAAAAGCCCTAATTATTATAAATCTACACAATTACAAAAACAATTCAAATTTATTTTACATGAATAAACAAAAGAGAATTGATATTAAAAAGAAATAAAAACAACAGAAAATGAAATATAAATTGGATTTTTGAGGGCCAAACCAAAGTGGTTCAGCTATAACTAATAATTGTAGATTTCCACAGATCTAGCTCATTTATCCCCATAAGTCGTTTAAAAATAAACGGCAAAGTCCTTGTTTACTTCAACATTTTATCTGTACTGTATATCATTATAAAAAAAAATGAGGTGTGGCCACCACACAACTTTCTTATACGTATCAACGTTTCAAATTATAAAATTTTTAGAATTTTTTTTTGTACAAAAATTATTCAAAATCCTGTTCTAAGTACTTCTATTCTCTTAATAAATTTCTATAGAATGCATACTTTGCAAGATATTCGAAAAAAGTGCTACTCGCTAAGAGTAAAAGTAATACTTCCGGTCCGAATTTTGAAATTTCATTTATACAAAAAACATTGCAAATCCAGCTATAAATACTTTTGTACTCTTGACAAATATATATAAAATGCATAATTTACGACATATTTGCAAAAAATCGTTATTTGATAAGAATAAAAGTGTTACTTCCGGTCCGAATTTTAAATTCTTTTTTATACAAAATGTATTGAAAATTAAGTTCTTAATACTTTTATACTCATAACGTACCTGTCTAAAAAGCATAACTTGCGAAATATTCCCAAAAAACTTATTTTCGATAAGAGTAAAAGACCTATTTCCGGTAGGAATTTCAAAAAACTTTTTCAATAAAATTCTTCTCAAATTTAATTTTGAGTATATTTTAATTCTTTATAAATTTGTTTAAACTTAGTAATTGACGAAATATTGGCAAAATTCAACTTTTTTACTGAAGTAAACTACTACTTCCGGTCTTCCGATTTTACTGAAAAACTAATCAGATCTCAAGAGGGAGTTTATACACGTAAATACAAAATTTGGAATTGATATCTACAGCGGTGTGACCGCTATCGTGGTCACACACAGACTCACACAGATATTTTTTAAAAAAAATGAGGTGTGGCCACCACACGACTTTCTTATACGCATGAGTGTTTCAAACTATACAATTTTAAGAATTTTTTTATACAAAACTTATTCAAAATCCTATTCTAAGTACTTTCATTCTCTTAATAAATCGCTATAGAAAGCATACTTTGCAAGATATTCAAAAAAATGAGGTGTAGCCACCACACAACTTTCTTATACGTATGAGCGTTTCAAATTATAGAATTTTAAGAATTTTTTTGCAAGATATTATCAAAAAAGTGCTACTCGCTAAGAGTAAAAGTGCTACTTACGGTCCGAATTTTGAAATTTCATATATACAAAAAATATTGCAAATCCAGTTCTAAATACTTTGTACTCTTGATAAATATATATAGAATGCATAACTTACGACATATTTGCAAAAAATCGTTATTCGATAAGAGTAAAAGTCGTACTTCCGGTCTGAATTTTGAAATTTCTTTTATACAAAAGATATTGAAAATTATGTTATAAATACTTTTATATCTGTAACGTACTTGTTTAAAAAGCATGACTTGCGAAATATTCGCAAAAAACTGATTTTCGATAAGAGTAAAAGACCTACTTCCGGTAGGAATTTCGAAAAACTTTTTAAATAAAATTATTTTCAATTTCAATTTTAAGTGTACATGAATTCTTTATAAATTTGTTTAAACTTTGTAGTTAACGAAATATTGTCAAAATTCGATTTTTTCGCTGAAGTAAACTGCTACTTCCGGTCTACCGATTTTACTGAAAAACTAACCAGATCTCAAGAGGGAGATTATACACGTAAATACAAAATTTGGAATTGATATCTACAGCGGTTTGACCGCTATCGTGCTCACACACACAGAGAGAGACACACAGACACACACACAGAGAGAGAGAGAAAGTGAGAGAGAGAAAGAGAGAGGGAGAGAGAGACATTTTTTAAAAACCACTTTTTTGGTATCAGGGGACTTCAAAACGTGGACATCTGCAAAAATCTCGAGGTCGAAAATTTTCATCATCACAATACTTCCTTATACTACGTATAAGAAAGTAAAAAAGTGCTACTCGCTAAGAGTAAAAGTGCCACTTCCGGTCCGAAATTTAAAATTTCATTTATACAAAAAATATTGGAAATTCAACTCTAAATACTTTTGTACTCTTAATAAATATATTTAGAATGCATAATTTACGACATATCTGCAAAAAGTCGCTATTCGGTAAGAGTAAAAGTGGTACTTCCGGTCCGAATTTTGAATTTTTTTTTATACAAAAGATATTTAAAATTATAATTTAAATACTTTTATACTCGTAATGTACCTGCCTAGAAAGCATGACTTGCGAGATATTCGCAAAAAACTGATTTTCTATAAGAGTAAAAGACTTACTTCCGGTTGGAATTTCGAAAAACTTTTTTAAGATAATTTGTCTCAAATTTAATTTTGAGTACATTTCAATTCTTTATAAATTTGTTTAAACTTAGTAATTGACGAAATATAGGCAAAATTCGAAATTTTCACTGAAGTAAACTGCTACTTCCGGTCTACCGATTTTACTGAAAAACTAGTCAGATCTGAAGAGGGAGATTATACACGTAAATACAAAATTTGGAATTCATATCTACAGCGGTTTGACCGCTATCGTGGTCACACACAGACACACAGCCACACAGACATTTTTTAAAAACCACTTTTTCGGTATCAGGGGACTTCAAAACGTGAACATCTGCAAAAATCTCGAGGTCGAAAATTTTCATGGTCACAATACTTACTTATACTACGTATAAGAAAGTAAAACACTAGAACTTACAAAACTTCACCTACTGTTCTGCATAAAGAGAATCTAGTGTTATTATTTTGAATAGAGTTCTCAATGTCGTCACTATAGCTTTTGTATACTTGTATTTAAAATTTTAACCATATGTTGTTACTCTCGAAACCCTCATTATTATCGTTATTTAATTTTATTGTTAATTATAAATAAAATAGCATCAGTAGTTCACAAAGTATACTCATAATTGATTTTCCACGAACTTCGTTTCAAAAATATTTTCAAATAACGCACTTATTGTTCCTTTTAGGCAAAAGTAGATCTAAACTATACAAAAGTAGGAGGAAAAAAAGAAAAAAACAAAGGAAACAATGAAGTTGCTTATGCCGAGTTTTTTAATTATAAAAGAAATCAAAACTTGCAATTTTTTTTAAGAGAAATTACTTATGTATGGTGAGTTTCAAAACTGTTTGGAAATAAAACATTCTAAATTAATAATATTCTTTGCAATATTTTAATTAATAAATATAATAGATAATAGATTTTTTAATGTGTTGTATGTGTTTGTAACCAAAATACTAAAGAATTGTCGAAACGTCTTAATATGATTTTTATTTTTAATGTTTGACTAATAACGTGGTAAGCCATGTGGTTGCTAATACCAAGAAAATAAATGAATTTAAGAATAAAATGACCAAGAAACGATAACTTATTTATATATATTGTTATAGTATGAAGACATACTCTAACTATATAGTATCATATATTATTTTCATTATAATTGGTTAACTTACTGTAAATTGAGTAATTACAAAGTGGGAATAAGTTGTTTGGATTGATAGTTTAGAAGTTACATTAGAAATATTATTTGTTTAGTAATCATTCAATATATGAACCTCCTGTATTGGGAAAAGTCGTTCAGTTTCATTTTTCATTGTAGTCCATCATAATCTGGAAAGGAGAGATTTAAATATTAATTGTTGAATTATGGTGTGTATTATGATTTTGTAAAAACTTATGTAATTGACGTTAATGATGTGATGAGGAAATAAGAACTTAATTTGGAAAGATGAATTAATTATATTGATAAAAAGTTCGCGCGTAGAATTCAAATTTTGGAACTGTCAGTTGAATGACATTTGAAAAGTATTTGTATAGAAATAGTTGTTGATACATTAAATAACATGCAAACGTTTATAAAATTATGGAAAGAATTAAATTATCATAAAAGGATTTAAAATCTATGTTGTTTAAGATAAGCTGGTGTATAATATTCATTGGCCAAATTTGAAAAATTTAGGATCGTCAAGGCGATAAGAAATAAATAAAGGGATTTTTAAAAAAAAGTCTAAAAAGAGGTAGTTGTGTTTGTCGTAAAAGTGAATTTCTTTACGATATAAACACGATATTAATTCAAAAATAGTTAAAAAGTGTTAGATTTGATTATTAATACATAATTCTACGTATTTATTCAATAGTAAAGTGATAGAAGAAATTTTAAGAAAGATTAGCTACAATATAATAACAAAGGTTAAATTACTTACGTAATTTAAATAGAAACCCAGGAAATTGTGAATTTCTTCCAAAAGAAACTATCTAAGTTGCCATTTACTTGAAGGGATCCTGAATTCCAAGAGGGCTGTTATATTCCTGTAGAGGTCCTGTATTCCAAAAGGTAACAGACGAGCTCCAAAGCTGATAAGATTGCTGTTATATTCAAGGATTTATCAAGATTTCGTATCCAGAAAACATTAAAAGGATTTTAAGTATCATCATATTCATCAGGAACTTAGGATACAAACCTACAAGAAAAACACATTAAGTATTTAAAATTTTTACTAATAATATTTGGTCTAATTTAAGAATATATCTGGAAAAAAAGTAATTATATTATCGTTATAGATGAAATTTCAATCATATAATATAATTTATTATGTGAAAAGGGTTAAAAGTAATTAAATTTACCAGATGTATTTATCTAAACAACTAAAGATTTAAATCTCAATTTTCCGAAATTATATAGGTTATTTAACCTCACAATACAAAAAATATCATGAATTATACACTAATATAGTCAAAAATCACATTAATTTTGGGTAAAGAAGAGTTAAATTTTCTACTAGTACGTTAATTAAATGAAACTGCATGATGATATTAATATTATATAGAAAATTAAAGAAAGGTTACCTTTGTTGAAGATAGTTGTCATTATTTTGATGTCCACATCATAAGAGTATTTGTAACGTCATTTATATTGGTTTATTGTCGATGTAATTCTTTAGTTAATAGTCATCCTTGATAAATTTCTACCTCCTCGATTATATTTATGATGTTTATTACATCAGATTATATATAGAAAGATTCTTTGTTTTGTTGGCATATCAGAAGAAATTAGTTCGAATTTATGGCTTGTAAATAGATGCAATCCATAACCTAAGATAAATATAAACAGAAGTATTTTCAATATTTAAAATAGATTTGACCTTAATGGTTTACTTAGCCTTTTAAATCTTAGAAAGATATTAGATACCTTAAAATATACAACAGTATTGTCAATTAAAGCAGACGAATTCACCTGAAACGTACAGATTTAATTATATCTTATTGTATAAGCATTATGTAAATGTGATTTATCAACGTTTTTCGAGATTTGTCATTTTGATGCCAACTTCATAATAATAAATATACTGATTTAAATATATATTTAATACTAGAAGAAGCAGGACAGTATTAAGTACATATGGAATTCAGTATAAGGTAAATTCTAAAGGAAGGTTTCAAAATCAAGTTCTAATTATAATTGTTAAGATAATTATTGGAACAATTAAGAGTCTCAAATGATTATTTAGATTTGCAAATATAATAATTTACAAGTGTTATTGTTAGTATATATGAGCTAATCGGAAAGATAATAAATGAATTAGAAATTTTTGTATTCATATAAGAATTTATATGTATAGTTTTTTTACTGCATATACAGGGATCATTTAAAAAGTTTAGAGAATTTTAATTTTTAAATTTAAAAGATAATACAGTTTAAACTTGACATTTTGGCTACGGAGGTGTTGTGTATTCTTACACATACCCCCACTACTGCAATATATATATATATATATATATATAGAGGGTGTATTTCAAATAAGGGGACAGAGTATGATAAACGGAAAGATGCTATTATGTAGAATATAAATCCCAAAAATTGTGAGTCAATTACGACACGAACGCCAATATTAAAAACCCTCCAAAAAGTGTTTAATGTGCCAGCTATGGATTTAGCATGTGTCTAGTCGTAGGTATCGCGCCAGTTGGGCCAGACAGCCGACGTCATGTCTGGTCCATGCGGCGGGATAAACACGCTTACATACACACACCGCAATAACAACTCTAGATGTTATAAAAACCTCAATGATAGCATTGTTTACTATTTCTGAACAGGTGTTTAGATTTCAACAACCTTAATATGAAATATCAGCTGTTAATAAGTTGTGAATAGATTTGGGCAAATTTGCCTCTTTTAAAATACCTTATTTTTCAACAACGAGATTTTTTTTTATTGAGATGCCGACTATGAATTTTGTAATTATTTTAATATTTGCCAGGATTATTTAGATATTACGTTTTCTTACGCAATAAATGTATAGTAAGTACTATTACTGTTATTATGATTAAATTCAACGACTTTTTACTTCTTATTTCTCACAAAAACAAATTTGTGTTGTAAAATTTGTGAATTGATCTGAAGACGACATCCATTACGCACTTGTAAGATGGGGCTCGACGATTAGAAAAACGCAACCTATACGTCCAACATGCATCTCCACCTGTTTCACCGTAAATGTACAACATATCGAATAGTTCGTGTGTTGTGTAAGCCACAGTCGAAACATTCACGTGTAACAATCGAACGAGACTGACCTCGCACGCCTTCACACTCCTACTTAGTACCCCGCCCCACCCTTCCATACCCTACAGTCGTATTTAAGTGCAGTGCCGCGACGAATATTTTAAAAATATCTTTTTTTTCTCGCTTCAGCAAGGGAATTTGCGCAAAATATTTTGGATTTGAGTCTAATATAATTACATCTTTCTATTAATCATACTCTGTCCCCTTATTTCATATATATACTGTTATTGCTGTGTAATAGGAGAACTTACTATATTTCATGTTACTGAAATTAATACACCATGTAACGATATACGATTATACTATGTTCAAATCGCAGAACGGAGGATATTTTTTAACGTGTTTCTTGAATCGCATAGGTTAAATATCAAAAAAGAAAAACCAGCGAACAAAACCGAAAACTAAAGCAGACCTCATAATATTTATAAATATTTATAAGCAATTCTAATTGTAAATTTTATGTAAATTCCCTCTTATTTTCTTGTACAACTTACAAATCTACATACGCGATCACGTAAATATATTCAGATACCGTGCACATGCATACTTTTACGTATGTTACAGTATGTATACACATTAGATTTATAACTTATATAACATTAAAGCAGCACAAAGGCGGAGTGTAACACCTAAATAAATCATGGCCCAACACACATTCGCATCATATATTTTGTAAGCACGTATGTATATGTACACATCTACAACATATATACATGGGGAATATCACGAGAAACCAAACCGAACAACAATGAAAGTGTCACGGTTTCAATAAGCGACAATACGGGGCCCATGAACGTAGCAAAACCGAGAATATGACCGCTCAATCAACCCGGGGAACTAACAAATAAACATGTACAGACCGCACACCCCGAATAATGACGGAAACAATGTCGCGAATTTAGACCTTGCGAACGGTGGACGTAAAGGCGACGATTGAACAGTACGCACAGATTAACACGCATGTTTAATAAATAGCCGGATTTGGCAGCTGTGCTCGAGTACCGAAAGACCTATCCGTCAATGGTGAGGACCATTTCGATCGATGGTCGATGTATCCGCTTCGGGACGTTGTGCCGTTCCGTTTTGTATTCGCCTGGTTGATTGTGGTGATTGTTGTGACACAATGGCACAAACAAATTGTAATAATATCGATGCGCTTTTGCGGCTTGTATAAATATTAGTTACAATGCACGGCCTCTGATTAGGTCCTTATTTGTAGAGCGGTTTATGATATTGTCTCTTCTTCCGTAAACTCTGGCTCTAGTCCCCGGCGACTTACATTATAGATATTGTACCTCTTAATATTCGTTAGAGAAAAAAATCAATAGTTTTACTTGCTACACTCCATGCATTTTATTTCAGGAAATCCATGGAATATTTTTATTCAAATTACTTTAGCATTATAAATAACTATCAATCAAGGTGCTTTCAGGTCCGGTAGATCAACAACAGACCAAATATTCACATTAAAAATGTTGCAAAATAACAGTTTTGAGCAATGTCTAGGATGGCACATGCTTTTAATTGACTTTAAACAGGCGTACGACTAATAAGTATGGACCAGACGCTAGAGGTTGACGACTCATCGCCCATGGGCGCACTATTGAAATTTTCTATTTTTAAAGAATTTTTAATTTTATTTATATAATTGGATAACAAGTGAGGGTGATCTATAAAATACTAAATACCTTATTATTTGTTCATTTTGTAGTTTAAGTCGAGTAAACGAGTATTTATATTTACTAGCAATACTTTTTCAAGGTTCTCCTCTGTAAGATTTGTTCTCTTTGAATGAAGTACATCCTTGTAGATAGATAACGTCCTTTCTACATCGCAACTGGTTATAGGTGCGTACTGGAAATATTCTTTTATTTCACCGTATTTATAGATTTTGTATCATTGTCCCCATACACAATTGCCACAATGTTATTAAATCTGGATTTATATTAAACACTGCGTCTTACTTTTGCCGAAGGCCACATCCGAAGTCACTTGGAATACTTTTGAAATTATTAATAGCCACATCTAATGTGGTTAATCCATCTTTTCATTTGAGATTTCGATTTTCAAAATATGTGATTAGTTTAGGAAAATTTCCTAAGTGTTCCTGAAGGAATAACAACCGATTTTTTAAATTTGGGATTTGTGTTAATTCCTTGCACTCAGAAATACTTCGAGCATCATTATTTAAACATGTAACGAAGTTTTGTAAACTACCGAAATTTTCTGCATAAAAACTATTAGCTTCCAACCATGTTCCCCATCTAGTTATTACTGGCGAGGGAGGCAGTGACAAAGATGGAAGTTTTTCCCTGTAAAGAGCTACTCTCGATGGTGCTTTTCTGAAAACTCTTTTAAAAGGGGGTACAAGTCTATCAACTTCCGGATAGGTGTTTCTGATACATTCACAGATTCTGTGGAGAGCATGTGCTACACAAGTAATATGCAGCATATAAGGATATGTTTCCTTTAATAGTCTGCCTGTTGTTAACATATATGCGGCACTGTCACTAACAAATAAAAGTATTTTTCCCCTGTACCTGTCGTCCGAATAAAGCATTTTGTGCAATGTAATGAGTTTCTCGAAATTCTTACGGAAAGTAGGTCTTTTACTCTTATCAAAAATCAGTTTTTTGCGAATATCTCGCAAGTCCTGGTTTCTAGGCAGGCACATTACAAGTATAAAAGTATTTAGAACATAATTTTCAATATCTTTTGTATAAAAGACGATATCAAAATTCGGACAGGAAGTAACACTTTTACTCTTAGCGATTAGTACTTGTATTCTATAGCAATTTATTAAGAGAATAGAAGTATTTAGAATAGGATTTTGAATAATTTTTGCTCACAATAAATTTTCAAATTGTATAATTTGAAACGGGTGGTAGTCACACCTCCTTTAATTTTCATTAATGGTAATTTAACGGCTGAAAGCTAGTTACAACTTTTACAACAAAATCTTTTTCCCCGGCTCAGAGAAATCTTCTCAAACTACAATAATCGGAATATATCGGCAACAACCATATGCTTTCAACACGATGAAACACTGCCCCAGTTTGGTCATGTACAATATTTAAACCAAACGTTTCCTAATACATAGATGGGCAGAGCAGATGGTGTGGCACTTGAATGGACATCTAGATTACTTGATTTTTTCCTGTTGGGTCATTTGAAAAATCGGGTTTACTTAAACGGATCATTAAATATCTGATTTGCATGAACGTATAGAAAATCAGATATGTTATATCTCCTCATACATTGATTGACTCCTTGCTCAATGCATTATTCAACGTATTCATTACTGTAAAGAAGTTAAAGGAAAGCAATTTGAGCATGGTTTGTAATATAAAATATTTCTACAATTTAATCATTTTTTTCATTGTTCTTAAGATGTATAGGAGTTCAATTTTAATACAATGTGTTATTTTTGGTTGAAGTGAATTTCAGAAGCTAACTTTTAGTTTAGGAAAGTCAGCTTAAAATTGAATTCGTTAAAAAAAATATTTCTGATTCTTTGCTAATTAAGGCAAACGTGTGTTACATCACTGAATAGAGAAAAGGACTTTCTATTCAAAAATGTTAGATTTGATTCCCCCGGGCTATTTCAAAAAAACATGAAGCCTGGTATCTCGAAATGTTTGACGGTGTAAAATTGAAGAAAATCTCAAATGATGGAGTCTAAATCCTGTATGCCAAATTTCAGCGAATTCCAATAAACAATTTTCAAAATATTTAGCTGTACTCACCCCCCCTCCCCCCGTATATTATTAATCAAATAACTGAAAAATCACAAAAAAGCTATATCAGAAGAAGCGTTTTCAGGAACTCCTGGACTCTATGAGAGGATTCAGCACAGACACCCAAATAAAATTTGGTCTGAATAAGTTAAAGTAAGATGGAGAAATTTTCTCCGATAAAGAAAGATGAGTGTAGCCCGTTGGGTACAGCTATGTTAAAGGAATACTGAACATTCTAGCTACCGTGTCAATAAATATTTTATACTTATTGTGACATAAGATCTGATTAACAAGATAAGTTTTAGAGGTTACGACGGTGAAAATAATTACTCCAATAAACAAATATCCATGTTAGAGTTTTAATACAAGATAAAATCCGTAATTAAATGGACGTGAGAGCACCGTAAACAACATTTCCGAATCTTATCACGGAATCGTCGTCATTTGAAAATGAGAATGTTTCGTAACTTTTCGAAGAATTTATTATTGAGTGAAGGAAACTAACATCAATTATATCTTTTATATATACACACACACACGTATATAGAATAAAGTATCAATCTGTGGAAGACAAATATTCGATCATTTCATTTTAAACAGTCGTAAAAGATATCCTCCGCGTTTACGGCTATTATAAAACATTTTAGAGAAATTTTATGACGTCTGTAATGTCGTTTTAATAATTTCTGGACGTTTTATTGAGACGTATTTCTCTCGCAGCAGCGCATTAATAGTTTGAGAACGTCAGGTTACTTTCAAGATGTTATATATGCACGTTCAGAAGTTTTCTTCGGTAGTAGATATTGGGTTTGTTGTTTAAATTTAAAAGAATATTCAATTCATTCGTAACCGGGAATATTATTTACCCAAATTTTGGACAAAGGTTGACTGCGTTGAGAATAAGAAATGATTAAAAAAGCGGCAAATATTAAAATGTGCCATACGAGAAGTATGTTATTAACTTTTTCAAAAATCGATTTAAAAGCAGAAATGATGTCAACTAGAAATATATTTTATTTAATGGTTCTCGATCATTTGTATACAAAGAGATAGAAACTCTTTGACTACTGTATTTTAAACACAGATAATTATTTATTTCAATGAAAGCATTAAGGATTAAAAATTCTGTAAAAATATATATCTTTATATTGTAACGAAAACAAGTCCAGAAAAAAAAAGTAGAAGAGTAAACATTGGCGCGACGCATCATAAATCGTCCACATGTATATAATGTGTGAGCGACAGAAGGCCTGTCGTATGTTCTACAAACATCGAGAGAAAGAGGGAGTTTTCGCGAGTGTTTCCAGATATAAAAAGCGGCCGGTGCCCAGAAAGAATTAATTCAGTAGTCATCGTGCGGTATTTACTGAACAGATTAAAATAAATATAAGTGGTGCAGTTTTTATTACAGCTCAATAAACACATAAATATTATAGATATAAATGCAGTGTTATTATAGTTCAAGAAGTAAATAAATATTACAGACATAAATAGTAGTACTAGAAATAAATACGTGTGTTAATTTAAATCGTAGTAGTTTTAAGTGTGATACATTTATTTTATATATTTTTATATTGTGATTAGTTTTAAGTGTGTAAATATACAGGCTGTTTCAAAACATTTGCACGAGTTGTTTATTGCGAACCCGAAAACGCAACAATATGTATATACAGTGAGGACACGCGGGTTGGAATAAATTAATTTAAAATTTTTAGTTTTGTTTTATGAAAAAACGCTCGGATAGGTCGATTTTTTATTTTTAGCTGCGGTTTTTCTGATGGTAAATTGGTGTACAAAGGCTGGTCCAAAAATAAGTTACGACAATCAAATTTTTTTTTTTCAGATAGAAAGATATGTTTTTTATTTAATTTGTTAATTCTGCATCGAATTCTAAGTATGTTTCATGTACCATGTCCTATACCTACGCTCAACAGTTATCGAGAAATTTACAATTGAACATATCAATAACTGAGACCGTATCCTACAAAACTTATTTCACTCTCTTGTCTGAAAAGGACCGATTTATTAAAAAAACAGAAAAACAAGTGAAATTAAATGTTCAAACTGTTGACCACTAACTTCCTTACAATAAGCAAGCCGAAGATCAGTTTCTAGTAACACTGCAGTTAACGTTTGCGGCGTCCTCACTGTATAATCGTTGGTGCGCCTGTTCGTTATTCAGTAACTTTCGAATAACCCATTCAATCTTCTTGATATTCGCAGATCATATTTATATCGTCAATGCGCGTAACATGAGCTATCTAAACATTCGATAGGTGGCGCTGAAGTCAAGTTATTAACAAATTCTATATTTATGGACCAACATGACTTATATTCACAATATATGTTGGCTTAGTGAGAGAAAAGAAAATTACAAGATCTGGATACGATAGGCGGCGCTGTAGTCGACTTATTACGTCATTCAATAACTTTTTAATGTCCCAACCAATCTTCTTGATAATCTCAGACTATATTTATATTGTCAATGCGCGTAAAATAGGTTATCAAAACGTTCGATAGGTGGCGCTGAAGTCAAGTTATTTACAAATTCTATATTCATGAATCAACACGACTCATATTCACAAAATACGAGTACAATATAATTAGAAAGAAAACAAACTCGTTTCACAAAAAATATATGATTTACTTCATACACTCGATGTACATTTCTTTTGCCACGCAAACATCATCGGTATATAGTATAACAAAGTTATTTAGTGTTTTTACATTAGATATTCAAACCCCAGAGCAGAAGCAAATTCTTTAGCTTTTTCTCTAACTAGGGTTACATAGAGAGGAAAGTTCTTATCACATGCCGTAGTAACCCACTTAAACACATTATCATCAATATCACTATTGACACAAGTTGTAAACTTTTTCCGTTTGCTCCTAAAATCAAATTCTTTCTAAAGCTTTGTTTTAAAATGGTCGATAAAGTGTTAACGGAAATCCCTAATTGTTTTGCAATATCTCTTATCTTTTTTTGACCTTTTTCCACTTCAACAACAATTTAATTTCAATTTCTCCTAAGTGTTATGTACTTTACTTTAAATTTCACTTTCACGTTTTCACTTTTGCACCAATATGTATGTATCCATGTATGTATTTCACTTCACTAAATATGCAAAGACTGCGTGCCCAACACAAACATTTGATTGACGTTACACATTAGCCGGGTAAATCCTCGAAATACAGTAAATATTTCCCCAAAAAATTAAATATTACTTTGAGTATTAGAAATGTTCGAGTAATAGACAAATTCGATTTATGGAGATAAAATTACTCTGCAAGATTGTTAAAACTTAATTGTTTACAAAAAATATCCGAACTAAAGAATACAGTAAGTTAAAAGAAGTTCGAGTTAGGAAATTTCCACAGTAAGTATATATTAAGTTTTGATCAATTGGCTTAAGAACACGTTAATGCTTTTTCAGATCATTTCTTATAATGTACTGACTATTGTTGCAAATTAATGCTACTATAATCGTATTTAATAGCAAAATATCTATGACAACTGTTCTCGAATGCGATTTACAGCAGTTACAGTAATCATTTATAGATGTTTTAGGACTAAATATTTTTATCTTTCATTATTGCAACAACAAAAATCACAAAAGTTTGTAAAAAAAAAACACCAAATTCGAAGTCAACAACCATAATGCCTTTTTTCATCAAATCCAACATCGAAATGAATAGTGAATATCCCCGACTGCATTGTTGTTTCGGACCACAGACGTTGTTGACAGAACCACAGTGGAAAAGCTTTAAGAACTAACATCTTCCACACGACTGACTCCCTGAAAATATGAATAAATATACGAGAACGCTAGAATGGAAGAAAGAGGCGAACCATATAATGCGATTTCATCAAGAGCAACAAAGAGGGGGGAACAAACGTATATGTATATATGTAACAACAGAGGACAAAATACACCATTGGCCCAATTTAACCGTTACACCGACACATCGTTACAATGAAACTTAAATATGATTTATGGAATATTTTATACGGGGCGAATCTGTCTCCCCAAAATATCTGTAAATAAACTTTTCGGGTTGTTTGACACCATTGCAAGGACAATGTACATCGTTAGTTTGTGAAATATCTAGTGTGCGAGCGAGTTTCTGTGGTTTCCTCTCTCGTTTGGGGTTATTTATTTTAGCAAAACATTCGTCAATATGTCTGCGGTGCATAGTCTGTGAATGGAGGGAAAAAAAGGTGACGATCTATTTTACGAGTGACAATGTGGTTATAATTTTTATGGGTCCATTCGGAAGGGGTTAAAAGTGATAAGCTTTGCATTTTAAACTAGCTGTATTATTAGAAGGAGAAATCGGCAGCATTTAACCTTCATAAATAATATTGTAAAATTCAATAAGATACTATTTAACTTTTATAAACTGATTTGAGATATATAGGAAAAATGTAATTACTGAAAGTAATTTAATAATCTAAATTTAAAGAATGTTGATATATTTGCAACAGTGCCAATCAAGGATAAGCGAACCTTTCTTCACAACGATGTTTAAAAAAATGGCGGCGCATTAAGGTATTTTTAATATCTTAATTTTATGTTTATTTTGTAAAATAATAATTATGTTTGCTGGTATGTTGTTAGAGTAGATCCAGTATACTTCAAAAATGATAATGGGTGGATTCAAAATTGATTAAACAGTATAATAATTAAGATTATACTTAGTGACAAATGCTGTACCTATTGTCATATATAATATGTCATGTTATATGAGTTGCCTATATAACATTTTTCTATTATTTGATAGTGAAACTTATATTTCTAGTAAAAAAAAAAAGAATATTCATTATATATACCTATTATACGTTTCTTTCTATTTGCTTTTATAATGTATTCCATCTTCATATTTGCAGTTGTAAATCATCGTCAAACATTGATCAAGATGTATATTTTCAGTTTACGTTTGGTTATTTCTTTCACTTTGGACATATCTAAAATAGGTTAAAGGTGCACGCACACTGAGGCGAGGCGAAGCGAAGCGAAGAGAAGCGCATTTCTTATTTTTAGGCGTAATAAATGCGCCTCTCTTTGCTTCACTTCGTCACGTCACAGTGTGCGTGCTCCTTAAGACTCATAGTTAATTGTACGTACTCTATAAGAAGGCTTACACTGTTACACAGTGCTCTTTATGTATTTTATACGAGGTATCACTTTAATTTCCAAGCATTTTTGAATGGTTTATGTGTTTAAGCGATGGGTACTGAGAGTTTATTTCTTGCCTATTTAAACCTGTAAGTATAGAAGAGTTCAATATGCCTAGAAGCAAAAAAATAATAATAAAGTTTCGCGCTAAAAATCCGTAATGTATGTTGGCAACGCTCCGATGTTTTTAGTTCGTGTAATATCTTAGCATCTGTAGGTTCAGTTGCAGTACTCCAATGGCGTCAGGAATGCTAGTTTGCATTGTATTGTCGCATGTCTTAAAACCCTGTCGATGGGCCGAAAAATACACAGGAAAACTTTTAGTTACCAAGGTAAGTGGGTAACTGTTACGTTATTCGCGAGTATTTACACCAAATATTTGGTCATTTATAACAATCCTTGCAGAACGTCAATTTGTTACTAGCATTTGTTTTTTTTTAATCACAAATTGATTGGGAGGTTATTTGGAACTAACAATTAAATGGCTTTAAATTGAATTTCTAACTTCTGTTATTATTCTTTTTATAGTGAAATGGTTCGGACATACAAACGGCAGTTTACCAATGTGAGAAACGGGAAAAATTTTCCACACTACAAAACGTATTCAGACGAAACTCTCAACGATGCCCTTAGGGCGATCAGAAATGGTGTGACAAGTCTAAATGAAGCCAGCGTAAGATTCCATGTCCCAAAAGCGACCCTTTCTTGAAAAATGCGAAACCTAAATGTAATGCAGAAAACTGCAGGGCACCCAACTCTTTTTACCGAACAAGAAGAAATTTGTTTTGTTCAGCACTTGAATATGGTGTCAGAATGGGGTTATCCCTTTGATGCTTTAGATCTACGTTTGTTAGCAAAAGGATATCTTGACCGGAAAGGCCGAAGAGTACAAGCATTAAACAATAATATGCCAGGACCGCATTGGGCCAAAAACTTTTTAACCAGACATAAAGGCAAAATTTCAAATAGATATTCGGCAAATATTTCTACAGAGTGTGCCTCTCTTACTGACGAGATCTTGGACAGATTTTTTGAAAATGCTTCTGAGATATTAAAGGACATTAATCCAGAACTGTTAATTAACTATGATGAAACCAATCTAACTGATAACCCGGGGGCTAAGAAGTTAATTTTTAAGAGGGGGGTCAAGTATCCTGAGCGTGTGGTAAATTCAACCAAAACCGCAATTAGCATCATGTATGCTGGTGCAGCAGCTGGACATATATTTGAACCCTACGTGGTCTACAAAGCAGTACATCTCTGGAATTCGTGGACGGAAGGTGGACCTCCTGGCTGCCGATATAATCGCACCAAAAGCGGCTGGTTCGATTCAGTGACCTTTGAAGACTGGTTCATGTCAGTAATTGTTCCATACTGCAAAAGAAAAGAAGGTACAAAGGTTATAATTGGAGACAATTTGTCTTCCCATTTCTCCAGTACAGTGCTCAGTAAATGTGAAGAACTGGACATAAAATTTATTTGTCTGCCTCCAAACTCAACACACATAATGCAGCCTTTAGATGTGGCATTTTACGCCCTATTGAAAAAATATTGGCGAGAAACTTTATCTTTTTGGAAAAAAAACGAGAGTGGACGTTTTGCTGCTTTAACAAAAGAGTGTTTCCCTTCTTTATTAAAGAAATTCCATCTGAAACTTGAAAACACGGGTGCACAAAATATTATTTCTGGCTTTAACAAGACAGGGCTTTATCCATTGAATCCTGCAAGACCCAAAGAAAAACTTCCCTCCAGACACAATAACATTGAAGAATCAGTCTCAGAAGTTGTTCTGAATATGTTGGAGGGATTACGGACTCCACAGAATACTGGAAGACGAATAAGAAGAAAAAGAGTTAACGCAGAACCCGGAAAGAGTATTACTCAGGAGGATTTGCTGCAACCAACTCCAGGTACGTCTGGTGTTAATGATGCCCAGAACCCAACTGATGATGCAGACGAAATCGAGTCTGAGGGCGCTAGCAATAATGATGCTTCTACAGATTCATCCGAGGATGAATTTGGCTTTATAGAGAAAAACGTGAACCAAGAACCTAAAGCCGAACATAAAATCGGTGACTAGGTACTTGTACTCTATAACACTACCACACACGTTTATGTTGGAATGATAAAAGAACTGGATGAAAACTATGAAAATGAGCCTTATTATATCATTGACTTTTTACGTAGAGTCCGTGGAATTACACAAAAATTCTATTACCCAACTCCTTCGCATCGTGACACTGTTTCGAAAGACATGATAATTGGCAAAATGAAACAACCTACGAAAGTCGGTACTGGACGAAGAGTGTTTTACGCGTTTCAAGAAGATTTGTCTGCCCACAACATACCATAAATATTTTCTTAATCATTTGTTTTTTGTACTTAATCATTTTTTGTAACATTCCTAACAAAATAAAAGTATTATTAATGCATATCCCTATTTTTAATAATAGAACTCTATTCCAAAAAATACCTTGTGTAAGATGGACTTTTTTAAAACATATTTTGCTATTCCAAATAGCCTCCTATCGCAGTATAAATTAAAACAGCCTGAAAAGTATAGCATGTTTCGAAAAGCCCCATTTAGGGGCTATTTGGAATACCACCTAAAAAAATTAATAACTCTGAAGCCTTTTAAAGTAGACGATAAATAGTGAAGGGAAATTGTAGGCTTCCTGAAGATCCATGCTATACCACAAAAGAATAGTGCTTCCTTCAAGGGTTTTCCCATAAATAGAGAAAATGTAAAAATTTTGTACCAAATAGCCCCGTTTTACTGTACTTTACTATTGGCACGACCTGCGCATTGTTGCCGGTATACATAGTATACATGTGTCCTATCCCCAACATGATTTTACACATGCTGTATACCTGTGTTCATTTATGCTAAAGTGCAATATTTAACTTTTTAATTATATTTGTAAGAATCAAGGTCACAGCAATATGTAAAGTTTTAAAGTCTTTATTAAACTTATGGTTTAGTTTAAAATGACGAATGTTGAAAATGAAAATTCGTTTACACTCTATCCGTACCCGAATTTTACTTTAGATAGTAATTTTGTTAGATCATTGGAAAATTACACACGAAATCTAAATTTACATCGTAAATATACTGAATATTCGTAAATATTCATCGACTTCAAGGAGGCCTGCGACAGTATAGACAGGAACAGACTATATGATACAATGGAAGGATTTGGCATGCCAAGCAAATTGGTAAGATTAACCAGAACAATAATGACAGACTCGAAGGCCGTAGTGAGAATACAAAACGAAATGACGAAAACGTTTTCAACCACCAAAGGTGTGAGGCAGGGGAATGGACTTGCACCGATCCTGTTCAACATTGTACTGGAGAATGCAATAAAAAATGCCAGTGAGACCTTGAAATTACAGTAATGCGCAAGTTACATCATATAATCTCCTATGCGGATGATATTAATCTAGCGGCCAGAACAGGACGAGAAATCAATGAAGTGTTTTAACAAATTAGAAACACAATCCAATAAGATCAATGCAAGAAAGACCAAACTACTACCGATGAAACCAAGAAGAAGGATTGGCCAGAATTACGCAATAGGAGAGATAATAACCTCGAAGTGGTGCAGCGATTTAAATATCAGGGATCTCAAATTAACAGTGAAAACGACATTAAACAAGAAATACAACAACGCATACTAGAAATTGGAAACAGAGTCCTTCTTCTTACATATATTCGCACATATTTTCAAGTCCAAATCAGCCACAAGAAAAACAAAAATTACAATTTACAAGAGCATGATAAGACTCGCGGTGACATACGGAAGCGAGGCATGGACAACCACTAAGCACTCAGAAGAGCTACCAGCAAGATGGGAAATGCGAATCTTAATCTTATGCCGGTGATGGAGGATGAGGATGGGGAATCCGGTACAACTTTGAATTAAGGCAGAAATACAAGCAACCAGATATTGTCCAATTTATTACATTACAAAGATTGAAATGGGCGGCGCACCTAGAAAGAATGGGTGAGGACTGAATCCCAAAGAAGGTATGTAACGGCCAAATGGAGGGCGCCAAGGGAAGAGAACGACCAAGACAGAGATGAATGGACAACATTGTGGAGGACGCTAAACAATTACTGGAAATGCGCAATTGGAAAGCAACAGCAAAGCATCGAGATAATATGGGTCCAAATGGGACTGTAGCGCCATGAAGAAGAAGAAGAAGAAATATACTGAAAAGCAATTCTACATTTTAGAGATAAAGATCTATCTAGAGAAGAAAAGGCTAAAGACCTAGAAGATGCACAGAAAAAAAATTTTTTGCTGTGTATGGCCTGCAAGCGATTCTCCCTTCTCCCTCTGGAGAAGAAGTTTCGTCTTTCTACTATAGAAACAAATAAGCAATGTATAACTTTACCGCGCATGTATGATATTGTTACGAAACAAGGATATTGCTACGTGTGGGGTAAACATTGCGCCAAACGTGGTGCCAATAAAATTGGTACCTGCGTTCTAAACTTCCTCGGTGGCGAAAGCGAGTTGTTCTTTTCACACAATTGCGCTCGACAAAATAAGAACAAATTCAATGCTACAATGTATTCTTATTTCGTACCTACCCGATCTTAATATCAGAACACGTCCAAAATGAAGGAGAAAACATTTAATCCTGCATTGGGCGAGACAAAAAGAGGGTTTTAAAGAGTGACTCTATTTATGTGTTTTCTCAATGGATACTAGTTATACGTCTAGCCAAAACAATGGAAATGGTTATACAGTCCAAGAACTGGATACCAGTGATATGTACGATTTTCAAACTTTCTGAAGATATGGGAAATAATTTTAGTGTAAAAAAATCCTAAATTTTAGAAAAGATGAGCGCTATCATGTCAATTTTAAATACAATTATAATGACGTTGAATACAAAACAATCAACATAAGAAGTTGTAAAAGCACTAGATCTCTTACCCTCACGAAATGATTGCCTAACCTAGCCTATAAACACCACCAAAAATATCAATAAATAAAAAGGATGGTCTTTTGTATTTCTGTAATCCAAAACAATTAAGGAACACAATAACTACTTTTACAAAAACTTGCCTTTTAATTCATAATAATATTTCCTATTTTTAGTAATAATAAGAAGTAAAATCTCAATTCTTATTATTTATAATTTTTTTATTCCATCAAAAATGTTAACTATTTATTATTTTTAAATGCCCCAAATTTTGCTGATTGATAACTAGCGTTTTAAAAAGCTTTATTTTGCTCCATTTCTAAAAACACAAAACTAGTCAAAAAATGATTTCCAACATCTAACATATCTCAAAAAGCATGCATAATAATAAATTAAAATAGTAGTACAATGCCAACATATCTCAAAATAAATGAGGATTATTTATAATTAGGGCGCGGACACGTACGGTTGATGACTCATCGCCCATGGGCGCACTATTGAAATGTTGTATTTTTAAAGAGTTTTTAATTTTATTTATATAATTGGATAACAAGTGGCTGGTGATCTATAAAATACAAAACACCTTATTATTTGTTCATTTTCTCTTCTGTAAGACTTGTTCTCTTTGAATTAAGTACATCCTTGTACATAAAAAACGTCCTTTCTACATCGCAACTGGTTATAGGAGCGTTCTGGAAATATTCTTTTATTTCAGCGTATTTAGCATACACAATTGCCGCAATGTTATTAAATCTGGATTTCTATTAAAAACTGCGTCTAACTTTTCCTCCACATCTGAAGTCACTTGGAATACTTTTGAAATTATTAATAGACCACGTCAAATGTGGTTAATCCATCTTTTAATTTGAGATTTCTCATTTCAAAATATGTAATTAGTTTAGGCAAATTTCCAAAATGTTCCTGAAGGAATAACAACTGATTTTTTAAATTTGGGATTTGTGTTAGCTCCTTGCACTCAGAAATACTTCGATCATCGTCATTTAAACATGTAACGAAATTTTGTAAACTATCGAAATTCTCTGCATAAAAACTATTTCTGTGTATGTTTTAGCAAAGCTAAGTGACGAATGTGCGATATTTTGGCATTCTGTAACGATATTTTACAGACTTTGTAATAAATTTCGGAATCACTGACAATTCATTTTCATATCGGAAAAAGTAACATAAACAACGTTCTAGATCTAAATAAATGATAACTAAAAATGTACTCGTGTGTTATTGAAACTAAACGAAATTCAGTGAACACTTACGTCTAGATAATTGGGAGAAGTCGATTCAATAAACCGGTATTAAACAGGCTATTACAAAAATTACGAAGTACGTAATTAACAGTCAAAACAATGAAAAAACGAAACTAACGTAAGTATGACTGAAAATGTTATTTCTCTTGCGAAATATAAGGTAAATATAATAAATTTTAAAAATCCCTCACGCTCCTATCTACGCCGATGAAAAAAGGATTTTCTCATAAATTCCTTATTTTATGGGCATTTTTTGCTCTCATTCTCCGACACTCGGGCGTAAACAGATGTTGCAGTTCACCATATGAATTAATGGTATTCAGTAAGCGTGTGTTGTTTACATTATTTCTTTGCTCCGTTGTAACTTCGTCGTAGTTTAAACCGGTCATGTCCGCGCCCTGTTTATAATATTTTGACTTTAAAGTTGAAATTATTAAGAACCGATGTTTTAATACCAAATAGGAACCTCGCAGACTACAGACTTTCTATCGGCCGATAGTTTGGTCGGGTTCTTAATCAGCATAAAAATGTATGCAAGTGAGCACATTTTAACGATTCAGTATCGGCCGATATTTAAGTTTGATGGGCTACCCGACTGCCTTCAAACTAAACTGTTGGCGAACTATCGGCCGACCGCTTATTCAGTATGGCACCTTACGTCGCCCGCACACTAGCCGATTGTTTTGTCGGCCGACTCGACCGATAGCCTCATTCCGTCTCGAGCTTTAGCGTGGAAAAGGTGTGCGTATAGTCACGATGGCGCCGCTTGTAGAAACGTTAATTGAAAATTTGATAAATGAAATAGAAAAAAGAACCGCACTTTACAAAAAAAACCTTGAAAGAGTACTCGGACGCAAATTTGAAGATTTGGATGAAGCATTAGTAAAAGCATTGATAATCCTGTTGACGAAGATACAAACTTTGCTTTATCTCTTGTCCCTTCACTCCAGAATCTTACAGCCGAAGAAAAACTTGATGCTAAGATTGGCATTCTTAACATTTTTAAACAGATAAGATTAGCCAGACGTGTTTAAACTACTTCTCAATCATCATATAACTACAACATAATACAGCAAACTTCGTCCTCTTTTCCTATATACCATCGATGGACTAACATTTTGTCACCATCACAATCGTTACTTACAGCCTTGTAATACACCTCGTTCTACGCCATCACCACTTCAGCCCGTGGTTCAGAACATTCAGTACACTCCATCACCAGGATATTCCAACGATACAAGCCAGTCTAATTTTTCAACTGATTCGCAATTTTACGTCTTGTAAACAATTTAATAAATATTTAATAAATAAATAAATAAATCCTTATTGATTTTTCGAATCTTTTATAACCCAAACGCACCACCATATTAAAGTAAATACACAAAACGAACAAAAAACTATTCTCAAAATTCATTTAAACTGTAATAACATTTCTCTTTCAGATATTGCTTTACGTTGTGCTTAAAGGCGGAAGTTACTTTAAAATGATCTGGTAACTTATTATATAATCTTTTCACTAAACATGCTAGGCCCCTATCGGTGAATATGAATATAATTAGTTGCTTCTAGGATGCATAAAGAAGGTACAGATAGTACTTCTAATGAAATAAAAATTGGCTTACAAGAATCTGTAGGTTTTATACAACTTAATTACTAAATAAACAACAAATGTTGGATTTTCACTATTTAATATTCGAAGTAATGGATGACAATTGTTTCGCCAACACAGTGGCTTCTTCAGAAAAATTTTTCTGAAGAAGCCACTGTGTTGGCGAAACATTTTCCTCCATTGTATAAGAGCAATAATAATGGTTTCTCTCTCTCTCTTCAAGACCAGCTTAGCAAAATGTTAGAGAGCAATCGGCCGAATGTTGGTTAGTCTGCGCACTTACTTCCAACCAGACTATTTAGTTGGCTCAGTGTGCGCGCTAGCAGCCCAACCCGACTAAACTATCGGCCGATAGAAAGTCTGTAGTCTGCGGGGGCCCATAAACGTATAAACATTTGATCTAATTTCGAATCCAAAACACCACACAGTCATCAAACTATTACATAAAATCCGTTACGTCAAAACTTGAAACGCGTTTTTCTCCAAACTGTAAATTTTGAATTATATGTTAGTGTTGTACGGATGATGCGAATTGCACCCGTTGTTTTTTTTTTCTTTTTCAAAAATATATAGTATAACAATTGCTTCTTTACTTTTAATTTCTTCATAATGATGTATAAAAACTTTTTTCTTCAGAATCAAATTCTCATCGAAACTGTTACAAAATATACAAGTGTACCGTTAAAAAAATCTTGTCACCAATACGACCCCTACATAAAAGCCTTGAACTATGTCCGTTTAATCAAATTTGTGGCTTCAATAAAACTTCAACAAAATTAGCAATGGTACGTACTTAACTTAGAACAACCTGTATATGTCAGTCTCTGCGTAAGTTATATACACAAAACATTAGTGAAGAGACCTTCTAATAAAGAAAGGCCCCGGTACGTATTAAAAAAAAAAAAGAAACATCAATAAATAATTCATAACGCCTGGCGTGGCCATATGCACGGTCGCTTATCGAAAAACCACCCCTTTTTCTCACCCCGTCGTAACAAAATAATCATAAGAATGAGGGCCCATATATAACCGTTTAACTTAATAGGAGGGAAGTGGGGAAAGCTGTTGTGTACACAAAAAGAGGTAGCGAATATCTGTTCTTGCATGGCCGGGTCAAAGATGAATAACATGAAACCTCTGTGTAAACGCCATAATGTAGGTATATATCCAATAGTATACGTATAATAATACCGTAGAATGCAAGTGATAATAATACTGCATAATGGTAGGTAGATAAATATCTAAGAAAGTTATAATAGGGTTTGTATGTAATTGGAAGACATATATTAAGGAAAATATTTCAGAATTACTAATTAAGCCTCTGATGTTTTTGGTAAGTTTATCATTTGAAAGGGGAGAATTTCCTAAGAAATTAAAAACTGCTTGTGTTCTGCCATTATACAAAAGAGACTCTAGGTTGGAGATGGCCAATTATCGTCGTCTTGCGATTTATATCAGATTCTCTAAGGTTTTTTGAATATGCTATGTTGGATAGATTACTCGCGCATTTAGATAAAAATAAAATATTAACAAGTCAACAACATGGTTATCGTGCTAATCACTCAACTTTAACAGGAATTCATGCTATGTATGAATAATAAATTATTAAGATTTTGGATACAGCAAAACATTCAGTTTGAATTTTTTGTGATCTAAGTGGGTGCCTTTAACCGTGTTGATCATGACATTTTTTTTGATAAACTAGAGTGGTACGGAATTCGTGGTGTTGTTGTACAGTGGTTAGAATCGTATCTTCGTGATAGATTTCAATTGGTAAGAATAAGAGATAAGGCTGATAGTTGTGTTAGAAATATTAAATCTACTACCTTGCCTGTTGAGAGGGGAGTGCCTCGGGGTACTGTTTTGGGCCCAGTTCTTTTTTAGATCCTTATTAATGATGTTGCAAATTTTCTGAAAAATTTCAAAATAACTTTGTATGCTGATGATATACTAGTGCTGTCGTGTCGGCTTCAAATATTTCTGAAACTGAGCGACAGTCAAATATTATTTTTTACAATACATGACTACTTGGTTTGGTAATAATAAATTATGTCTAAATAATGACAAGAAAATAATTATGGTTTTTCATACAATACAAAATAAGGCTCGGTTAGATTTACATTTGTATGCGCACGATAAAGAAATAGAACGTGTTAGTGAGATAAAGTTTCTAGGTATGAATATGGATGAAACACTGTCTTGGGATGTTCATTGTCGGGATATTATAACAAGCAAATAAAACTCTAGTTGCTATCATCCCTAATTTGAAAACAATAATTGACTTTGATTCCTTGCTATCGTTTTATTTTGCTGATATTCACTCTAGATTGTTGTATGGCATTACCTACTGTTTGGGGAACTTCGTGTGGTGCTAATAATGTATTTTTGGCATAAAAACGAATTATCCGTTGTATGGCCGGAATTAGTTTCGGACACTCATGTAGGCCTTAAGCAACGGAATATTCTTCCCATGCCTGCTATTCATATATTCAAACTTTTAGATTATATACAGGGTGAGTCATCTAAGCGGGTAGGGCCGATTATGCCTTTATGAGTAAAGATATTATGAAGCGGTTTTGTTCATGTGATAGTTGTTCATTTGGAGCACATTTTAAAAATATTTTGTATTATACAGAGTGTTCCATAACTTGGTGGCTAACTATGGTTATAGTTTTTTTAATGGAACACTCTATATATTATTGCATTTTTGAATTCCCCGTATAATTTTTAGTCAAAAAGTTATAAGATAGTATAGGTATAAAGTGTAAACTTTATGACTTATTCCCATTTTTCTGAGAAATTCAATGTTTGTATAAAATTATATTTCTCGAAAACGACGTATTAGATGGACAAAATTTTTTGCAGTATTGTTTACAATAAGAGGTCCTAATAGAAGCATGTTTTATTTTTTTACAGTTACTAATAGCATGTGCAGGAAACTGGATTAAAATTAGATGACACGTTTTTGTATAAAAGTCAATTTTTTTAAATAGCACACCCTGTATATAAGTTCATTTTTGAATTGTTTATTAAATTTCATGTCAGAAACATGTAAAACGTTAATACCTTAAAAGTGACTATTACAGAGTTATTGTCGTTTTTTGATATGCTTTTGTTAGTTTTTGCAAAAAAGTCAATTTTTTCAAATGGAACAGCCTGTATATTATTTCATTTTTGAATTTCTTATTAAATTTCACATCAAAACCATGTAAGACATTAATACTTTAAAAGTGACTATTACTGAGCTATTGTCTCTTTTTGATATAATTTTGTCAGTTTTGAGGAAGTAATATGATACATATAGTATAGTACCGACAAAATTGTATCAAAAAGAGACAATAGCTCAGTAATAGTCACTTTTAAAGTATTAACACTTACATGTTTTTGATGTAAAATTTAATAAGAAATTCAAAAATGAAATAATATACAGGGTGTTCCATTTGAAAAAATCTTTTTTGCAAAAACTAACAAAAGCATATCAAAAAACGACAATAACTCTGTAATAGTCACTTTTACTGTATTAACGTCTTACGTGTTTCTGACACGAAATTTAATAAACAATTCAAAAATGAACTGATATACAGGGTGTTCTATTTTAAAAAAAATGACTTTTATACAAAAACGTGTCATCTAATTTTAATCCAGTTTCCTGCACATGCAGTTAGTAACTGTAAAAAAATAAAACATGCTTCTATTAGGACCTCTTATTGTAAACAATATTGCAAAAGATTTTGTCCATCTAATACGTCGTTTTCGAGAAATATAATTTTATACAAACATTGAATTTTTCAGAAAAATGGGAATAAGTCAAAAACTTTACACTTTAGGCCTATACTATCTTATAACTTTTTGACTAAAAATTATATGGGGAATTCAAAAATGCAATATAGGGTGTTCCATTTAAAAAACTATAACTATGGTTAGCCACCAAGTTATGGAACACTCTGTATAATACAAAATATTTTTAAAATGTGCCCCTAATGAACAGGTCCCACAAGAAAGAACCCGCTTCGAAATATCTTTACTCGTAGAGGTACAATCGACCTTACCCCTGAAATTAGTACGATTTTAAAAAGCTTTCGTTCAAAACAAGTTCAGAATAATACTCAGGCCCTCTCAGCAAAAGAAAAATATTATGGCAAAACATATGATCTCCTGGAGATATCCGGCGTATCAAAAGTTATTCGGAAAGCAAAATCTGTTAACGACGACCTTATTTATGTTACACCAATTGAAGAATTTTTTGATAAAATTGTAAAACAACAGAAAGCGACATGACACGGGGGAAAGGACAAAATGCTTCATAATTTGAAAAGCAAATGTAACATTCCAAGACTGGCAGTTGAAGTATACGCAGAATTGTGTTGTAACTTGAAAAAAAGACAGAAGCATGCTGGTTTGGTCGTAAAACCGATAACATCAAAAGATTTGAATCAAAGAGGACAAGGTGACTTAATTGACTTTCAATCCTGCTCAGATGTTAAATATAAATGGCTATTAAACTACCAAGACCATTCCACAAAATTTTTATTTTTAAGACCATTACAAACAAAGAGGACTGCAGAAGTAGCTAACGAATTACTGAAAATTTTTCTCGAGCAAGGTGTACCAGTGATCCTGCATTGTACATGGACGTCCCTGGCACCCTCAAAGCCAAGGGTCCGTTGAAAGGGCAAACCAGGATGTTGAACAAATGTTAAGAATGTGGATGGAAGAAAATAAAACTTCTCGTTGGTTGATCGGGTGTTACTTTGTGCAATGGTTAAAAAATACATCATATCATCGTATCATTGCTAGATCACCTTACAAAAGTCTATATGGCGCAGATCCGAAAATAAGTTTACGCTCTACAAATCTGCCATCAGATCTTATTGATAAAATACAAACCGAAGAGGAGTTAGAAAGCGTAAACATAAACGAAGGTGAGAGTAGCAGAGAATGTTTATCACATGATGGCAGTGATGCAGTACCGGCACAAAGTCCTGACAATTCTAAAGTTGAGAACCCTCATCAAGAAGAAAATTCAGGCGAAGCAAATATAGTACAGGTTGCCGGTTCTCAAATTGAGACGTACGTAGGAGAAACCATTGAGAATATTCCTACTGTGACAGAGTACATTACGGCAGATGGTTTAGGCACTAGTGAAGACTCTAACACAAGTCTCGGTGGCATAATATATTGCTGTGTTTGCGGCAACGAAAGTACAGGCGCTCACGCTTGTTCAAAGTGCAATAAAATAGTGCACGTAATTTGTGGTGTTACTTCTGAAAACGATGAAGGGTTTGAAAGCCATGTTATTTACAGACTCTGCATCAATGAGGAAAATATTAGAATTAATCGAAAGAAATCCTATGAAGGACAAACCAAAGCCGCAGAAGTAATGAGAAAAAGGAGCAAAACAATCTTTGGCGAAATAGAAACAGGTAAATTTGTAACTATACCTATTGCAAAATTTGACAGAGGACCATTAGATAAAAAAAATGTAGAAGGAATTATAATTGAAAAGAAAAATGATATTTATCGCATTGGCACCAAAAGTGGTATATTAAAAAACTGGCTGACTAATTAGTTTTACTTATGATGATATTCCCCAAGATTGCTTTATTTCCTTAAGAGACTTAAGAGAAGCCTGCGCCAAGCAGTCTATGTTTTCGGGTCAAGAATTTTCAAAATGTCAATGTAAGCCTCGAAAAACCCAGTGCCATACTAAACGATGTGCCTGTTTCAAGACTGGAAATTTGTGCAACAGTAGATGCCAATCCAGCAATTCCTGCTAAAATAAATTGTCCAATTGACAGCTTCTTTTGTCCAAAAATTCAATCTTCCTGGTTTACTTGTGTTTATTTTATTGTTTATTTCGTTTTAAGAGAAGATGTCTTCTTTTTTAAATTTCTACGTTTGTATTGCAACTTAATAGGGATAAAAATACAATTTTCCTGGTTTACTTGTGTTTATTTTATTGTTTATTTCATTTTAAGAGAAGAAGTCTATTCGCCTACGACATTTGTCTTATTGTGAATCTTTTTGCCAAGAAACCCAGCTGGCAGATACCATTTGCCTGGGAAAATAGCTTTTGAGCTGAAATAAATGATATGGAGCTATTTGCCAAGGCAGATATCATTTGCCTAGGCAAAATCTAGAAACAATAAAATAACTTTATTAACTTGAATACAAAAGAATTATAAATAAATAAAATATATGTAAAATTTTTAAAGCCCGTTCTTCTTTGATGTAGTTACAATTTTCTTCTTATTCGGCCTCTTCATATCAATGCCTTTAGCCGTTTGAAGGTACCAATATCTTAAAATACCAATTAAAAGTGTTACATTTAAGGCCCGGTTGCACAAACCTCTTGTTAATTGATCATTAACTAACGGTTCATCAAATTTGATGATTTGTTATAAAATGATCGGGTTGCACAAAACAATTTAATGATTCCTTAATCGTCCATTTGGTAATTCGTCATTAATTAAAGTTGAATTTGGCAACAACGGGAAGACAGTTGTATGTTGACATTTGAAGTTTTGTCTATTTGTCTGTTATTATTTGAATTTCATACGACAATTTTGGATTCATGATGGCAACAAAGAAAAGAGTCAATTTTACTCAACGAGAAAAAGAAACCCTTCTTTCCGTTGTAGCCAAGTGAGTATTTATTGCATTAGGTATATCGGTATATAGTGTTTTTTACAAAGCTAAAATCTCAATTTATTCTTCTTTAATCATCAATCCTTTTCCATTCCCTTTTATATTCCCTTTATCATCTATTTTAGATATAAACACGTTGTTGAAGATAAATCAACAAAATCTTTTATGATCGAAAAGAAAAACAAGGTGTCGGCAGAAATTGAGAGGGATTATAATTGTACTGCTGAAACGGGCCCTCGAACAACTAAACGGTTAAAAGTTTTGTACGAAAATGTGCAACGGGAGACCAAAAAAACTGTAGCCGAACATCACGTAAGGCTAGAATAATTGTAATCATGAAAAGTTAATAACTATTAAATGTTTTTGTTTAAAAATTAGCACGACAACTATGAAGCAAAATTACTTGAACAAGAGGCAAAACGAGCCGCGAATAACGATAAGGTACACATTTTTTTAATATCTTTAAATAAAAATAATTGTAACAATTAAGTACTATTCATATATATATATATATATAGAAAGAAATATTTAAAACGGGCGGAGGAACTGCGGACCTTGTTTTGTCTTCAGATCAGGAGATTCTGTTGGCTACAATTAGGGAGCAAGTACATCCTCTCCAAAATGAGTTTGACAGCGCGGCTGACTATTTCAGTAATTTAATTTCCAAATTAATTATATTTCGAAATTAATTTATATATTTGTTGATACTAGATGAAATAAGTATCCTTGACCCTGACTCTGAACCTGGTCCTTCCCATCAAGATGTAAGTGCAATTCCCGTGGTCGTATCGCAACCCCAACCATCCACATTCCAAAAAAAAAGAAAACGTGTTGCTACATGCGAATATTTAAGGAAACAGTATTACCGTGAAAAAATCAAAAATGAAAAAATACAAACGACCGTTTTAAATCTGCAAGCGAAAAAATTAAGATTAGAAATAAAAAAATTAAAAAATTGAAATCTTTGTTTTTTATCTATCAAATACTGTGGCAATTAATGCATTTCGCACTGCGTAATTTGGATTATTTTCGTTGCCTTCCCGAAAAATAATATCTTCAACTTCTTCTTCATCTTCAATTTCGTCAAAATAATCCTCCATATCGTCATTTTGTTCCTTGCAGATATTGTGCAATACCCCACAAGCAACAATCACTTTCACGATAGTCTTCAGTTTGAGGCGTAAGCCGTATTTTAAGCAGGGAAATCTGCGTTTAAGGACTCCAAAAAACCTCTCCACTGTATTTCGTGTAATGATATGGGCCCTGTTGTAAGCTTCTTGACTATCATTCCTTTGATTTACAGTCACAGGGGTTAAAAGGTATGGTTTACATGGGTAACCACTGTCTCCCAGTAAGAAGCCATTGCCATATCTACCCATACGAAACTCAACAGGAAGAAGAGAGTCGTTAAATATGGTACTGTCATGCACGGATCCTGGCCACCGAGAAATGATATGCATCAATTTTAATTGGGAGTCACAAATTGCTTGAACGTTTATGCTAAAGTATCCTTTCCTATTTCTGTATAATTCAGCGTTGTGACCACCAGGGGACTGGATAAAAACGTGCGTGCAATCGACGGCACCCACAACCCTTGGAAAACCAGCAATGTTAAAAAATCCCTGTTTTGTTGCCATTAACTCGTCATTGGTACGAGGCATTTTTATGTATTGTTGAGAAAGTTGTGCGATCTGATGAGTAACACGCCGAACTACTCTACTTATGTTTGATTTATGAATATGCATGTAATCACCAATTAATTGAAGAAAACTACCTGTGGCATAAAATCGAAGTGCAATTAGGATCTGGGTAAGTGCATCGAGGGATTTGTTTCTATGGGTTCTTGGTTGAATTGCACCCCCGATTGAATGAACCAAATTCATCACCGTTATTTTGTCAAGTCGAAATCTTTTCTTAACGAATCCGTCGTTGCAATCTTGGTGGTGGTCCTTGTTCATCTTCATCGCTCGACGAGGATGATAAGTCAGACAGCATCTTGCGCCTTTATATTGTTCAATCGTCAAATAAAAATTAATTTTTGTTTAATTGCCCGAATGTCACTGATTAAATAAATCCTTCGTTAACAACTGTTTAACACTGTATCATTGTTTCTGCAACGCAAAATAACGATAATTGGCCGTTAATGACAGATTAGAATTGACATTTATTAAAAATTTAATCAAACATTAACAAACCGTTAACAGCTCGTTAATCACTCGTCAAATTTTAATCGTCCGTTAGCAAATGATTAAAGATCAATTAACTTTTGTGCAACCGGGCATAAGACTTAGTCTTGTCCAAATACATACACCTATCAGAAATTATATACCTACTGCTTTGCCTTTATCAGGTGTAATGTTATAGGCTTAAGTACTGTGTCTGTCAAGAATTTTTCTCTTTTCAGAGGAGTTTCAGAGTAGTTTGTAGAAGAGTCTTCCTTTCGGTACAATATGTAAGCTACGATAATAACTCCATGAGTTTTTGTGCTACCATGCATTGTAACTATATACAGCTCGCTGATTCTAAATGTGGGTGTGGAGTGGAGCATTATCAGTTAGTTAATAAAACTTTAACCTTACGTGCTTTCTGCTTTATAAAAACTTTCACTTCTGGTACAAAACAATGATTAAACCATTCGATGAAAACAGCAGATGTCTCCAAGTCTTTTTATAGGCGCCAGCAATTTCTTGAATGTCTTTTATTGCACATGGTCTTGGATATTGATTAAATGAGCAAGACTTTAAGCATCTTCTGATACATTACTACATGGTAGGAATGTTACTCTGACTTTGACTGCTTTAGAACTACTTTCCAGCCTTCGCAATGTAAGTTCCAGGGGATATTTTTCATATAAATTACAAATAATAATGGTCCATGTCTGAAAACAAAATAAATTGTATAAACAAAGTAACTACTCTGTATTATTGTGAAGCTTGCATTGTTTAAAAAAAAAGTTAAATATTATAAATGACATCATCTACCTAATAAACAAATATTATTAGTAAATTTAAAATGTACAATACACAATTAAGATTTAATTTTGATTTAGAACTAATTGCCACGCAAACAAGCGTATCCGATATTTTTATATGATATTCAAAGAGATAAAATAAGAATTTAATATATCCACATAACCACACTGTTTATACTCATACGTTTGGTACGGATCTCATAATGGGCAATATTTTTAAAATTTTGGCGTATTTAATAGCATTTTACTTACGTCTCGTTGTCGTACAGGTATGACATCCAAAATACCATATTGAATGTACGAATTAGTGTTTGTCTTCAATTTTTAGTGTGCTCTTAAAGTTTACCCAGACAGACTGATGGCGGAATGTCCAGATTTTAAAAACTCGGTCATAAAACATTCAAATGTCAAGATACAGTACACTGTAAATAGAGAATTGAATGTTACCTATACCATGAAAATCTCTCGGAGAATTACTGAAAGATTGCGCGTGGAAGCAGAGATAACGCGATGCCAAAGCAGAGAAGCTCCAGACACCTGCGTTGTATTTCTTAATTTGAGGACAACGAAGGCGTGCAAAATGTTGGAATCGACGAATCAATTTTATAGTCCTCTTGTCGCAGGCTGTTTAACACCGAAACCCAAATGTCCCTTCGAAAAAGTAAGTCCGACTTTATTAAACCGACTAGTATAAACGAAATATATCAGTACTCTTCACCCGAAGTCACAGAATTTACCCTCTCTACTTTTTAGTTCTAGACGCGGTCATTTGGGGCAGATAGAGGGCAATCGCGAAGGTCCGTAAATTTAAAATTAAATCAATATACAGGGCACTTAGTACCTGTTCAAAAGCTGTTCAAAGCATTTTGGTATCTACTTTGAATCTACCATCTTGCAGTTGTAAAAATTACTTTTGGAAGCACCCTGTATATTAATTTTATTTTCTAATTTTGGAACGCTCTGTATATTGATTTAATTTTAAATTTACGGAGTGCAAGTGCCCTCTCTCTCTCTGATCCTGGTGGTCCTGTTCAGAACTAAAAGTGGAGGGAGTAAATTCTCGCAATCTTGTGTCCACGACAGCGAATGCAAAGTGCTAGTCTGATATTCTCTTTTCTCAAAATATCGATCCTTAAATGGCGCCATCTACCCAAAGCATTATAAACTACTTGGTAATCGCTGAGCGACAACTTTATTATCGGCAACACTTTTTTAATTATTTTAAAATTATTAATTACCCATTGTAAAATGAATGTTTAAAGTGTTATTTAAAAGTTTATTCAGAATTCAGAAATTATTTCATTTGGGTACTACTAGATGGCGCCATATAAGTATCAATATTCTGTAGTTACAAGAATCAAAATCATGAATGTAAATCGAAATTATGTGACGGCCTTATATTAGTTTTAGTCTTTTTCGATGCAACTAATTCTCGGAACGTTAAGAATCTGTATGTTGTTCACAAACATCAGACTTCTTTGTTTTCCTTATAAATAATGAGATGCTTTGTCTATTTTTTGATCTCATTTTGTAAAATGAACGGCATTATTATTTTCAGGGCATCTACAGAGGAAAAAACTGCACATTAAATATGGCAGTTTACAATATGTATCCACTCATATATGGCTACTACTGGAAAGTCAAGCATTTCTTTGTCAATGATAAAACTAACCAAATTATTAACTGTAATGTTGCAGAATTCATGGTTCGTAGAGAAAATTAGTGTATGTGTTATCAAATTGCATCTTTAAATTTATGCGATAAATAATAATTATGCTTATGAGATAGGGTTAGTAAGCTTTATGTCAGCTATTTTAAAAACTAATTGCTCCGACGTTTAAACTATTACATCCGTGGTTATGTTTTTTTTAGGTTTTACTCATCTAATGATTAGTAATAAAATTACTTATTTTCAAAATATTGTGTTTTATTTTATGTCTCTTTGACACATAAGCTAGTATTATTTGTGTGCTGAGATTAAATGCTGTCTAAGATAAATCTAGATCTTTTGATAACGGAATGGTATGCGACTGATCTGCTGTAAATTTGTTTACATTTATTCTTTTAATTGCCGCACAATTATATGGAATATCTGTCAATTGTCTGGACCAAGATATAGACAGTAACCAGCAACCAGTGTAAAAATCACTTCTTATCATTCAACAACGTGGACCAATATTTTTTGTAATTTATATAAGTGATTTAAAAGTAAATTAAAATCTCAGAAGATGGGGTTTACGTCAATGACATAAAGACAACTCATAGACAAAACAACTTGGAACAGAAAAATTAAAATTTAATTATTTTGATAATTACATTTATAGATGTATTTTTTTTTGTATATTACTCGCCTCATGAGGAATGTGTAAATAAAATTATTTCTTTTTAAAAAATTGTGTTTCACTTGTATTTTTTAACTTATTTATGACTTTGATCGTATATACAACTTAATAATGCCTGCAGTACTGTGTTATATTATCGATTCGGTGGATATAATTGGAATTAAATAACATAGAAATATATACAAGGCGTGAGTACATTAGGGAAAAAGCTACTAATATCTACTTCTTCGTACGTTTCTGAATCGAAAGTCTTGATTCCTGAGACTATTGTAGGTATCACAGTATTATGTCATATGTTATGTCTAGTCAAAAAATTACTTTTTTTCAATACATTTTTAGTTTTAAGTTCTTTATTTCAGGAACAGAACTTGTTTGTTTGTTAAAGTACTTGTGTAGGTAGAGTAAATGAAAGCAAAAATATAACAATAATACCTTTATTGTATATGCTACGGTAAAAGTAAATGTATATGAGAGAGACGTTTTTTGTTTTTGGGTTTAAAACAGCTTCAATAGATTACAGACCACTTCCTTATTATAGGATAGATATCCTTCAGATACACATTCTAAATTTACATCTACGATATTGTCTTATAAGATTTTTGTGCATATCAAAGTATTTGGACACTCAATTTTTATATATTTCTTCTTGGAAATTGATTTAATTTCGAAAGCGTTCTTTTTCGTATTTATCTTTCGAAAAAGATTTTTAATGTTCTTTTCAAATGTCATACAGTATTTATTTCTTACATAAATAAATAAATTAAATACAAATATTGCACTTCTGGTTGCCTACTATTAAGTTATGTCCATAAACAGATTGATTTTTATAAGATTTCTCTATTGTACATCATTGTTAACAACGAGTAATTAAGAACAAATGTTTGCAATTGATAAATACTATACTAATATGAAGGAACCCAGAGTAATGATCAGAATTCCGAAACGATTACAGGATGTATATTATTCACAGAAATGTGATGTAATTAACAAGACAAAGTGCTATTTAATAAATAACGTATATTACTTATTATAACAGAAGTTCTTTTGTTTCAGAAACTACGGTATTTGAAAAGTTTTTTTTGAAAAACAATATCCTCCAAAAAAAAAGAATTAAAACAATTCGAAATGTACTTGAGTTAAGTATAGGAGTTGAAAAATTCGGATTTTTGCTGTTTTTTTATCAAGTTCATATAGTCGTAGCAAGCCATGGAAACTAATCGACACATCAGGTTAACTCCATAAGCTTCCTTAAAATATAAGGAATCCACCAAATTATTTTTTCTTGCCTTAAATGGTATAATAATTATTAATTTTTTACTGAACCCTTGCATTTTCAAATTTTTTGACGGAAAATGTCATATGTCAAAAATTACGACAGAAAGATATTAACAATCTGGGTCCATGTACTCGAAACTAAGAGGTACCTAAATTCAAAAATAAAATAGAAACAGTAGAATGCCATTTAAAATAACAAATATTACCTAAACTTCCGGTATTTCCGGAAACGCCTTCAAGTTGAATTTTTTTAACTTAGAATCGCAATAATGAATTATAGCTTTATACCAAGTTTCAAATTCTTATATTGATGGAAAATTGAAAATTTTCTAACGCCCTTCTTAAAAGAATCCACACAGCAACAAGCAACCAGTATCATTTCTTATCAAATAATTTTATTTCGTTAAACTGCTGTTAAAGTTTGTTTTATCTGTATGTTGATTTTATGCCATTGACGTATGACAAATTTTTATTTACTTTAAAATTACTTACATGAATTACTAATAACATTGGTCCATGTTCGAAATCAAAATAAATTTTATAGACAAAGTACTACTCTGTGTTATTGGACGAATAATATTTATCTTGTTTAAGAAACGAATTAAATATTAATAAAGAGAGATATCATCTACATATACAAGGTGTTCACACTTAAACCCGCACCATTGGTAACTCCGTTATTATTGGAGCTACGAATTCGTCCAAATTAGCAAACTAGTAGGATTTTTCCTGGCGGTTACGACGATGAAAACAAAAAAGCAATTGAACGTCGCGTTTTTCAGATATTTGACAAAATGTAATTTTTTAAATGGAACACCCTATATATTTTTATGCGGTTGAATAAAAAATTTAGTTCTGAATAAAAATGTTTAAATACATTATCTTAAAAAAATTGAAAATAAAAAAGTTACCACGTGATTTCTTTAAAGGGGCATATTCCCGAGATAATCAGAAAAGTACCCATTTTAAAATGGGACAGTATAATTTAAAATTCCACTCAGAAAAAAAGGAAAAGAGAAAATGAAATTAGCCTACATTACAATAGTTGTTACAATTTTGATCAAATAGGCACCAATAAAAAAAAATATTCAATAACAATCCGTCAAATTAATCTGTCAGTGTTTTAAAATTCGCATTGTTATTTTGCTGTTTTTTTCTTGTTTTCTTCTTGTTTTCTTCTAATAAAAATGGTTTTCACACATGAGGAAAAATGTGATATTATGGAAGCTTACATATTTCAGAGAAAAAACACTATTAGAGCTCGCGAACATTATAGTGCAATGTTTTCCGAGCGCGCGATCCCTCAAAGAAGATATTTCTTGGAATTATACAGACAATTTCGGCGAAACGAAGAGGTTTTCAAGAAGAATAGAACGAAGAAGCAATTTGTGGTTAGTGAGGAAGTAGAGATAAATGTACTGGGATATTTTGAGGCGTATCCTAACAATTCAATTAGAGAATTGGCAAGAGAAATAGACCTTTCATTGGGAACGATTCATAAAATTTTGAAAAAATATAATTTTGAGCCATACAAATATCGGCCAGTACAAACTTTGCATCTTAATGATGATATAAGAAGAATGGAATTTTGTGAATGGTTCCTACATAAATGTGAAGAAGATCCAAATTTTCCTCGATATGTTTTATGGTCGGATGAGAGTAACTTCTCTAATAAGGGAATGTTTAATCGAAAAAACTATCATTTTTGGAGTCGGGAAAATCCTTTTTTGACTCATCCCACTAATCCACAACATCGGTTCAACCTTAATGTTTGGTGTGGTATGATTGGATCTAAAATTGTGGGTCCTTTTTTTTACCGCGGCTCATTAACGGGAGAGAGATATGAGGCCTTTATGTCTCATGTATTGGAAGATTTCGTGGACAACGTGTACTTGATGGATAGGCCGCGGATATACTTCCAACAAGACGGTGCACCGGCTCATAATCACCATATCGTTAACGCATTACTGGAGAGACTGTTTGGACCCCGTTGGATTGGAACTCATGGACCAGTTCTGTGGCCCCCACGCTCACCAGATCTATCTCCGCTAGATTTTTTTTTATGGGGCCGAGTGAAAAATGAAGTTTACAAACATCGTTACCAAAATGTGGAAGAACTTCAAAATAACATTACGGCCATTATTCGGAATATTGATGGAAGGACCCTTCTCAAAGCCACGCGCTGCACTCGGAAAAGAGCCCGCAAGTGTCTGGACCAAGAAGGTGGTACCTTCGAACAACTATTTTGGTTATGTATGTTGATTGATAGTGTTTATTATTCTTTTATTTGTTATTCTTAAGTTTCGTGGACGAAATCAAAATAAATTTCGTTAAAAACACAACGTTTCGTTTGAATTCATTTAGGAATATTATGAACAAACATTCTAGGACCTATACAAAAAATTTTTTCATCCGTTCAACAAGAGAATAGTATACAATAATCGGTACATATTATTTAATTACAAATTTCGTTAGGCATCCCTAAAAACAAATCCTAAATCCCTAAAAATGCACGGTATCTCATTTGAAAACTTACGTTTTAGTGATAAAGTAAGCAAATTTTAAGGATGTTTATGATATTATTTTATTTAATATCTGAAGATGACTTCAATTGGATGAACATGTGAAACATGCTACGTCTTTCATAATTTTTTTTAAACAAAATGCAATGTTTAAGAAATCACGTAATAACTTTTTTATTTTCAATTTTTTTAAGATAATGTATTTAAACATTTTTATTCAGAACTAAATTTTTTATTCAACCGCATAAAAATATATAGGCTGTTCCATTTAAAAAATTACATTTTGTCAAATATCTGAAAAACGCGACGTTCAATTGTTTTTTTTTGTTTTCATCGTCGTAACCGCCAGGAAAAATCCTACTAGTTTGCTAATTTGGACGAATTCGTAGCTCCAATAATAACGGAGTTACCAATGGTGCGGGTTTAAGTGTGAACACCCTGTAGAAATATTATTAGTACATTTAAAATGTTCAATATACAATTAAGATTTAATTTTGATTTAGAACTATTTGCCACGCAAATAACCGTGTCATTGTTACATGATATTCGATGAGATAAAACAAAAATTTAGTATATCCACATATAACCACATTGTTTATACTCATACGTTTGGTGTGAATCTCATAATGGGGAATATTTTTAAAATATTGGCGTGTTTAATAGCATTTTACTTACATCTAGTTGTCGTACGAGTAAGTATGATTTCCAAAATACCATATTGAATGCACGAATTACTGTTCGTCTTCAATTTTCAGTGTGCTCTTAAAGTGTACTCAGATAGACTGTTTGCGGAATGTCCAGAGTTTAAAAACTCGGCCATAAAATTTTCAAATGTCAAAATACAGTACACTGCAAATAGAGAATTGAATGTTACTTATACCATGACAGTCTCTCGGAGAATTACTAAAAAATTACGCCTGGAAGTGGAGATGACGCGATGCCAAAGCAGAGAAGCACCAGACACTTGCGTTGTATTTCTTAATTTGAGGACAACGAAGGCGTGCAATTTGTTGGAATCGACGAATCAATTTTATAGTCCACTCTTCGTAGGCTGTTTAACACCGAAACCCAAATGTCCCTTCGAAAAAGTAAGTCCGACTTTATTAAACCGAGACAATTACATCAGTAGTGTTTGTACACATTTAACAATTTTTTTTATTTTCAATATAAATAATAAGATGTTGTGTCCATTTTTTATTCTTATTTTGCAAAATGTACTGCATTATTATCTTCAGGGCGTCTACAGAGGAAGAAACTGCACATTAAATATGGCAGTCTACAATATGTATCCACTCGTTTATGGCTACTACTGGAAATTAAAGCATTTCCTTTTCAATGATAAAACGAACGAAATTATTCACTGTCATATTGGAGAATTCTTGGTTCGTAGAGAAAATTAGTGTGTGTGTTATCAGATTGCATCTTTATGCTTTTACGATAAATAATAACTATGCTTATTGGATAGGGTTAGTAAACTTTATGCCAGCTATTTTAAAAACTAATTGCTGCGACGTTTAAACTATTACATTCATGGTTATATTTTTTTAGATTTTCCCCATCTGATGATGGATAATAAAATTACTTATTTTCAAAATATTGTGTCTTATGTCTCTCTGACACATAAGCTAGTATTATTTGTGTGGTGAGATTAAATGCTGTCTATGATAAATCTAGATCTTTTAATAAATCTACATGAATTGACTGCTCTACTGTTAATTTTTTTACATTTATTCTTTTAATTGACCTACAATTATATGGAATATCTGTCAATTGTTTGGACCAAGATGTAGACAGTAACAAGAAACTAGTATAAAAATCACTTCACATTCAACAATATTTTTTGTAATATATATAAGTGATTTAAAAGTAAATTAAAATCTCAAAAAGTGGCTGCTACGTCAATGGCATAAAGACAACACATAGGCAAAGCAAATTGGAAAAGCAAATTAAAAAAAATAATTTTATTTTGTTAATTACATTTATTATTGTATTCTTTTGGATTTTACTCGTCTCATGAGGAATGTCTAAATAAAATTACTTATTTTCAAAATATTGTGTTTTACTTGTATTTTTTAAGATATTTAAAAGACTTTGATCATATTGTAGCGTTTTCGCAGTTCGCAATAAACAACTCGTGCAATTTATTTATTTAAAACAGTCTGTATATTCATACACGTAAAATTAATTACAATATAAAAATGTAAAACTAGCGTATCACACTTAAAACTACTATAGATGAATTAACACATGTATTTATTTACCAGTACTATTTATATGTCTCTAGTATTTATATCTTTATTGCACTATAATAAAGACTGCACCGTATTTATATCACTTCTATTTATATAACACTCTAATATTTATGTCTTTTCTTCGGCTACCACTTAAGGAACTATTTATTTATTTCTATATATTTATTTTTACTGTTCGGCACGAGACTACTTAAGGACTTTCTTATTCCGGAATTACTCATCCATCGGTGACCCAGCCGCCTTATATACACATACGAAACATCTGGAAGCATTCGCGTAAACTCCATCTTCCTCTCGATGTTTGTAGAACATTCTATAGACATTCTGTCTCTTCTCAGTACATGTTTATTGCTTTATGATGTTTACCAGTCGCGTCGAGATGATTTACAACCTCTTTTTGTCGTCGCCCGAATGTCTGCTGGTTTCGTTACAATATGTACATCTTAGTAATGCCCCTGCAATCCTGTGTTGTATTATCGATTCGGTGGATATAATTGGAATTAAATAGCCTACAAATATATACAAGGCATGAGTAAATTGGGACAACAGCTATTGATATCTGGTTGTTCGTACGGTTCTGAATCGAAAGTCTTGATTGATGTTCGAATGTTTTATAATGCCCTTATATTACTGAGGATGTTGAGTATGGCAAATCAAAGGGTATATTTTCATGTGTAATGCTTGATCATAATTTTACTTTCTTGAATACGTTTATAGTTCTTAATTTCAGAAAGAGGTCTTGTTTGCTTTTTTAAGCATTTGTGTAGATATAGAGTAAACTAAAGCAAAATTATAACAATAATACCTTTATTATACATGCTACTGTAAAAGTAAATGTATGTAAGAGAAATGTTTTTTTGTTTATGGGCTTTAAAACAGCTTCAATAGTTTACATGCCAATTCATTATCCGTATACTATATAGGAGAACCTTCAGCTACCCATTCAAAATTTACATCTTCGATATTGAATTTTAAGATTTTTGTACATATCAATGTATTTGGACATTCAATTTCTGTTGTGGACCGTCGTGCTAATCGTTTGATTTGTTGAATCAACACTAGACATGTGTCACTCAAATCCACGTGGACTTGTAATCATAAAAATGTTGTAACAGAATAGAATACAGGCTATTTCAGGTAGGAGATAAAATTATTATTCTTCACCCAAAATATTGCAAGAAGTATTTCTTGTCCTTAGTATGTAAATTATTATATAAAAATTAACAAAAAAAATGTATAATAATTCACAAAATTACGTCTGTAGTAGATATTTATCTAGGTAATATGACAAACATATAACACAGCTTAGTTTCAAAACAAAACACAAGTATTTCTTGTCTCTATATGTAAATTATTATATAAAAAATTAACAAAAATAACGAGGTGTGGTCACCACACTACTTATACTTATGGGTGTTTCAAATTATACAATTTAAGAATTTTTTTATACAAACATCATTCAAAATCCTATTCTCGGTACTTCTATTCTCTTAATAAATCTCTATAGAATGCATACTTTCCAATATATTCGAAAAAAGTGCTTCTCGCTAAGAGTAAAAGTGTTAGTTCTGGTCCGAGTTTTGACATTTCAGGTAAACAAAAAATATTTCATATCCAGCTCTAAATACTTTTGTAGTCTTAATAAATATAAATATATATACAGGGTATTCCACGAGAGCCGTTCGTTAGAAGGTTTCGTGGTTAGAAAAAACTTAGAATTCTGAAATTTTGGGTTCCAGGGTTATTCAAGATTCTCTTTCATTTTAAAATATTTTCAAGATCATACTACTTCCGGTTAGACCGGGACAGCCTGTATTTTATTGGATGGTCGGATGCAGAATTTGATTCTGCATCGATTTGCTATAACATTCCCTATACCTATTTCCAGTGGTTTTCTTGTTAATCCATATTTTTATCAAAAGGTGATCAAACTCCAAAAGTTCTACCTAGTAAGCCTTGATTTTGACAGGAATTGAAACAATGTTGATTTAATGTCAAAGCAGTATCATCGTACAGATTCGTGAGGTATCTACTTTCAGTTCTAGGGATTTTGTTAACTAGCTTAAGTACAGTTTATAATGGAGAATGTTGAAGAATATTCCAATAATGATTTATTAAATTTGTTTTACACGCACGGTGAATGTGGACGAATTGTTCGACGAACATGCAGACTATTTAATGAACGATATCCGGACCTACCAACAATGACTCCCGGAAAATTCGCAAGAGAAACTCGCTTTATAGCAACTGGAAACGTAAGGGCAACTCAAAATAACCTAAAGCCCGTAACTGATAATGAAGATAACGTGGTGAATGTGTTGGCGTTTTTTCAAGCTTATCCGCGGAGTTCAATTTCGACAGCAGCGCTGGATTTGGGTATTTCAAAAACATCAATCCACAGAATATTAAAAAAACATGGAATGCATCCTTTTTGTGAGATAACGGATTACGTCTTGGTGATGAGGCAAGACGTGTCAACTTTTGCGAATTTATGATTTTGAAAATGACCGAAGATCCGAGATTTCTTCATCAGATTATGTGGACTGATGAATCGAAATTTAGCAGGCAAGGAATTACAAATCGCCGAAATACTCACTACTGGGCACAAGATAATCCACATGTTATTAGGGAACATAATCACCAAGACCGCTTTAGTTTCAATGTTTTTTGTTTAATTATGGACAACAGAGTGGCTTATCAAGTGTACGATGAAAATTTAAATGCGGCTAGATATCTGGAGATACTGAGAGGGTTTGTTAGTGATTTTCTAAATGCCCTACCTCCACGTGATAGAGCAAACAGTTGGTTTCAGCTTGATGGTGCTCTAGCACTTTCAACTATAGCTGTACACCGGCAATTGTCAATGATGTTCGAGGATCGGTGGATTGGCCCGCGGCGACCTTGGAACTGGCCACCCAGATCACCCGATTTGACCCCCTTGGATTTTTACCTCTGGGGTCGTATAAAAGAACTAGTGTACTTTAGGCCGGTACAAACTAGAGAGGAATTATTGAACCGTGTTCACCATGCGTTTACTAATGTAAGTCCAGACGAATTTCGGAGATCTGTTTCGCGAGGAGTATATGACAGAGTTATTCAGTGTTTGAACCAAAATGGAGGTCATATAGAACAATTATTGTAATTTTACATTCTCTTATTATATCGAATTTTGCCAATATTTCGCCAACTACTAAGTTTAACACTTTTACTCTTATCGAATAGCGATTTTTTGCAAATATGTCGTAAATTATATATATTTATCAAGAGTACAAACGTATTTAGAGCTGAATTTGAAGTATTTTTTGTACAAATGAGATTTCAAAATTCGGACCGGAAATACCACTTTTACTCTTAGCAAGTAGCACTTTCTTTTGAATATCTGGCAAAGTATGTATTCTGTAGAGATTTATTAAGAGAATAGAAGTACTTATAGTAGGAGTTTGAATAATTTATATATAAAAAAATTCTTAAAATCCGGCTTATTTTTTGAAGAAGACAAAACTATTTAAAACAATTTAGAACAATTTCGTATAATTTGAAACTCTAATACGTATAAGAAAGTCGTGTGGTGGCCACACCCGATTTTTTTGTTTCGTCGAAGCTCTCATCGGTAGGACTCTCATATTCAAAATGTAATAATTCATAACATTTAGATGTAGAGAGAATTTGCTTTTGATCTTGCCTTACATCTTGTAACTTTCTTTTGTGAATTTCTAACCCTGGACGTCAAAGTAATTTCTTTTAGTATTTTAAAAATAAAAGTGTCAGCTATATTTAAACCTCTATTGCTGATCAACAAAACGTAACGAATCCATTTATAAAAGAGTAATAGCAAAGTGTGCTTTTGAAAATGCAAAACAGTCAATAACATTCTAAATAAAACTTCAAATTTATTAAAATTTTTAATTACCGTTTCATTCTCAGTCGAATACTTGTTACTTTTTAAGATCTTCCTTGTTTATCGCGCTTTGTCTATTTTCTCTGTCACTCGCTCACAAAATCTGGTCTCTAAACACCAAATAAATGAGGATCGTAAAACCCTTATGTTTATGTTTCTGCTACAGTTCTCAGAACCGATAAATCTCGTACGGCGAAAGTCCGCCTGCTAGCCGAAACCGTACTATGTTTCACTTTAACATTTCTCCAGCAATTAGTCTTGCAGTATGTATTCTATTTTCCAAATCACAAATTTAATAAAGAAAATATTTTTTCAACTCTTTCAAGGACGTGGTCAGAATATTTTTTAAATTATCATAGTATCGTTAATTTTCGGATATTTTTCTAATTTCAGTTTCTTTCTTTCTACATATATTTTCAGAAAAAGGACTATGCTATGATATTTCTTTTATTTTTTTAGTAATTAAAAAAAATATTTTTTAAGTAATTAAAAAAAATAATTGTGTAATTATTTTAAAAAATAAAGTCAGGATTTGGAAGAAACAAATTGAGGTAGTGAGCACTCTCCCTTAAGGATTGAATACAAATATTGCACTATTGGTTGCCTACTACCAAGTTATGTCCATAAACAGATTTTTATATGGTTTCTCTATTGTATATCATTGTTAACAAAGAGCAATTAAAAACAAATCGTTGCAATTGATAAATTCTATGCTATTATAAAGGCACACAGGGTAATGATTGGAATTCCGAAATGTAATGTAATTAGCACGGCAAGGTGCTAGTTAACAAATAACGTCTACTACTTATTATAACGGAACTTATTTTGTTTCAGTAACTCCATTTTATGAAGTTTCTTTTGAAAAATAATATTTCTAAAAAAAATTTGAATAACGCGAAATGTACTTGAATTGGGTATAGGAGATGAAAAATTCGGATTTTAGCGGTTTTTCAACATTTTTGACAAAAATTGTCATGTCAAAAATTACGACAGATATATATTAACACTCTGGATCCATGTGCTCAAAATTAAGAGGAAATTTCAAAAATAAAACAAAAATAGTGCCATTTAAAATATCAAAGATAACCTGAACTTCCGGTATTTTCGGAAAAGCCTTCATGTTGAAAATATTTCACTTAAAATCGCAATAGTGGATTATAGCTTATGCCAAATTTCAAATTCATATCTTGATGGTAAATTGAAAATTTTTAAATGCCGTTCTTCAAAGAATCCACACGGCAACAAGCAACCAGTATCAAATCATTTTAAATCATATAATTTTATTTCGTTGAATTGCTGTTCCAGTTTGATTTATCTATATGTTGACTTTATGCCATTGACGTATTATACAAATTCCATTTACCATAAAAGTACTATTACAAATAACATTGGTCCATGTTCGAAATCAAAATAAATTTTATAGACAAAGTACTACTCTGTGTTATTGGACGAATAATATTTATCTTTTATAAAAAACAAGGTAAATATTAATAATCTGCATATAGAAATATTATTAGTAAATTTAAAATGTTCAATATACAATTAAGATTTAATTTTGATTTCGATCTAATTGCCACGCAAATAACCGTGTCCGTAATTGTTACATGATATTCGATGAGATAAAATAAGAATTTAATATATCCACATAACCACACAGTTTATATTCATACGTTTGGTACGGATCTCATAATGGGGAATATTTTTAAAATGTTGGCCTGTTTAATAGCACTTTACTTACATGTCATTGTCGTACGAGTAAGTATGATTTCGAAAATACCATATTGAATCTACTGTTCGTCTTCAAATTTCAGTGTGCTCTTAAAGTGTACCCAGATAGACTGTTTGCGGAATGTCCAGAGTTTAAAAACTCGGCCATAAAATATTCAAATGTCAAAATACAGTACACTGTAAATAGAGAATTGAATGTTACTTATGCCATGAAAGTCAGTAGAAAAATTACTGAAAGATTACGCCTGCAAGTCGAAGTAACACGATGCCAAAGCAAAGAGGCTCTAGACACTTGCGATATATTTCTTAATTTGAGGACAACGAAGGCGTGTAAAACGTTCGAATCGACGGATCAATTTTATAGTCCTCTCTTCGCAGGCTGTTTAACACCGAAACTCAAATGTCCCTTCGAAAAAGTAAGTCCGACTTTATTAAACCGAGAAAATTGCAACATCAGTACTGCTTGCACCTACTGGTAAAGGTTATCCAAGGGCGCGGAATCGAGCGAGCTAAACTGCCGCCGAGCTACAACTGAGCAAAGAAATAATGTCAACAACTGTGTGTTGTTTACATTATATCTGAATAGCACTAATTCATAGGGCGAACTGCAACATCTGTTTACGCCCGAGAAGTGTCCGAGAATCAGAGCAAAAAAATTGCCACAAAATAATGAATTTATGAATAAAATTCTTTCTACATCGGCGTAGATAGCCTGAGGGGTTTTTAAAATTTATTATATTTACCTTATATTTCGCAAGAGAAATAATGTAAATATGTAATATATACTTAGTGTTATTTAGTTTCAATAACATACGCGTACATTTTTAGTTATGATTTATTTAGATCTAGAACGTTGTTTATGTTCCTTTTTCTAATATGAAAATGAATTGTCAGTGATTCCGAAATTTATTACAAAGTCTGTAAAATATCGTTTCAGAATGCCAAAATACACATAAATAGTTTTTATGCAGAGAATTTCGATAGTTTCCAAAATTTCGTTACATGTTTAAATGACGATGCTCGAAGTATTTCTGAGTACAAGGAACTAACACAAATCTAAAATTTAAAAAATGAGGTGTGGCCACCACACGACTTTCTTATACGTATGAGCGTTTCAAACTATACAATTTTAAGAATTTTTTTTACACAAAACTTATTCAAAATCCTATTCGAAGTACTTTCATTGTCTTAATAAATCGCTATAGAATGCATACTTTGCAAGATATTCGAAAAAAGTGCTACTCGCTAAGAGTAAAAGTGCTACTTTCGGTCCGAATATTGAATTTTTTTTTATACAAAAGATATTTAAAATTATAATTTAAATACTTTTATACTCGTAATGTACCTGCCTAGAAAACATGACTTGCGAGATATTTGCAAAAAACTGATTTTCGATAAGAGTAAAAGACCTACTTCCGGTTGGAATTTCGAAAAACTTTTTTAAGACAATTTGTCTCAAATCTAGTTTTGAGTACATTTGAGTTATTTATAAATTTGTTTAAACTTAGTATGTAATTGTCGAAATATTTGCAAAATTCGATTTTTTCACAGAAGTAAACTACTACTTCCGGTCTATCGATTTTACTGAAAAACTAATCAGATCTCAAGAGGGAGATTATACACATAAATACAAAATTTGGAATAGATATCTACAGCGGTTTGACCGCTATCGTGGTCACAGACAGACAGACATACAGACATTTTTTAAAAACCAGTTTTTTGGCATCATGGGACTTCAAAACGTGCAAAAATCTCGAGTTCGAAAATTTTCGTCATCACAATACTTTCTTATACTACGTATAAGAAAGTAATAAAAAATCAGTTGTTATTCCTTCAGGAACACTTTGGAAATTTGCCTAAACTAATCACTAAGCTTCGGATAAATATGCATTTGCATAACTGCATATTCTAATGCATAATTAAGTCATTTTTGAGTTGAAATGCATATTTTAGTCATTTTCAGTTTTATCTGCATATTTCCCAGTTAATTTTTTTTAAAACATAATGTAATGGTTTTTATGGGTCCGAAAAATAATAAACAATTCACTCACTATTTATTTTTAAAAGTCTATATTTAAAACACCAAATAAAAACATAATTCAAAATGAAATTAAAGAACACTCTTGAAACAAACGAAGTATATATAAACTAAATTCAATAAAAGTATAATTATTGAATCACAGTAACACAAAATACTATTTATGTACAAATTTATCTAAGAATATAATAGAACCGTCACCGTCCTTCGAAAATATATGTGGTAAATCCCAAACACCTTCTATGACCGATTATCAATCCCAAACAGTTTTTATGACCGATTTTCAGGTACCCAACCCCCAAGGAGTGGAATATTCCATAACTTTGTTTGATTTTGAGAAGCGATCATCCCAAGTGTTAAAAATGCCGAAAGAAAAACGATCAGTTAGCGCAATTTCAAACCAATTTGTCAAAGACTTCAGCGATTTTACAACTGATGGAAGTGTGCTGTTTTGTAAATACTGTGAAGTGAGTGTAACAGCAACAAAAAAGTGCCAAGTGACGCAGCATTTACAAACCAGTAAGCACCAAAAAAAGAAGTACCGAAGCTTAGGAAGTAAACAGCAGATGTTAGTACCAGCTATATTAAAACCTGGTCCCAGTCGTTCACCATTTAACGAGGAATTGTGTGAAGTTCTAATTTCTGCGGACATACCGTTGGCGAAATTAAAAAAATGAAGCATTTAAAACCTTTTTGGAAAAGCATACCATGCAAAATATTCCAGACGAACCTACACTGCGAAAAAACTATGTTCTGCCATTATATAACGCCACAATACAAAAACTGCGGGAAAAAGCTAAAGATAAAAAATATTTGGGTATCTTTACTTGAAACAACGGATGTAGAACAAAGTAGCATAGCAAATTTTGTTTATGGTATTTTGAGAGTTGAAGAAGAAAGAAATAAATCATATCTGTTAACAATGAAAGTGTTGGCAAAAGTGAACCATACAACAATTGCCACATTTTTCAATGATGCGCTAAATTTTTTGTTGCCAACAAGCATTTGCTTCGAAAAAGTGCTCGTTGTGTGTACGGGTGCTGCTCCATACATGTGTAAAGCAATGAGTGGTTTGAAAATACTTTATTCAAAAATGACTCACATTACTTGTGTGGCGCATGGCTTACATCGAGTGGCCGAATTGGTTCGTTCCGTTTATACAAATGTAAATTTGTTAATATCATCGACCAAGAAACCGTTTTTAAAAGCACCTTCTCGCGTTGCCAAGTTTAAAGAAATTGCTGGTGATGGGATTCCACTTCCGCTGTCCCCGATTCTTACAAGATGGGGCACCTGAATTGAAGCTGCAAGCTATTACGCTCAACATTTTGAGTTTATTGCCCGTATTGTGAACGATTTCGATCCTGAAGAAGCGAAAAGCATAGAGGATGCTCAAAACGCTTTAACACAAAGAGGATTGCGCGAAGATTTGATTTTCATTAGATTAAATTTTACTTGTATTTGCGTGGCTATTTTGAAATTGGAAACCAAGGGACTTCCTTTAGAAAACAGCATAGAACTTGATGAAAATGTTATTGATAGGTTAATTGAATTAAAAAAATTGTAGTTTTGCAAAAAAAAAAAAATTCGACAGTTTTAGATAAAAATACTGGATATCAAATTTTGAAAAATATTTCTAAGATTTTACAAAATGAGGAAACTGCTGTTGCTCCCAGTAATTTGAATCTCACTGACATAGTGGATTTATCATTCGCTCCTATTCGTGCTCCTATTGTATCATGTGACGTGGAACGATGTTTTTCAGAATTTAAAAATATTTTAGGTGATAATAGGCGTAAATTTATATTTGACAATTTATTACATCATGTCATAGTGAAGTGTAATAGTAAAAATCTGGAAATTTATTGTAAATAGACCAATATAACCTTTAAAAAATGTTTTATTTAAATCTAATAAAGGATTTTTGAATACATATTTAAATGCATATTTTTAATATTTTAGATGCATATTTGCATGCATATTTTGTACTTTTTTAATGCATATTTATCCGAAGCCTATTAATCACACATTTTGAAAATCGAATCTCAAATTAAAAAATGGATTAACCACATTAGATGTGGCTATTAATAATTTCAAAAGTATTCCAAGTGACTTCGGATGTGGCCTTCGGCAAAAGTTAGACGCAGTTTTTAATAGAAATCCAAATTTAATAACATTGGGGCAATTGTGTATGCTAAATACGCTGACATAAAAGAATATATCCAGTACGCACATGTAACCAGTTGCGATGTACGATTTCTATCTACAAGGATGTACTTAATTCAAAGATAACAACTCTTAGAGAAGAGAAAATGAACAAATAATAAGGTATTTTGTATTTTATAGATCACCAGTCACTGTTGCAGTGTTGTTCTGTACGCTACGGTGTGTGGACGGCGCGATTTTTAATCAGTGCTACTGATGATGACAACTTAGTTGTTGAAATGCGTATTTAGCCATTTTTGTGCTTTAGTGTGGTGAAGGTGTTTTAGTGTTTTTGTGTAGTTTCAAGCCACAGACTCCAAGTTTAATTTCTTCACCAGTCACTTGTTATCCAATTATATAAATAAAATTAAAACCTCTTTAATAATACAACATTTCAATAGTGCACCCATGGGCGATGAGTTATGGCTCGCTCGATTCCGCGCCCTAGTTATCACATTTATCAGACTATTTTATTTTCCATATAAATAATGAGATCATTTGTCTATTTTTTGATCTTATTTTGCCAAATGAACAGCATTATTATCTTCAGGGCATCTACAGAGGAAAAAACTGTACATTAAATATGGCAGTTTACAATATGTATCCACTCATTTATGGCTACTACTGGAAAGTCAAGCATGTCATCTTCAATGATAAAACAAACGAAATTATTCACTGTCATATTGGAGGATTCATGGTTCGTAGAGAAAATTAATGTGTGTGTTATCAGATAGCATCTTTAAATTTATTCGATAAATAATAATTATGCTTATTGGATAAGGTTAGTAAGCTTTATGCGAGTTATTTTAAAAACTAATTGCTGCGACGTTTAAACTATTACATTCATGATTATATTTTTTTAGATTTTATCATCTGATGATGGACAATAAAATTACTTATTTTCAAAATATTGTGCCTTGTGTCTCTTTGATACGTAAGCTAGTATTATTTGTGTGGTGAGATTAAATGCTGTCTAAGATAAATCTATTTTTTTTTATAAATCTGCGTGAATGGACTGCTCTACTGTCAAGTTTTTTTACATTTATTCTTTTAATTACCCTACAATTATAGTCAATTGTTTGGACTACGATATACACTGTAACAATCAAACAGTATAAAACTCATTTCTTATCACTCAACAATTCCTGTTTTCAGACGTGGACCAATATTTTTTGTAATTTATATAAATGATTTAAAACTAAATTAAAATCTCAGACAGATGACCTTTACGTCAATGGCATAAAGTCAACATATAGAGAAAACAAGTTGTAACAGCAAATTAAAAAAATAATTTTATTTTGTTGATTACATTTATGGATGTATTTTTTTTTGGATTTTACTCGTCTCATGAGGAATGTCTAAATAAAGTTACTTCTTTTCAAATTACTGTGTTTCGTTTATATTTTTTAACATATTTATAAGACTTTGGTCATATGTACATCTCAGCAATGTCTGCAGTTCTCTGTTGTATTATCGATTCGGTGGATATAATTGGAATTTAATAGCATACAACTATATAAAACGTCTGACTAAATTGGGGCAACAGCTACTGATATCTAGTTGTTCTTACGGTTCTGGTTCGAAAGTCTTGATTGATATTGGAATGTTTTATATAATGCCTTTATATTAGCGAGAATGTTGCGTTTTGCAAATCAGTAATGTCTGATCATAAAATTACTTTTTTTTGAATACGTTATTAGTTTTAAGTTCTTAATTTCAGGAACAGAATTTGTTCGTTTTTTAAAGCATTTGTTTAGATATATAGATATATAGATAGAGGAAATTAAAGCAAAAATATAGCAATAATACCTTTATTGTACATGATAAGTAAAAGTAAATGTATATGAGAGAACTGTTTTTTGTTTTAGGTTTAAAAACGGCTTCAATAAATTACAGGACACATATCATACCCATATACTATAGAATATCCTTCAAGCTACACATTCAAAATTTACATCTTTCTTATTGTATATTAAGATTTTTGTACATATCAAGGTATTTGGGCACTCAATTTTTTTATATTTCTTCTTGAAAATTGATTTAAACTCGAAAGCGTTCTTTTTCGTATTGTCTACTAAAAAACATTTTTATTTCTCTTTTCAAATGTTCTCTTTTCTGCCCACCAATCATGCAGTATTTATTTTTTGCAAACTGAATTAAAAAATTAAATACTAATATTGCACTATTGGTTGCCTACTATTAAGTTATGTCCATAAACAGATTGATTTTTATAGTGTAACGAACCTGCAGTTGTTAATTAATGAAGATGTCGTTATTGTACATATTTGTCATGTCTGTAATTAATCATTTAAAATATGTACGATATGTTATTTCTATGTTTTCTAATTATCGATTTTGACGAACCATCTGTTTATACATATTTTATAGTTTTTTTGATAATCTCTTTAAAATTGTATTTAATTGTTGAAACTTTCCGAATGTGCAAATAAAAAATAGATAACATGTCACGGTTTGCGACTCGTTGTGTACGTCTATTACAGTCTGGTGGGAGGATTTTAGCGGGCTCTGGTAGATATAAAAGGCCGAAAATTTGTATGTAGAATCACTTGTTTTTTCCCAGACCTTCCCTAGGTGGTCGGTCTTCCTTTTTAACGTCGAGCCGTGATACCCGGAGTTCCTTTTCCGTTCCGGTTAACTTATGGTCAAAGCACCAGAAATTAACGCCCGTCCGTCAAAACGATCGTATCTTGGCGCATAATCACCCTAATTGACGAGATTCCTATCCCGGTACCGGAATTTTGTTAATTACTTCGATAGCGTAATCGAGTCAAGAGCACTTGATTATATCTCCTCTCCGATTTCCCGAAATACAAGTTATGATAGAACCGACGATTAAATTGAATATTATCCGAATATATGTTGTTGTCATAAAATTAATTCACAAGCTGCAAAAATCCATCTCAATTAATGTATTCAATCAAATGTTTAATTTTGTTTTGTCAAATTAATGTATACGTAAACTCCGAAGCACAATTACAGTTGGACATTTAGTTATAGTAAAGTCATTAAGAATAATTTGCCGGAGAAATTACAAATAAAGCCGACAACACGTTTAAATGCCCGAATGACAAAAGAGGTTATGTTGAGTACCTCGTGTATTTTTGATTGAAATTTTGTAGAATAATAATTTTAAGTTTGTAATTTTCTTTTATACACTGAATGAAATAAATGTGTGGTATATGTATATAAATGTATGTATTTGTGTATACTCTTAAATATTATTAAATAAAATGATCAAAATCTAACACGTACATTTTGCCTAAATTATAATTTCTATTTCATACAGAGAAGCAACAATCAATCGAAAGAATTACTTACTCTGCATTAATATTATTTTCCCTTATAGCACTGTATAGCTACTTTGATGGTCATTGGCACTATTAACGAGCATCGATTGTAAATATTAATCACTATCGTTCTGTAATTAAAATACTTGAGGTTATACACGACTGTCAAATTGCGAAAACAACAAAGAAGTATCCGCCCACAGATGCGTACGTCAGTTCTGTCAAGAACGCAACAATATTCACGTCCGTCAACTGTGAAAGAGAAGTGACGCCGTCTACCATAGGCAACTAACTGAACGAGTTCATTAAGTCAGTCAATAAATAAATTGTTTTTATAACGTGCCCGCATATTTAATTATTTATTAAAATTAAAGTACACATACTCTGCACCTCCCAGCATGTTATAATAAGATTTTTCTATTGCACATCATTGTTAATAAAGTGTACTTAAGGGGATATTAAAGTCGAATTTGCTAAAATTGGAGTGAGAAGAGAATAAGTGAAATAAAATACTGCAGACTACCGCAAACAGTTCGGAGAGTCCCATAGGCGGGGCCAAGAAGTAGGTAGGAGCTGAAGGCGCTGTTAAAATACAAATAATTCAGTACCGCACCATTCCGGAATTTCTTAATTTAATTACTCAAATTAAACTTTTTTCCGCAATTCAAAAAGCTATATCTTACAAGAAAACATTGGTCTACACGGAAATTACATCCGTTTTGATCAATTTCATTTAATTATTTCCGATTTTGACCGAGAAACACACGTATATTTTACTCTAATTTGGAATAAAAAAAAATAGATGGTTGTAACAAAAAATTACATAATCTGACAACCTTTCCGTGTACTCATATCTATATTGAAGTTGTACAAAAAATTTCACATTTCTATCTAGAACAATAGTAAAAAAAAACTGATAAATTCGATACCTTGCTTTCTCGACAGCTTTAATATTCCCTTAAGAACAAATGGTTGCAATTGACAAATACTATACTAATATAAAGGGACCCAGGGTCACATTACCCGTAAATTATCAACATTTTCACATAATCCGCGGCAGTATATATAACAAAAGATTTGACAGATACTTTGACACTGACGTTTCTCAAAAGTTCCATAGTCGAGCACTTTATTGACAGCGTCATAAACTATGTAGCATAACAATAATTATGAAAAATCATCATAGATGGATTTGTTAAATGAACGTGCTCTTTTCTTTAATGCCGTTCAAGATACAACACCTTTTCTACGATGTTTTTAATTTGTCCTTTAATGTTGATTACTCTTTTTACTTTCTTATAGTAGTATAGAAGTATTGTGATGATGAAAATTTTCGACCTCGAGATTTTTGCAGATGTCCACGTTTTGAAGTCCCCTTATACCGAAGAAGTGTTTTTTGCTCTCTCTGTGTGTTTCTCTCTCTCTCGGTGTATGTGTGTGTGAGTGTGTGGATGTGTGTGTGTGTTACCACACGATAGCGGTCAAACAGCTATAAATTATCAATTCCAAATTTTGTATTTACCAGTATAATCTTGGTCTCGAGATTTAATTAGATTTTCAGTAAAATCGGTGGACCGGAAGTAGTAGTTTACTTCAGTGAAAAAATCGTGCTTTGCCAATATTTTGTCAACTACTATGTTTAACAAATTTATAAAAAACTCAAATGTACTCAAAATTACATTTGAAAAAATATGTTTTAAAAAGGTTTTTCGAAATTCCAACCGGAAGTAGTAATAGTCGTTTACTCATATCGAAAATCAGTATGTTACGAATATCTCGGAAGTCGTGTTTTTTAGGCAAGTACATTACGAGTATAAAAGAATTTAAAACATAATTTTCAATACGTTTTTTATAAAAAAATGTCAAAATTCAAACCGAAAGTAACACTTTTAACTCTTATCGAGTAGCGATTTTTTGCAAATATGTAGTAAGTTATGCATTCTATATATATTTATCAAGAGTACAAAAGGATTTGGAGCTGGATTTTCAATAATTTTTGTGTAAATGAAATTTCAAAATTCGGACCGGAAGTAACACTTCTACTCTTAACGCACTTAGCACTTTCCTTCGAATATCTTGCAAAGTATGCATTCTATAGAGATTTATTAAGATAACAGACGTATGTTCTTAGAATGGAATTTTAAATAATTTTTGTACAAAGAAATTCTTAAAATTGTATAATTTGAAACACTCATACGTATAAGAAAATCGTGTGGTGGTCACACCTCATTATTTTTCTGGGGCGCGAGTTCTAGTGCACCTGTAGGTAGTTGTCATGTTCTTGTGAATCTTCATTTGCATCTATTATGAAATACACAATCATTACAGTATGAAAGTGTATATTACAGTAAATCAATGCTATTATACTTTATTTCATTTTAATTTTTTCTTTGTTTGTGTTTAATAATGACATCCGCTTAATTTAGCTATAAATTTTTTTAATATTCTGAATGTCTGTGTTGTGGGCTTTGACAATGGTATGAGTATACCAAGAGATAAAGGAATATCTGTATAAAAAAAAGCTAAAACAAAAAGAAAGAAAAAATACTGCTGTTATTGCATAGAATTGACATTTATTTAATAACGAGGAAATTCGAATTAACAAGATACCATCGACATGCAATAATGATAATTCATACATTTGAAATGCACAATATAGGTATAATTCACATTTAATTTTGATTCAGAAATTATTGTCGGCTAATAACAGGAACCTTGCTGGCGCTTGTTATGTGATATTAAAATAGATAAGACGAGACCATAGATTATAGAATATCCACATAACCATATTGTTTATAAAACTATAAAACTCGTTTGGTGTTGATTTCATAATGGGAAATGGCTTTAAAATTTGGTTGTTCTTTACTGCATTTTTCTTACATCTCACTATCGCAAGAGTAAGTATGACTTCGAGATAATATTTAAATTTACGAATTGCTTTTGTCTTCAATTTCAGTGCGCTCTAAAAATGTATGTAGATAAAGTATTTGTGGAATGTCCAGAGTTTAAAAACTCGGTCATAAAATATTTTGATGTAAAGATACAGTACACTGCAGATAAAGAATTAAATGTTACTTATTCTGTGAAAGTCAGTAGAAAAGTTACTGAAAGATTGCGCTTGGAAGTAGAAATGGTACGATGTCAAAGCAAAGAAGCTCCGGACACTTGCCATCCATTTCCTTATTTAAGAACAAAGAAGTTCTGTAAAATGATTGAATCGACGAATCAATTTTATAGTTCTTTGTGTGGGAATTGTTTAACACCGAGACCAAAATGTCCCATCGATAAAGTAAGTTCGAGTTTATTAAACGTAAAAACGTAATAAAAAGAAAGAAACAAAAGAGATGTTCGGTTAAAGAGAAAGAATATACCTACTTATCCATTTTATCCAGAGTGTTTGTAAGATTCGCAATATTACATTAATGAACCCAAATTACACCCTATTTATGACAATATAACTTTATTAACATCAAAAGTAAGTATTGCATTGTTTAAAATATATCACATTTAAGATAATCTAAATTTAACAGTTCTCAAATTCAGTTGCATGGTATTGCGTTAGAAATATTATTTATCATATAAAACGGAATAATTTTTAAATATTGTAACGTTTTCGAGTTCGCAATAAACAACTCGTGCAATTTATTTATTTAAAACAGTCTGTATATTCATACACGTAAAATTAACTACAATATAAAAATGTAAAACTAATGTAACACACTTAAACTACTACGATTTAAATTAACCATGTGTTTATTTCTATTACTAATATGTCCGTATATTTATATCACACTACCGTATTTATATCACTTCTATTTATATGGCACGGTAATACTTCTGTCTTTATTGCACTACCACTTAAGGAACTATTTATTTTACTGTTCCGCACGGGACTACTTCTTATTCGGGAATTACTCATCCATCGGTGACCCAGCCGCCTGATATACACATACGAAACATCTGGAGCATTCGCGTATACTGCGTCTCCCTCTCGACGTTTGCAGAACATTCGATAGACATTCTCTCTCCAAGCAGTACAACGCAAATGGATGATCCACTGGTTCATGATGTTTACCAGTCGCGCCGAGATGATTTACAACCTTTTTTTTTTGATTGTCGCTCGGAAGTCTGCTGGTTTCGTTACAATATATTAGATAGGTATGTTAATTACTATAAGAAGACATATTGTAATCTCAAATTTAATGAAAGAATAGGAAATTAACAAAATAGTATACATCTAAAGTCACAGTAATCATAAAGTTAAAATATTATGAAGATAAGCAATATTTTTTACTACATGAACAATTATGATACGAAAAATCAAATATGTTGAAATTTTAATGAGAGAGCATAGTTACGAGGAGAAAAAATGAGGTGTGGCCACCACACGACTTTCTTATACGTATGAAAGTGTTACTTCCGGTCCGAATTTTGAAATTTCATTTATACAAAAAATATTCCATATCCAACTCTAAATACTTTTGTACTCTTGATAAATATATATAGAATGCATAACTTACGACATATTTGCAAAAAATCGCTATTCGATAGGAGTAAAAGTGGTACTTCCGGTCTGAATTTTGAAATTTTTTTTATATAAAAGATATTGAAAATTATGTTTTAAATACTTTTATACTCGTAACGTACTTGTCTTAAAAGCATGACTTGCGAGATATTCGCAAAAAACTGATTTTCGATAAGAGTAAAAGACCTACTTCCGGTTGGAATTTCGAAAAACTTTTTTAAGACAATTTGTTTCAAACTTAATTCTAAGTACATATGAATTCTTTATAAATTTATTTAAACTTAGTAATTGACGAAATATTTGAAAATTTCGATTTTTTCACTGAAGTAAACTACTACTTCCGGTCCGCCGATTTTGCTCAAAATCTAACCAGTTCTCAAGAGGCAGATTACACACGTAAATACAAAATTTGGAATTGATATCTACAGCGGTTTGACCGCTATCGTGGTCACACACACAGAGACAGACACACAGACACACAGACATTTTTTAAAAACCACTTTTTTGGTATCAGGGGACCTCAAAACGTGGACATCTGCAAAAATCTCGAGGTCGAAAATTTTCATCATCACAAAAAGTAAAAAAAGAAGATTATTGATTTATAAATTTTTGAAAAGTGAATGACAAATTTAATGCTGTCATTGCTGTAACTAATTGAGGATTCCGGAAAGAGGACCGTACCTGTTTTGAATCAAATAAGAAAAACTAAAGTATAAAATATAACATTTTATGTATGTGCAAGTCTCATTAGTAAGAAGTTTAAATCAGACATTTATTTTCAATTTAAGAGTTAGAAATTGTCACAATATAATTGACTTTGTTTGATTAGATTATTCTGTTTTGTACGTTTTAAATTTTAAAATCTAACATTTCTTAACGTAAAAGTATAGCTCACAATTCAAGAATAATTTAAATTGAACTTTTATGTGTAAATAGAATGATTACGTCGATACAAATTCCTTATTATGTCAGTTTTGACAAATGATTGATAATTTTTTGACATGAAAATTATTTAACTTTCATTGATTTTGAAAATTGAATTTGGTGTATATTTTAAAGATTTATGATACCACAATTTGAAATAATTACGTATCTATCTATATTTTTCAATAGTAATTGGATAGTATTTTGATTATTATTGACGATTAAATAAAATACATATAAACCTGTATGACTTTATTTATTTTAATTTGACAGAATTTTTTGATGGATGACATATCACATTTTTGTTATTTAAGTACTATTCACATTGGCTGATAAACAAATCAAGTAAAAGAACGTTTCACAGGTATTAATTTTTATTTTAAAGAAAGATTAAAGTAACTTTCACATTTAAGAACTCTAAAATTTCTGATATTAAAAGTTTTTATATTCATGCTTGCTAGTTTTAAAATATTTTAGAAACCGGCTGAGCATAGTTGAATTGATTATTAAATTAAAAGCTGGAGATTTAAATGTTTTGTTGAGATTTTAAGAAGATACATATTTAAAGCCTCAGTATCTTGTTGGATAAGTTTTATTTAGCAATTCTAGCAAGGTATAACAGCATAGTACATTGTGTATTGTATAATAATAATAATAATCTTTAATTAGCAATTTTTCTATAATATATTTACAGGCTAATTGCTCAAATACTCTAATGTTCTTAACAGTTAAAAAACTACAATTTAATCATTACTAATTAAATCAACGCTACTTACCATTTAATTGCTACATATATTTAAAATTCGATTTTTGTTTGTCTACTATTCGTTTGTAGTTTATACAATTTTTTATATACAATTGAGCTATCACATTTATATGTCAAATGACTACCAGCACAATTACCACATGTTTCGGCGTTTTTATTTTCTTTAGCAAAATGATTATACCCTGTATATTTATAACATCGACCTATTTGTTCATAGACCTTACATTTTTGCCATCCTACACTTATTTGTGCCCTGTCCTATGATGCTGAAATACATATCCGGTTGAACAGACAATATAATATTTTCATAGTTCTTCTTTTTCTTTTCTGTGTATTTTTTTTTTCATTTTAATTAGCACAGCACAATTACCACATGTTTCGGCATTTTTATATTCTTTAGCAAAATGATTATACCCTGTATATTTATAATAATAATAATAATAATAATAGTTTATTGATTCTCTTTTACGCAAAAGCGTATGGAATAAGTCAAAATACATAATACAATCTATAGACATAATGAGACAAGGTCTACCAAAAAAAACTTACACAAGTGTATAAATAGACAAACATAGTTACAAATTAAAGTCAGTATCAAAATAATCTCCAATAACCATTAATTAAGTGTCTTTTTAATTGTTTTTTAAAATTGGCGACAGTTAGTGACCTAATATTAACTGGAATGTGGTTATATATCTTAATGATCTGCTGTTTTACACTGTTCTGGATTCTTGTCAATCTGGTATATGGCGGTATCAGTAGAGCACTCGCAGTTGCGCGCGTGGCGTATGTATGATCCGTCTGTAAAGCTCTGAAATACGTATCATAGTGCTGTTTAGCGAAAATCGAACACTCAAATATATACATTCCAACCACAGTAAGTAAATTATTGTTTCTGAATGCGCTCCTGCAGGAGTCTCTCCCCCTCATGCCAAACACATTCCGAAGGCACCTTTTTTGTAATGTCATAATTCGTTTAATATTAACACAGTTACCCCAGAAAACAATCCCATATGTCAGACTGGATTCAACATACGCATGATAAGCACACAGAGCGGCACCAGAGTTCACCGTACTGGATATTGTTCTTAGGGCATAACAGAAGCTTGAGAGTTTTCCAACAATATATTCAATATGTCCCTTCCAGTTCAAGCTGCTGTCCATTCTAATGCCAAGGAAAAGGCTATGATCCGAAGAAGTGAGTGTGTGATTTCCATAATTTATATCACAAGTTTTGTTTAGATTGGAGAATAAAGTGTAAGTGGTTTTTTCGATATTTAATAACAGTCAATTTTGCTCAAACCATTTATTCATAGAGTCTAGTGTCTCTATTATATTTTCCCGCAGTTGTTCTATGTTTGGAGCTCTGAGTACCACAGAGGTGTCATCAGCATAAAGGGTCATTCCATGTGGAGACGCATTCGGGATGTCATTGACATAAATTATGAATAGCACAGGGCCCAAGATTGAACCCTGTGGCACACCCCGTCCTATGGTACCCCAATTTGATAAGAGCTTTTCATCATTTTTATCTTTGGCCATTACACGTTGCTTTCTGTCCTTTAAGTATGATTTTAATAGATCATGAGCCGTACCTCTAAAACCCATTCTGTATAATTTATCCAGCAGTATCCCATGATGAACCCTGTCGAAAGCTTTTGACAGATCCATGAACAATGCCGCCACGCATTCATTATTATTAATTCCATCCAGAACATCCGTCACCACTTGATAAATAGCTGTGATGGTCGATCTACCCATTCTATATGCATTTTGACAATCTGTCAGTACTCCATTGTTGTCAAGGAAATTGTTGACTCTTTTTAAAATAATCTTTTCAAAATTTTTTGATACGTTCGACAATAGCGCAATTGGTCTGTAGTTATTAACATCTGACCTATTCCCCTTTTTATATATCGGTTTAATGATTGCTTTTTAAGTTCACTTGGAAATTTAGCCCGTTCCAACATCAAGTTTGCAATATGACATAATGGGTGCGCAATGTAGACAGCTGCTTCTTTTAGCAATTCATTTGGGACCTCATCATATCCAGTTGACTTTGTGTTTTTCATGGACTTTATTATGTCCAATATTTCCGATACGTCCGTGGGATACAGGTAGCAGGTTTCCGGACAGTTCACTACAGTATCATAACAGGGTTCAATGTTCTTAGGTTGTTCTGTACCTGCTTTCAGCAGAAGGTCATTTATATGATTTGCTATTTCTAACTCGGTGTCATAATCGTTATCTGTTTGGATAATTTTTATATTTATTTCTTCTCTCTCTTTCTGCCCCGTTACTGTCTTTACCAGGTTCCATGTAGCTTTAACTTTATTTCTGGAATGCCTCAGGTAATCAGAATTGAATCTGAGTTTGGCATTTTTGATTTCTTCATTAAGATGTTTAGAGTAGTCGTCGTAGTATTCCTTGTCAAGGCGTCCCTTCAACATTTCTTCATAAAGCTGTCGTTTTATTTTACATTTATTTCTAATTTCTGCGGTCAGCCATGCTTTATGTTTATTTTTATTCTCTTTTACAGATACTACCGGTGAAGTGATGTCCATTATGTATTCTGTATGAAGTATCTGTAGCTGGTATCAACTTCCATACTTTCTATGCATTGTGACCAGTCGAGATTCGCTAGTAGTTGCGTCATTTCTTTTATTTTGTTATGATTCAATACGCGTTTCTTTATAACTTTATTACTTGTGGTGTTCCTTTGTACATTTCCGTTTATTGGAAAACAGATCTCTTGACCGAGATGGTCCGATAACCCCGAGACTATTACTTTACTTTTAGATGACATCTTGTTAATAAAAATGTTGTCAATGATTGTAGCGGACTGCCTTTGCACTCTGGTTGGTTCATAGATTGTTTGTATGAAATTGTGGCAGCCAAGAATGTCTTTCAGTTGTGTAGCCGATTGGTCATTAGTATTTCCCAAATTTATATTGAAATCTCAGCTTATTATTATTGTGTACGTACTAAACTTTTGACCCAATATATCCAAGACATCCTCCATAATTTGAAAGAAGAATTCAGGGCTTCCGCCAGGCGACCTGTAGATATTAATCACTACAGTCCTAGCAGTGGTCAATTTTATAGCACTAATTGCTACGCAGCCCGATACTTTATTAAGCTGCGCCGCCCACAACGTCGCTTCGATACGGTACAATTTAGCAAGAAAAAAAAACATAACAGGGGGATCACAATAGCGAGGTGTTACATGAAAAATCACAGGACCAAACTAGCTCTCGTCGAAGAAGGCGTGTCGGTTCACAGTTACACCAGTAAGTGTCACGTCGGTCCGGCAACGACGTAGCGACGTTGAGAAAAAAAAAATAATGGGCGCCAAACACTAAATCATCAAAATAGATGACCTACCTGTGATCTCTAGCTTACACTGGTCGTGTTCCTCCAATGGAAAGCCACCAAGGGTCACCCTGTATATTGAATTGTTAACGAATAGCCCTAAGGCGAAATCTGCTCGTCATATACAAAAAAAACAGAAAAAAAACTAGCGATAGAAATAAAAGTCGGAAATACGGTAAGTCTTCAAATACTCTTTATTTAAACCGTAGACAAAAATGTTGACACACCAAAAAAAAAAGGAAAAACATTATAAGAGGGTGTCAAGTAAATTTTTTTTGAAAAAAAAACATGAATATAAAAATTTGCAAAAGTTTTAAATCATCAACATGTATACAGTAGCCCACGCAAGGCTAAACAGAAGCTGTTGAAACGTTTCATAAGCCGCACATTATTTTACAAACCATAAGAGGTAAACATAACGATTCTAAACAGTCGTCTAACTAATGCGACAGACTTACTATACACAAAAATATTAGGTCAAAGTTCAAAGTTACATTACAAAATGACAATAAATTAGCAGTAGCTAAACTGAAAGAAGGTATTAATCAAATCTGAGAAGGTTCAAAACACAATGCCAGAGCCCTTAACCCTCAACATAGACTCGTAAGTTCAGGACATAAAAATTCAAAGTACTTAGAGCAACCGAATACTCCAAAAAAAAAAATACCACCAGTCTATTGCTGAGCTAGATACGAACTCTGACATAAAACCTCTCAGTAAATGATACTAACTCACTGAAGGTGATTAAAATTCAAACCGTAGCTTCTCATTAAGCTACATAATTTAATGAAAGTTTTACAAAAAAAAAAAAAAGAAAAAAAAAATAATCCCAGGATAATTACGTGGAATCAGCCACTATTAACAGTAAAAGCAAAACTCTATATGCTACCGAGCAAAATAGGTTAAACAGCAGTGAAGCTGGCTCCCAAAATTTACTATTCGTAGAAAAAGGTTATAAGCGACACAGAAAAACCAACAAAGGTCGAATTGACGTATCCCTCTGTATCGTCAAACAATATATTTCCTGAAGGGTTTAATTATTCTAAGCAATAACGTGCTTAATAGGCACAAAGATAAAATTTGCAGTACCAACCGTTTCAAAGTCCACACTTATCTGACACCAAACAGGCTGGCAAGGTGATGTCTTGAAGCTGAAGCGGAAAGCTGACACCAGGGGCCTCCAACCACAACTTAGGTGCAGACAGGTATCGGTATAATAATAATAAATTCACTCCAACGCCTTAATGAAGGTGCTTTTAGGGTGTGAAATATTTCACCCCTACCAGAAAAAGCCTTAGAATGAACTAAAAAGGCTCAACAAAACTCTCAGAAGTTCTTATAGGTCCAAGAGAACAAAATGGTAGCCGGCCACGCCGTTAAAAAACTCAAACGTGATTGCTAAATTAGCAACTCACAATCGATAAACCCATTAGCGGTACTTCAATTTATAACATACCCCATATTAACCCGCATAAGCGATAAAAATCAACCTTGATTAAATAAAATTAGGGCGTATGCATTTCTTGCACCAAACTTCTGCACTTCCAGATGGACTCGATAAAAAAAAAAAAAAAGTGAACGAATTCCAAACGTCAATCAATTCACGTATATGTTTCCGACGTATATTACGAACGACAGTATTGCCACACACGGAAGACTTCACCATTACAGAATGTCCTAATTTGATATACAACATTCCAACCTGGCATTACAATACAATTATCATCAACACTCACAAAAGACATACCACGACAAGGCTAACTCGCAAATAACTTCCCAAATGAACAGGATAAAAATTAATATGCGACATTGATTCTGGCAACGCCAACACTAAGTGAACGTACTGTCTACGCCTAGCATGCTATTAATCCTACTTAGGGATATTACCTTGTAACTAAATTTCAGTTGTCTAAAACAGAATTGACAACCAAGCGACAAGTAAACAAGTTATAAATAGATTTGAAATGGACTACTGGGAAACCTAATCAGGTAATTTAGATCGCAATATATTTAAACACTTTACGCAATCGTGAGGGCTTGACCCTCAACAATGACATACTATTGCAGAAAGAAAATCTAACTCTACCACGCTACCGCAAGATAGAACTCAAGTGAATAACCGATGTAACAGCAGGCATTCATCAATCTTAACCGCAATCCAGCAGTTGAAAATAAATAAGCAGGACACTAGGAAAGGCAGCTAACAAATAAAAATATCCTTTACACAGTAGATCAGATACCTAACAATTCAGTCCTGGGGCATTATACTAGGCCGAAAGCAACCTGTTCACATACAAATGTCGACGGGAAAACTACCAAGCAATACAGAACTAGTATTATCCCTCGCACAAACGGTAGGTAATATTTGTGGAGAGCAACTAGAAATTAAGATATGTATAAATACGAAGTAAATCATTTGCAATGAAATCAGTAACGTAACCTATAAGCGTACAATGGCCAGAATCGTAGATTTATAGATACACAATGTCAAATGTTGCATGTACCCCTTAATATGACATACACACAGTTAGTCATCGTTCTTAGACACAGGAAAAGCCACGAGTTATACGTTTATAAGTCCGGAACCAGCACATAAACGTTCGCTAGCCTTAGTTCTTGTACGATATGAATTTAATAGATAACCCGAACAATTACAAAGTCATGCAAGTTAATAGATCGAATGTTAGAATATATCAGGGCATAATCAAAACCATTTGTGGCACGTTACATAATTTCAATATCCAATTCTAGTTCTTCAAATGATGTTCCGTCCTTCACCAAAATGCAAGACCCCCCGTGAAGCCTGCTTGGTCTGCAATAGCATGATGCCATTGTATATCCATCAATAATTATATGTCTTGCGGTTTTTAACCAGTGTTCACTGATAGTCAGCACATTTATCGGTTTGTCGTAATCCATTAGAAATATATTTAACAAATCTGTTTTGTTAGCCAGACTTTGTATATTTTGGTGGATTAGAGTTATTTCTACGTTTGGCTTCGATTTTTCGATGTTAATCGATGCGAGGCATTCCGTCGAAAATTTTTATACGGTCTAACTATGGTATTAGATGGCCAAAGATTTTCATCATAAATCAAAGATGATTTGCTTTGATTTATTGCTATTTTGAAGGCAGCTATCTCTGTATTTATTATTTGTAATTTAATACATTCCGATATTTCGATATTATTCTCGAGTAAATATTGTTTTATATTTTCCGGCGTCGTATTTTTCTCTAATTGTGAGATAAAGATCCATTCCCTACTTTCAGCTGCTTTTATTATTGTTGTGTTTTGATTTTTTCCTCTTAAAGTTCTTCTGGATTTAACTTCTTTAAATTCACCGTCGTTTTTCTCTATATACCGTGGCAACACCTGTTCAGTTGAATCCTGTGGTATTTGTCCTGTGTTTTTCGCTGTTAATATACCTTGAATCTTTGACAAGGCCGTTTGTTCTGTCTTCGTCTTCGATGTCCCCTCGTCGCACGCATTACCAGTGCCTACGATTTGAGATTTCATTTTACTGGTAGATCGCGTTTTATAAACCATTTGTGTCTCCGGTTCATTGTTCATTATTTGACTGATAATCTTATTTTGTTCTTCTATCTTTTTATTCTGCGCGTTAATATGTTCAACGCACGTATTCATTTTACTTTCTAGCTATTTTTAAAATTTCACACCTCCGCGTTATCAGTTTTTCTCCTGCTGCAGTCGTTACACTGCCATTTCACGTTATCCCCATTATTTTCGAAGAATTTTAATTCACTGGGTTTATACTGACTACATAAATTATGTAATCCTAGCACGTTACACTTAAAACATTTCAAGTACTTGTCATTTTCACTGAAAATTTGCGAACATTTAACGCAACGTACCTCTACCGTCGCCATCTTACTTCAGTTATACCATCGTTATAACATCGAACTATTTGTTCATCGACCTTACATTTTTTCCATCCTGTGTGCCCTGTATATGATGCTGAAATACATATCCGGTTGAACAGACAATATAATATTTTCATAGTTCTTCTTTTTCTTTTCTATGTATTTTTTTTCCATTTGAATTTTAGCTGAGACGTCCTTGTCTACATATTGCTGTAGCCTCAATGATTTGAATAATTTAAATAAATGATAATTTTTATGATAAAATTATTATAGTCTTAATCATAAGCTAGTTCCTGATCAGCATAATATTTTAAAATATCTTATGAGTTTTTGCAGTGATTTTAGCTTCTTCGTTTTCTGGTATATCTCTTATACAGTTTTGTTTGGGATAAGGTTACAAAAGTAAAGAAAAGTATAAATTTGACATAAAAATCATGTTTATATTTTTATTAAAACATCAATCATAAATAGCATTGCTATACTGTATCTATAGCAATTTTTATTTTATAAGTAATGAAAAAGAAAAACATTTCTACCCATCTTTGGGTTATAATGTGTAGAGCTTATATATCTATAATGATCGTCATAAAATAATTATCTTGTTCTTTTAAAAATAAGAAAAACCTTGATTCTTGAAAAGTAATTTGTTAATATGTAGCTGATTCTATTTTACCAAAAACATACATTCTCACATAGTGCCTTGGTAATCTAGAACTTTGCAGTCGTGAATGCTCGGAAATTGGCCTATACTAATCACTAGCTGCAAACATTCGCACGTAATACCGCTAGCGTCTTAATACCTGCCCACCAAAAACATTCCTTTTTTTATTCGTATTCATTTGGTTTGAAATTTTAAATCAAAATGATAAAGTATAATAATTAATGATGCCTAATGATTTACTAAAAGCAAATATTTTCACATAGAACTTTTAAAAACGCACAACACCACTAATTATTTCCAAAATTGAATCATTTATTTATTAACTTACTTTATTTTCATGACTTATTCATATCCTCCATTCTAAAATAAACAAGCAATACAAAAAAATTAATTGAAAGGAAATTATTTAAAAATAAAAGCTAAACTAAAAATTGAATTCTAAATCTTAATACAAATAAACTAATCGTGAGTCGAAAAGTAGTGTATCAACCCTACTCTCACTTTTGCTATATCAAAAGTTTTATCTTTTTAGAAAATTTTACGTCTTTCTAGCTCGAAGTACAAATTTCATCTCTAACAAGTCGATTCTTGTTTGTCGGCAATTTGCAGCGCTTCTCTTCTCAAACTAAATTTTAAGTTGGCATCGATTTCTTGAAACGCCCGTGATGAAATCCCTCTTCTTCGTTTTCTTCAAGTTGCCGCATCTACACTAAGACGCACACATTGTCTTTGACAGTTTATTCACTAATGTCAGCATCTTGAATTGTTTATTATTAAAATTTCCACAAACTTAACATGTTTCATCCACGGTAGGTATATTTTTTTCTTTCTTCTTAATATAGTCCCTCATTGTACTTGTATATGAACGTATTACCTTTTTCATCATTTGTTATGTATTTTCTTTTTCCATTGACTAAGGTTATTCTTATTTTTCATTTAGAAATACCTCGATTAGGTAATACCGGGAACACATTATAGATAACTGAAATCTTTCTTGCGAATCCCGCATCACAAAGGCCAGTCGCTCCCCTCATATCGTCTCCAGATTCTATCCAGACCTTCTCCTCTGGTAGTACGTTAATTTGCAAAAAACTGTAAACAATATTGACACTATATTTTTCTTTGCAGTTTCCTAACCATACAAGACCATTTCCATAGTCTATTGAAATTCCAGTGCCACACATACAAGAATTCATGAATGTATTTTTGTATTCGTACAGTTATTGTTTACACAGAACATTTCCATTGAATATATCGTATTATAAATGTTTTGACTCATATCCTTTTACTATTTATAGATATAAGTTCAAGGTATTTGCTATATTTTAAGTGTGATTATTAAAATCTTTCTTATAAATTGTCACCATTATGCACGTTTAAATTTACATTTATTTATTTTATTGTATTCTCGTCTCGAGCATACCTAATGTGGCCTTGCTCATATAATTTAACGGCATTTAAATGATTTACTCTCTTTACCGTTCCATCCCTCAACATAACTCTTTCTCTGTTATTAATTTTGAGTACCTTTTTGTTTTTAGATAATGGTCCATTACTTAAGATGTTTAAAGCTATTCTAACGCATTGTGAAAATAAGATAAAACTGACCTGGGTGCCAGGGCATAAAGGGATCGAGGGTAATCAAAAAGCTGATGAACTCGCTAGGAGAGGATCAGAAGCAACATTAATAGGTCCAGAAGCGGCTCTGGGGGTACTCTGCATGTTGATGATATCACATGCAGAGCGAATAAGTTATGTGGCTTTATTCGCAGGCAGACTCAGGATTTTTCCAATGTCATCGGAGTAATGTCTTTGTATCAGTCTCTGGTGCGCTCCATTCTTGAGTATTGCTCCATTATTTGGAACCCGCACACAGCTTTACAGTCAGATTGGATTGAGCGTGTACAACGTAAATTTGTAAACTACATTCTCTATAAACTTAAATTAGACAAGGAATTGTATACATACGCTGAAAGGCTGGAATTGGTGGGTCTTCAGTCCATCTCATCACGACGAAGACAGGCTTTGCTTAGGTTTGGCTACAAATGTCTGCATAGCTTGCTTGATTGTTCGGAACTGTTGTCATTGTTTACCTTTCGTGTAGCGTCGATTGCTACAAGGAATGATAATCTGTTCTATTTAAAATATCATAAAACCTCATACGGGTACTATTGTCCACTCACCTTAATAGCGAGAGAACTAAACTTGCTTCCCCGCCACGTGTTTTTAACATAACTTACGCCGAGTTCAGTAAACAAATAAAACTACTAATTATATGATGCTAATATAAATTAAAATTTGGTGATTTCACCTGTATTAGAAGTTTTGTAAAGTGTAATTATATTGCAATTCTCAATGTACGATGTCGATTTTGGTCTTTCCATTGTTTTTCTTTATAATCTAGTTAGTCTACAATACTATTGCATCTATATTTATTGATATTATTTATCATTAGTCTATTAATGCATGTGTGTGTATATATGTATATTTTCTTGTTATGTACTTTCAGACATTTATTGGGCTTGTCCTATATTGTCTATATACGAAATAAATAAATAAATAATAGTTATTTATTATACAAGGGAAAAAAGTATTAGATTTTAGCTCGAGGTAAGGTTTATCTCCCGACGCGAAGCGGAGGGAGATAAATTACCGAGAGCTAAAATCTAATTCTTTTCCCGTGTATAATACACTATTTTTTTCTGTGATGGGAGAAACGACGATTTAATATTGAAAAAACACGTAAATACTATATATTAAAGTCATAAAATCAATCGATGTGACATTTCAAGTGACATTACACCTGCACTGCTAATGAAAACCTGTAAAATACTCAAATATCTGTCAATTTAAGCGGGCAAAAAGTGAGCACTTTTTCCCATGGGCAAAAAGTGATCACTTTATGCCAAGGGTTGATAAAGTGACATTTTATTACCTGCCAAGACGGATAAAATGTCAACTTTTTTTCCCGTCACAGAAAAAATAAATAAAAGTATGACCCGAAGCCAGGTTAAAGACTGGGTTTATGAAAAACACAAGCATCACTGGGCAACAGTTCCAAGACAATATCATGGTAAGGAATTTATTGGCCAACCATGCAACAAAAGAGCCGCAGAACTACTGCACATCAGCAGGGAACGGGTCTTTTGACTGGTCATGCACCTGTTAAAGTGCATCTCAACAAGATAGACCTGTATGATGGAGATCTTAGTTGCAGACTCTGCAATAAGCAACCAGAAACAGTCGGGCATATCCTGGTAAACTGTGAGACACTAGATCACAGGAGGCAACGCATCTTTGGGCAACCGAACGTAGATCTAGAGATGCTCAAGAGACACCCAGTAAAGGACCTGTACAGATTAGTACAGGAAACTACATTGCTGGAGTGGATAACATAGATAAAACAGGTTGAGCGCAATAAGCCTTATTGGCTGCGGTGCAAACTGGAGACGTTAGTCAGACAGGCCTGGGAAAAAAAACGTCTTGTGAAAAATTAGGTTGTGTTTCTGTGTATTCAAACCATATCTCGTGCTTGTCTTTTCTACAAAAATATAGATTGCATAGATTTATTTTGTGTTTGTTTTATACTTAATTTTTAGTACTTATTTAACTTAATATACAGGGTGTACCACTTAAAACTCCCAGGTCAAATATCTCGGAAACGGATAAAGATATTTGAATTTTGTAAAAAATAGTTAGGGTAAGGTGGGGCAGATTTAGACATGGGGCACATTTGGACTTTTCAAATTTACCGGGTAAATAAGCTCCAAATAATCTGCATTCTCCTTGGTACGCTTCACTTTTCATAAGTAAACGTTGGCTGGAAGCAGAGTCACGCAGCTTGAATTTTGCGAATTTTGTGTGGCTGTAAAATATTCGATAACTGAAAGTAAGTTTTTGCATGTTTATTTGTAAGCTTCTGGAAGTCTGTTAGTATAAATATTGATATCGCGAACAGTGGGGTACAAAATTACGTTAAATTTAGTGTACATAACCTCACTTAGTTGAAGAATATAAAGTTTTCTACGTCTCTCTGCTTCGACTAGAAAGAAATATTTGCAAGTGGGGCAGTTTTGGATATTTTTAATGGGGCAGTTCAGGACTAGTCCAAATTTGCCCCAAATGTCCAAAACTACCCCACAAATTAAATTTCCCAAATTTATTAGCGTTTCTTGTTTACAGAATGGTTCGTAATTATATCCGAAAAACAAATCGGCATATGATAGATCCCAAAGATATAAAAAAAGCCGTTCGCCTTGTTCTCGCCAAGAAAATGAAAATTAGAGCCGCGGCAATCAGATATAATCTGAAAAAGTCGACATTATTCTTCCACGTACAAAAAGCTAAAAAACGAGCCAGAGAAATTGTAGATGAATCAGGTATTGAAGACTCCTCTGATACTGAGGCCACTGAAAGCAAATCTAAACATGCCTCGCGTCAAATATTCAGTTCCGAAGAAGAAGCAAGTCTTGCACGATACGTGTGTCAAGCATCCGAAATGAACTTTGGCTTAACTTATAGCAATACGAGAGCTTTGGCTTTTCAATATGCAATACTTCTAAAGAAAGACATACCAGTTAACTGGCATAATAACAAATCAGCTGGGGTTGAATGGATGCGTTCCTTTGTAAAGCGGCACCCTAAACTTTCATATAGAAAACCAGAAAACGTTAGCATTGGTCGAATTTCAGGGTTCACAAAAAACAATGTTGAAATATTTTTCAGTAACTTATCAAATGTTTTGGAAAAATATAAATTTACTCCGGACCGAATTGTGAACACCGACGAAACAGGTATTACCACCGTTATGCAATCACCAAAAGTTATTTGCGAGAAAGGAAAGAAACAAGTTAGTCAATGTGTTTCTGCCGAACGCGGAACACTGGTCACATTTTGTGGTATTGTGACTGCTACTGGTTCGGCAATTCCACCTGTTTACATTTTTCCACGAGTTAGAATGAAAGATCATTTTTTGCTTGGATCAGTCACTGGTGCCAAAGGTTACGCGTCAAAAAATGGGTGGATAACTGCCGAAATATTTGTTAATGTTTTAAGACACATTCGCCAATATACAAGCTGCTCTGTAGACAACAAAATTCTCTTACTAGTGGATAACCACGAAACACATATTTCACTAGATGCAATCAACTTTTGCAGAGAGCATGGGATAGTTATGTTGTCATTTCCCCCACATTCCACCCATAGGATGCAGCCCCTAGATGTCGGAATTTATGGTCCGTTCAAGGCTAAGCTGAAGACTTCGTTCAACGACTTCATATTAGCTAACCCTGGAAAGCCTATCACAATTTATGAAATATGCAAATTAAGTTGTGAACCATATCTGCATTCATTTATTCCTTCTAATATTATCAAAGCTTTCCAAAAACCAGGAATTTGGCCTTTAAATCGCTTAGCTTTTGACGATACCGATTTTGCTGGAGTGTTACAATATGAAAATGAAGATCAAAAAGCCACTGCTGAATTAACAGACAGGCCTCCTACTCCTCGACCTTCTAGCTCAAATTTGGTTCGGCAAATTAAAATAATTTCAAATGAAATCATTAAACCAGCAGAAACGACGGCCGCTCCTACATCTACTGAAGTTGTAGCTGAGTTAGTTGAGTTAGTTCTCACAAGAGTATTTATCGAAATTGAAAAAATGTCATCAGTTGTACGAGAACTACAATCTGAGGTTTGGAATTCGAAAGTGGAGAATTTATCGGTGAAAAAAGAACAAAAATCGGAAGTTTTGAGTCCAGAAGTTGTTAGACCTTTCCCAAAACTCAAAACAAGAACTGAAAATAGTAGGGGTCGCAAATGTGGACGCTCACGTATATACACCAACACGCCAGAAAAGAATGAAATCCAAAAGAAAACCCAAATCAAGAAAAAGAAGCACTGTGAAAATGTTTTTGCGGCGACAAGAAATCTGATGGGTAGAAAAACAAAGTCGGCAAAGAGAAAAGTTATTTCTGATTCAGAGGAAAGTGCCGAGGAACAGTTAACTGAAGACATGTGCGTTGACTCAGACCTGGATATGGATTTTGATGAAGATAGTTTGGATAATTTGCCAGATGAACTTCTATATGATGAACCTCTTTCTGTTGGAGACTTTGTTCTCGTCAAATTTTCTACAAAGAAAAAGGTTCTATATTTTGTTGGCATTATCCAAGAATTGCTGGACTGTGATGAATACCTAATGAAGTTTTTAAGGAAACGCGAGAATTTGGGCTTTTGCTACCCGGTTATCGATGATATCAGCCCAATACCAAGAAACGAAATAATTTCCAAGCTTCCAAAGCCACAAGAGGTTAAAGGGACAGCTAGGCAAGCATCGCACATTAAATTTTCTGTTTCTTTTTCGAATTATGATCTTCAGTAAACATTTTTATACTTAAATACATATAGTTATTGCATTTGGACGAGGTTGTAATATTATGTCCATATCCACCCCACCCAAGTCCAAATCTACCCCACCTTGGGGCAGTTTCGGAAAAATGCTGTCTTCTAGTTTCTGCATTTTTTTCACTCCTTTGGAATGCTTTCGAAAGATAAAAAAATCAAGTAGTTTCCTAAATGTCTGCGGCATCTCCTAACACAATAATTGTTTCTGAGCATCATCTAGTTTAGGAGTTATGACATTTTGAAGAAATGTGTCCGAATCTGCCCCACCCTACCCTACTAAAGAATGTGATTGACTCTAGTTTGCTCACACAATTGTGTTTTATTATATGAAGATATAGATGGCGCTGCGATGAAAAGAATTATTTTGATCGCCACAATCTTCATTTGTTTCTTATTTGAAAGAGAATTAAAATTAATGTAAATTTTATTATTTGTGTTAGTTTCCAAATTTAACGGTTTTATAGATATTCGTGTTTAAAGAAAGTAAAAGTAAATTTAACGTTTTGTCTTTATTTTGTTTAAATACTTAAAAGGATCAAATATAACTAACAAATATGTTCAAAATTGTTGCCTTCTTGATTGCAACATAACGTATATCGCCTTATTAGTTCTCTTCCGCAAGCATTTAACAATGTATTTCTACTAATTTTTTGAACACTTGCATATTTTTTTTTATAAAGGTCGCCCATATCTGTTATGGGTTCCTTGTAAACTTCAGCTTTCAAGTAAGCCCACAAGAAACAAATCTAACGGGGTTAGATCCGGCGAACGAGCCGCCCACCTAAGGACTCCATTAGTACCAATCCAACGACGTGGGAACGTTTGATTAAAATTGTCAGTAACTATGTTGACATTATTAGCAGTTTGATGTAACCACATTTATTTCGCAGCTCCATAACATCTTCCAAAAGTAGTGGCAACTCATTTTGCAGGAAATGTAAGTAGCGCACACCAGTTAATGTTTCATGATAAAAGTGGGGGCTAAAGATATATCCGTTTAAAATTCCACACCAAACGTTAACGCCAAAAACTGTTTGATTTCTTGTTTGCCTTATCCACCTAGGATTATCTTCTGACCAATATCAAGCATTATGTTTAAGTACCATTGTTGTGAAAACGACATTCGTCACTCCACATGATCTGATTCATAAAGTTGTTGTTTTCCGCTAACATTACAGTGCTAATGTCAAAATATTTCCTAAATAATCAAAGCAAGCGTACATACATATAACACAGACATGAATGCTTTTCTGCTTACATACCTATGGGTGCCTATGAAGTGGAATTTATAAAAAGGAACTACAAACTATAAAATTTAAATTGTGAAGTAACTATAATAGCAAGAATTGTGAATATGTTTACTGCTATTTTTCCCTACAAATTAATTATTTAAACAAAATATAGACAAAACTTTAAAATTACTCTTTACTTTCTTTAAACACGAATATCTATGAAACCGCTAAATTTTGGAAACTAACACAAATAATAAAATTTACATTAATTTTAATACTCTTTCAAATAAAAAACAAATGAAGATTGTGGCGATCAAAAAAATTCTTTTCATCGCAGCGCCATCTATATCTTCACATAACAAAACACAATTGTGAGAGCAATCTAGAGTCGATCACATTCTTTAGTAACTACTTTTTACAAAATTCAAATACCTTTATCCGTTTCCGAGATATTTGACCTGGGAGTTTTAAGTGGTGCACCCTGTATACTAATAAATCATGTTTATTTTGATAAAAAAGTTTCTCTTTAAATGTAGGCAACCCATAATACCCTTGTGTTACCTGTTTTGTCTAATGCTTAACACTTAAAAATATATTGCGCGCCTACCTCGTATCTTGACAATAAAACATTTCTATTATTATTATTGTATTGTCCTTATTTGAATGAACAACATTAATATTTTCAGGGTATCTACAGAGGACAAAACTGCACGGTAAATATGGCACTTTACAATTTGTATCCACATATCTATGGCTACTTCTGGAAAATCAAGATGTTCTTTGTGAATGATAAAACGGATGAAATTATTCATTGTAGTACTATGGAATATCTAGTTCGTCGAGAACATTAATGTTAGTTATAAAATTCCATCTTTAATTTTATTATATACAGTAAACGCCAAATTAGATGGCGAGCGGTGGGAGTAAGTCGGCGCAGCATTAGAAATAGAGGGACAAATATAGGTCCAATAGTCAGACTACTACTTCACTAAGTGGGGGTACGCGTTTCTAAAAACGACTACAGCGCATCCCCATCGCTCGCCATCTAATTTGGCATTTACAGCAACTAGTACAATATTCCTTGCGTATGACAGTGGGTATCCTTATAAAGTTATTTCTTTCCACAATATAGTGTTTGATTTAATAGATTTCTTTTAAATACTTGTCAAACCTTAAAAAAAGGCTACGCGACCATCGTTGTTCCTGGATGACATTAAAAATAGTTATTAACCAACCACTCCACCCACAGGAGGTGGGGTGGATTTTAACATCAAAATAATAATAATGAAAAAAAGAAACACTAAATATGTGTTTCTGTTTCTTTCATTTTTTTTTGATTACTGTTCAATTTTTTTCGATTACAGCGTCATCTATCGCGAATCAAAAAAAAATTTTCAGGCAAATTGTACGTATCTTTCGACGTATCATCCGAATCTGCGAAAAAAAAATAGGAGTTTCTATTTAAGATTTCAAATTTAATGCAAGCCCCGCCCACAAGGGGTATGGGAGTGGAGATATTAATGTTTTGATTCGACAAATTTTTCTGTACGTTGCGTACCTGTTTTTCGCGATATTACAAAATTCTAGATTAAATGAATCACCTGGTATACCGGCTGTTTGATAAAATACGCCCCATCCTGTAACTTCTTTATTTATTTTCCGATTTCAATAAATAAATAAAAAATATAAAAATGCTTTGACAGACTCTATAAACTGGCCGTAATCCCAATTTCTTTCAACGCTGTCCAGAATACGTAACGATAGTCAACTTTTTTTTTTTTAATGAACACCTGTAGTTCCTTCAGTCTGGTAGATTTTTTTTCTGAATCTAGTAATGTTCATTTAGTTATCATTTGGTTGATACTTGATCTTAAAAAAAAAGATTTATCTGCAACTTTTATCCGCTTACTATGAAATGTTCAAGTGTGCCGTGAAAGAAAAATTGCAACACAAATGCAACAAATATGTCATTTAGACGCCTGTCATTCGAAAGTTAGTGTGCCTTGTGATTTTAAAGCATATAAGCATTCTTTAACTTTTTTAAATTGCTAACAACTTCCAACTCCGACAGTGAAGACACACCAATCATAGGAAAGCATACGGTAGATGATGGGGAAGTAGTATCCAAATTGTGCACCGAATCGGTGTAAACGGATTGGAAAAATTGTTTGAAACTATTCACTATGTGGCGTTTTTTAGTTCACATCCATCAACACTCTGCATTGAACCAGGGATACCCGGGCCCCGTCGCTTAGAAGCAACGAATGACCAGAACTGTTTCGGATTTTCCTTAAGTTGCTGTTCAGTATTAGTAATATAGTTACTGTACAGGACTTTTGATTTCGCTCTGACTAGTTTGCGTTGCTCTTTAAACTGAAGGTAGTCTTCGTCACGACCAAACTTTTTATAAATATTGTGAAGCATATTCTTTCTTTTAATATTGATATCATGCTCTTTAGTAAACCAAATGGGATACGAGGACCTCTGAGAACTCTTCAATGGCACGTGATCATTAAAGATATCGTATATTTGCTTATAACATTCAGAACAACCCTCATTAATATCAGTAAAAGCACATAGAAAAGTCCAATCAATCTTTAGCAAAGGTTCATACATGCCAAGATAACCCGCTTTTCTAAAATTATAGACCTTAGAAGCTGGATTACCCAATGTATTCGACGAGCGCGTACATTTATATTTACATATCACCATCAGTCGGGATTACTTATACAAGGTGTCTCTAAAAGGTCTTTAAACAACTCTACCAAGTATTTTTCGGACCAAAATAAACCGATTTAGCAAAATTTGGCTTAGTCAAAGTTGCTTAGTTTGTGCGCAATACGGTCCTGAAGTTGCAGTTGGAAAATCGTTTTTTTGTTATAAATTTGAAACGGCTGGAGCGATTGCGCTAAATTTTGTCACGTTTACATAGTTTTATGAGTCAAGAAATTCTGTTTCAAAATTGTGATAGTAATCAATCCATAGGCGGAGAACCTGCGTTAATAAATATTAAAACATTTCCATTTTCTACGCCAATGGATAAAAAAGAGTTTGTCTATAAAATTTAGATTAAGTGTCTTAAGTACAAGAAAAAAGGTACTCTTGGTAAGACTCGAAAAATTGCATCGTTTTCTCAAAAATCGCATTTTAAGATTTGAGAACATTAACTAGAGGACACAGGAAGCGCATACTGTGTGCTCCATGTACATGTATCTTTAAGCCGTGTACACGTGTCTTAGGCCGTTTAGACGTCTCTTTAAACTATGTACACGTCTTTTGACGTCGTTTTGCTAAATCGGTTTATTTTGGTCCGAAAAATACGTGGTAGAGTTGTTTAAAGACCTTTTAGAGACAGCTTGTATAGTCTACCACAAACTGTTCAGTTGACTGAACAGTTTGTGGTAGACCCAAGCCTTTTGATATAACTATATAAATAATCCCGGCTGTCCTATGCTTATTTGATTACATTTTCATTTATACATTTTGATTTACATTTTATATTTGTCATTGTTTTCTAATTAACAACCAGTTGTCATATTGTTATTACTTTTATTTCATTGTATGCCACTACTACCAAGAAGATTTTCAATTTTTCAATACATTTGTATATTTGGCAAGGAATTGTAATATATTTTATATATATATATATATTGAGAATTGCATGTGTTTGACTCGGGACACGACTTTCACACAACCTTGATAGGTCAGAGGTACACGTCTTTCAATGTCGCGATGTCATATATACAAAATTTGTTGTGTTAGTTTTATTGTGTTGATGTTTTTTGATTTTATTATATAACCACAGTATTTTAACACATAGTTTAAAAGGATGTTGCTGTCTTTTATCATACAACCTCAATTAATTGTAAGTATTTTAATAATAATATACAGTCTGTCTCGTTTTTGCAATTTGCTAGGAATTAAAAGAATTTTTATAATTACTTCACAGCCCTGATGAAGGTTTAAATACAAACCGAAAGCTTGGCATTTAAAAAGAGTACGTTTTTTAATTTTGCCCTTTGACTGCATACCCACGAAAGAATTCCTTTTCAACTATATATATATATATATATATATATATATTAAACAGCCTGTATAAGTATAGGTTCAAAAGCATGAAAACAAATAAAAATTATATGAAAAAAAGCTAAAACAAGAAGAAAAGAAAATACTGCCGTGTTATTGTAGATAGTTGCTACTTATGTAAAAACAGTGCAAATCGAATTGACGATATCATCTACATGTAATAATAATTGTAATTCGTAAATTTAAAATGTACAATATACAATTAAGATTTAATTTTGATTTAGAAATCCGTGTCAGGCTAATAACATTGACCTTACCTATAATTATTATGTGCTATTAAAACAGACAAGAACATAGTATATTGACACAACCATATCTTCTATATAACTCGTTTGGTATTGATTTCATAATGGGAAATGGCGTCAAATTTTGGTTGACTTTAACGGTATTTTACTTACATATCACTACCGCAAGAGTAAGTACCTATGACTTTGATATAAGTACTATTTGAATTTACAACATATTACAAATTACTTTTATCTTGAAATTTCAGTGCGCTCTAAAATTGTACGTAGATAGACTGCTAGGCGAATGTCCAGAATTTAAAAATTCGGTCGTAAAACATTTAAATGTAAAGATGCAGCACACTGCAAATAAAGACTTAAATGTTACTTATACCGTGAAAGTCAGTAGAAAAATTACTGAAAGATTACGCCTAGAAGTCGAAGTAACACGATGCCAAAGCAAAGAAGCTCCAGACACTTGCGTTGTATTTCTTAATTTAAAGACAACGAAGATATGCAAAATGATGGAATCGACGAATGAATTTTATAGTTCCTTCATTGGGGGCTGCTTAACACCGAAACCCAAATGTCCCATCGATAAAGTAAGCGTGACATTATTAAACTAGTATAGATTTCGATTTCTATAAAAATTAGAAACAAAAATCATTAAATGTAAATAGTTTGAAAGGGTCTTGTACAGAGGTAGCAGGTATACTTTAATATTCGTACATAACGTAAAAATCGCAGGTGTCAAGAATAGACAAACGGACCCCAGACATCTAATACGCCATAAATAATTCTCTAATTTATTACACTTTCGCAGAGCTAATCCGTTAACGTCAAACGTTTAAATAATACAATTCATTAACCAAAACTCCTTCAATGTAGTTTTTCTGACACAGCTAAATCGGCTTAAATAATAAGGCAAAAACAGAAATGCAGCTAACATGATGCTGTTCACATGCAAAGGGTACTACGCTATCCCAACTCATGACGAAAGCGGAAAGAAGAATGTCATTTATTAACATCTAGATTTAAATTTTTGGCATAATAATATTAAAATATGAAATATCACAAAATATATGTTAAAAATCCTCTAAATTCATATCAATAATTTTAAAAGAGAAAAACTCAAGTAATATATTCGAATTAACTAAATGATATTATTTACCATCAACATTAGCGAATAAATTATCTTTCCGAAAGATGGCGCCACTTGGTCACTAAACAAGAAAATCCCTCCAACCATTAAATTGCTAAAGAACAAAATATGCAAATAACGGAGTATTTAGGGATTGATTTGAAACAATTTTTGTACAAAAAAGATTTCAAAATTCGAACCGAAAGCAACACTTTTTTACTCATCGAAAAACATTGTTATTGTGAATCATTTTGCGCAGACTTATTAAGGAGATAAAAGTATGTAAAACTTAATTTAGAAGAGCTCTCTTACCCTCTTATTTGAATGAACAACATTATTATTTTCAGGGTATCTACAGAGGACAAAACTGCACGTTCAATATGGCTCTTTACAATTTGTATCCGCTTATTTATGGCTACTACTGGAAAATCAAAGAGTTCTTTCTGAATGATAAAACGGACGAAATTATATATTGTAGTATTATAGAGGGGGTAGCTCGTAGAGTATAATAGTGTTTGTTATTAGATTACATTTTTAATTATATTACACAATTAGTGCAATGCTCCTTGTGTATAACATTGTATGTATGAATAAATTTACTTCTTTCCACAATATCGTGTTTGATTTTCACTTTTTTTCCATATTTGTCAAACTTTAGAATGATATTCAAAATTTATCAGAAAATTAAGAGGTTTAAAAATGAAAGTAATTTATAATGCTGGACCACCAGCCGCTTGTTATCCAGTTATATAAATAAAATTAAAACCCCTTTAAAATTAGAAAATTTCAATAGTGCGCCCATGGGCGATGAGTCATCGGCCGCTCGTGTCCGCCCCCTACTAATAACACAGACAATACTTATATATAGTATAGTATTGTCTGTGCTAATAACGAACCGAAACTGTATGCGTCATCTTCTCTATATGCTAACTGCCTGGGCACATCTTGGCGGGAGTTTCACATTGTTGGTGCTGTATTTCCCAAATAACAACATAATTTTACTGGGTAATCTTTCATTACCATGATATAATTAACCAATTATTTGTTTTTCAGATGTAATTTTACTACAATATTATAGAATTCTCTAGTTTCAGAGATATTGACCCATCAATGTAAAATTTCGCAAAAAAAATCCCTCATTAATACAAAACCACTCTAAATTTTCAGTAAATTTGTAACATCGGTGTAATTCTACATGCAAACTTTACCCCAATTTTTGAAGTGAAAACTTCTATGGGCGCGTTGATACATTGATTGTCGGGCACTGAAAGAGACTGAACCCGTCACGCTCGGAACGTTACGCTCGTTCGGGTAAAGTCGGAGTCGCGCTCGGCTTTGTATTATAACACTAACTAGCGGTATTTAATTTCAATTAGATTGAAATTTAGAATAAATACGCGAAATATTGTATTTTTATTTTCTGAAAAATTCTTGTCCGCGTGCAGATGTGAACCCGAGCCACCCGGGTATAAGGCCGGCACGTTACCATTAGACCACTCTCGGCTACTCGTATGAGAATTATAATATTTGTATATACATGCGTACGTATGAATTTTTGAAGTGAAAACTTATTCAGACCGAGCGAAATGTACTAGAATAATGTATACACAATAATAATAAATATATATTTTTTAAATGTAATGTAGAACGAAAATGGAAAATGGAAAATGTAAATGTAAATGAATATAGAACGGAAAAAAAACTTGTATTTCGTATTATTAACCTCGCCTTGATGAAGTTTTCACTTCTGCCGTGTGGTCTTAAGCACAACCAAAAAAAATTTTCAGTGTAGGTATGTCATTTATAAAAATTCTGTGTAATTGAAGTAAGCTAATACTGAACAATGTACATATACATATAAATGATGATTGGTAAATTCAAAATGCAATTAGATTTAATTTTGATTAAGAAATTATTACCGCGCTAGTAACATTGCCCGTGATTGTTGGGTGATATTCAAATGGATAAAACAAGAACATAGTACATCCACATAACCATATTATTTATAAAGCTCGTTTGGTATTAATGTTATAATGCAAAGTGGTTATAAAATTTTGATATGCTTTTACTTACAAATCATTTTCGCAAATGTAAGTATATATGCTATTGCAGGCACCATTTTGTATTTACGAATAAATTTTCAGTGCTCTATAAAAGTGTATATAGTTAGACTGTTCGAGGAATGTCCAGAGTTTAAAAACTCGGTAATAGAAAAATTAGATCTAAAGATACGGTACACTGCAGATAGAGAATTGAATGTTAGTTATGCCATGAGTCTCACAAGGAAACTTACTGAAAGATTGCGCCTGGATACCGAAATAACACGATGCAAAAGCAGAGAAGCTCTCGACACTTGCGTTCCATTTCTTAACTTAAAAACAACGAAGTTTTGCAAAATGTTGGAATTGACGAACCAATTTTACAGTCCTTTCCTTAGGGACTGTGTAACACCGAGACCGAAATGTCCCATCGAAAAAGTAAGTCAGGCTTTGTTAAACTATAAATGAGCGAGTACATATATAGGGGAGAATAGGCATGTTGTTACAATCCTAACCTATTATTTTTATACTCGAACATTAATTAAATAATAGATACAAGTAAGAAATATATAATCAAGGTGTCAACTGGATCTTGCTATCGCTGCGCGATATAAGGCCGTGACATAACGAGATTTTTCTGATTCTAATAACTTCAAAATGTCGATCCTTAAGTGGCGCCATCTATCCAAAGCATTATAAACTACTTGGTAATCGCTGAGATTTTTAAAATAACGTGCTAAAAATATGCAATATAATAGGATTTTATGAAGCCTACTGTTATTGACATTTGACTGACTTGACTTTCATTTTGTCTATTGCATATTCTTATGTACTAAAATTATTCTAATATTACACATATTCAATCGTTTCATTTAATGTGTGCTACATAGTTACTATAACATTTTGAAAGATACATCGAGTACCAACATAAAACTATACCTAGTTTTATCACGGAATAAACGTGGCTGTTCTTACCAAAATAGTCAAACCCTAAAAGACAAGTAATTCGCAAGGTATTTCGGAAAATCAGAATTGATTATTAAATTGTTGGCATTTTTAGGTTAAATTTATATCTTGATATTTATAGATGTATAAAAAAAAGTCTGAATTTGTGAACTCTAAGGTATATGAGAGCTGATTTAGTACAATTTTAAAAGGAATACAAGGGCGTTTATTATGAATACTAGTTGGATTTTTCAATCTCTTCGAATCCACCTCCTTCGCAACTGTTTATAGTTTTATTACAATATCATGTAAAACGCGAGCATCGCCTTGATGCTCTTTATAATGTCCGGTTGTCTAAACTTTAGACGTACCCTGTATATACGTCTTATTTAAGTTTTTGCACAAACTGTCATTGCGTCTAAAATTAGTTGACGTTTAACCGTCATTGTTGACATAAGTAAATGTGGCTATTGTGTGTAATATTTTTGTTTGTATTAAGAACCATTTTTATAATATTAAGAACTCGTTTTTGTTATTATTGTACTTCATGTGATAACTGAAATCCAACTTTCGTAAGAGTGTCGTCGAAAATCAAACCTCAGTTGGATATTTGAAGTTTCTTGTTACTTTAAAGAATATTATGCATTACATACATAACATTGGCACTTTATTAACAGTTTTTCTTTGGCGTATGTTATTCGGCTACGTACAGTTGAAGTTTGCATACAGAAGAATTAAAAATATGCATATTTCTCTATAACTTTTGTTAGTTTAGTTAATATACGTTTTGTCGTATAAGTACTAAATTCGTGTTCGATGAAATTAATGCCCTTTAGTGCTTTCGTATTTAATTTTATCGATCTACATATTTGCCTGTCTTCCATATTTCCAGTTTTTAATTAACGCATCCTGCAAACGTTTAAGACAAATATATACATTCACATTGTGGCGTTAATTCCTTCCACCTTACTTTACGAAAGGGATCGTGTTGCCCGTCTATCTGTCTTCTAAACGTCAGTTTTTTGCGTTCATCCCCATCGTCCTGATAATTATGAATCGGGATTCGTGTGACAATATCACGCATTTTTTATAATTTTATAAATAAACACCGTTCATCGTTTTTAGAAAATCTCGATCGGTCACAAAAATGAAACTTCTGCGTGCAGCTGTCAAAATCATACGTCCGTTTAAATTAATGACACGTTCTCGCCAATTCGTCATCGCGAGATTTTTTGACCGCATTCCCCTGCAGCAAGGCTTTAAATAAGTCGTACCTTCGACAGCGAAAGACTTGGCACGTGGACAGTGCACCCAATCGTTACGGAAAAATCCGTATTTTCCTATTCTGAGCCTTTTTCGACACGCCAAACCTCGACTGCGTGAAATTTGTTCGTCAAAGTGAAACTTTTGCAATTCTTCTGTGTGCCTGTCATACCTGACATTTGTTACGAGTTTTACTGTGCTTTGCTTAATTTTTTCATTATGAACGCTGTTTGTCCTAATTTTTTTATAACGCCCGAGTGTCGACGCTTGCACGCTCCTCTTCAATGGCCCATATCTCTGCACACGCTCCACTAAGAAGGAAAATCTCTCCGTCGACCCGAAATTTAAAGTCGCCCGTACGCCCACGCCAAGCGACAGCTTTTAATTCCGCTTATCCAGAGAGGAGTTTTCCCCCCGTGTAAGCAATTTGAGTCGATTTTGCCCGTTCGGTTAAGCTATTTCAACTCAGGCGATTAGAAGGGGTCACAAGAATGGCTTTTATTATATATAATTTCAACACTGCGATTTTTTATTCTGTAATTAGACTTGCACCTATTTCATAAATATAGATGCTATAGTAATTATTAAAATGCTCTAATTATTACCAATAATGCACCTTGTTATCATCGTAAGGTTGAGAAGTGCCAACGAGAAACTGATTAGTGTTATAAAATAACAGATTTGGTATAGGTAGCACCAAAGGGTACGTCACTGTAACTAACTAAATTTACAAATTGTAATAGTGGCAAAATGAAGAAAAGTACTTCAAACATGCACCGAAATACACATAAATAACGAGTTTAGTGAATATTACCATTTTAACCAGTGTTATTTGGAAATATTCTCTATTTCTTTTAATAAATGGACATGCATATTGTAATATTTGAGTATACTGTACAACAAAGTTATTTTGTCTTAACAAGATCATTTAGTTGCGATTCTGTTGAGGAAATATTTCCACATGTTAAGCTAAAGGAGGTGCAAATAATGCTACTGATGCCAGAGTGGCTGAATATTATATGAGGCAAATATTGCAATGTGGAATAGTAAAGCTTCAAAATCTTCCAATACAATTTGAAAGCGTTGATTACGTTAGTACCGCAACATTTTTTTAAATCCAAGAAGTCATATACAAAATCCAAACAAACATTTTACAAGGTAATTGAACCCCAATTAGTGTTACCTTCTGAATTATTATAAAAAAATGAGGTGTGGCCACCACACGACTTTCTTATACGTATGAAAGTGTTACTTCCGGTCCGAATTTTGAAATTTCATTTATACGAAAAATATTCCATATCTAACTCTAAATACTTTTGTACTCTTGATAAATATATATAGAATGCATAACTTACGACATATTTGCAAAAAATCGCTATTCGATAAGAGTAAAAGTGGTACTTCCGGTCTGAATTTTGAAATTTTTTTATATAAAAGATATTGAAAATGATGTTTTAAATACTTTTATATTCATAACGTATTTGTCTTAAAAGCATGACTTGCGAGATATTCGCAAAAAACTGATTTTCGATAAGAGTAAAAGACCTACTTCCGGTTGGAATTTCGAAAAACTTTTTTAAGACAATTTGTTTCAAACTTAATTCTAAGTACATATGAATTCTTTATAAATTTGTTTAAACTTAGTAATTGACGAAATATTTGCAAATTTCGATTTTTTCACTGAAGTAAACTACTACTTCCGGTCTGCCGATTTTGCTCAAAATCTAATCAGTTCTCAAGAGGCAGATTATACACGTAAATACAAAATTTGGAATTGATATCTACAGCGGTTTGACCGCTATCGTGGTCACACACACACACACACACACACACACACACACACACACACACACACACACACACACACACACACACACACACACACACGGACACACAGACACACAGACATTTTTTAAAAACCACTTTTTTGGTATCAGGGGACCTCAAAACGTGGACATCTGCAAAAATCTCGAGGTCGAAAATTTTCATCATCACAATACTTCCTTATACTACGTATAAGAAAGTAAAAATAGGTATGTAAGTAAAATCGTTATTCTTAAAACTAACCGACAACTTCATTTTCAGCTACACCTTTTTAAATTTATTTCGTTCATTATTTTAAAATTATTAATATTAATTATTTTAAAGTTAATGTTGAAAGTGTTATTTTAAAGTTTATATCAATAAAACTTCAGAAATTATTTCTTTTGGGTACTACTAGATGTTACATAAGGATCAATATTTTGAGGTTACCAGAATCAAATTCATCAATGTAAATCGAAGTTATGTGACGGGCTTATACCGGGCAGCAATAGCATAATTCAGTTGGCCTTGATATAATTAAGGTAATAGGACATCTATCGTTAATAAGTGTAAATTTAAGATAGTACATTGTAATTTTTATAAGTTTTATTTGATTTATGAGGTAGCAAAAATAGAGGGCGCTATTTTTTTAGTACAATACAATATTTATGCTCCATGTACTCTTATGCTTTCTATGTAGCTCATAGATCTCTGAGAAGATTAATTATTATTATTATTATTATTTTGACATTTATTTGAAAAAACAACATATTATTTTCAGGGCATTTACAGAGGAGAAAACTGCACATTAAATATGGGTCTTTACAATATGTACCCGCTCATTTATGGCTACTACTGGAAAGCCAAGGCGTTCCTCGTGAATGATGAAACGGACGAAATTATTCACTGTGGTATTGCAGAAGGCTTCTTTCGTAGAGGACATTAGAATGTGTGTTTAATAAAATCGCGCCTTTAACTTTATTTCGTAAATAATAAAATATTCCTTGTGTGTATGATATGCCTATTGGATAAGGTTAGTTAACTCTATGTAACTTATTGTAAAAATAAACTGGTGGAACGCTTAAGCAATTATACGTTTTACTTTCTTATACGTAGTATAAGGAAGTATTGTGATGATGAAAATTTTCGACCTCGAGATTTTTGCAGATGTCCACGTTTTGAGGTCCCCTGATACCAAGAAAGTGGTTTTTAAAAAAATGTCTGTGTGTGTGTGTGTCTGTCTGTCTGTCTGTGTGTCTGTCTGTGTGTCTGTCTGTGACCACGATAGCGGTCAAACCGCTGGAGATATCAATTCCAAATTTGGTATTTACGTGTATAATCTCCCTCTTGAGATCTGATTAGTTTTTCAGTAAAATCGGTAGACCGGAAGTAGCAATTTACTTCAGCATAAAAATCGAATTTTGCCAATATTTCGTCAAATACTAAGTTTATACAAATTTATAAAGAATTCATATGTACTTAAAATTAAAATTGAGAACAATTTTATTTAAAAAGTTTTTCGAAATTCCTACCGGAAGTAGGTCTTTTACTCTTATCGAAAATCGGTTTTTTGCGAATATCTCGCAAGTCATGCTTTTAAGGCAAGTATGTTACGAGTATAAAAGTATTTAAAACATAATTTTCAATATCTTTTATATAAAAAAAATTTCAAAATTCAGACCGGAAGTACCACTTTTACTCTTATCGAATAGCGATTTTTTGCAAATATGTCGTAAGTTATGCATTCTATGTATATTTATGAAGAGTACAAAAGTATTTAGAGTTGGATTTGGAATATTTTTTGTATAAATGAAATTTCAAAATTCGGACCGGAAGTAACACTTTCATACGTATAAGAAAGTCGTGTGGTGGCCACACCTCATTTTTTTACTTTCTTATACTTAGTATAAGGAAGTATTGTGATGATGAAAATTTTCGACCTCGAGATTTTTGCAGATGTCCACGTTTTGAGGTCCCCTGATACCAAAAAAGTGGTTTTTAAAAAATGTCTCTCTCTCTCTGTGTGTGTGTGTCTGTCTGTGTGTCTGTCTGTCTGTCTGTCTGTGTGTCTGTCTGTCTGTGACCACGATAGCGGTCAAACCGCTGGAGATATCAATTCCAAATTTTGTATTTACGTGTATAATCTCCCTCTTGAGATCTGATTAGTTTTTCAGTAAAATCGGTAGACCGGAAGTAGCAGTTTACTTCAGTATAAAAATCGAATTTTGCCAATATTTCGTCAAATACTAAGTTTATACAAATTTATAAAGAATTCATATGTACTTAAAATTAAAATTAAGAACAATTTTATTTAAAAAGTTTTTCGAAATTCCTACCGGAAGTAGGTCTTTTACTCTTATCGAAAATCGGTTTTTTGCGAATGCAAATCATGCTCTTTAGACAGGTACGTTACGGGTATATAAGTATTTAAAACATAATTTTCAATATCTTTTGTATAAAGAAAATTTCAAAATTCTGACCAGAAGTGCCACTTTTACTCTTATCGAATAGCGATTTTTTGCAAATATGTCGTAAGTTATGCATTCTATATATATTTATCAAGAGTATAAAAGTATTGAGAAAAGATTTGCTATTTTTTTTGTATATATGAAATTTCAAAATTCGGACCGGAAGTAGCACTTTTACTCTTAGCGAGTAGCACTTTTTTGATAATATCTTGCAAAGTATGCATTCTATAGAGATTTATTAAGAGAATAGAAGTACTTAGAATAGAATTTTGAATAATTTTTGTAAAAAAATTTCTTAAAATTCTATAATTTGAAACGCTCATACGTATAAGAAAGTCGTGTGGTGGCCACACCTCATTTTTTATATTTAATTTCCAAATAAAATTCCTTTTTTTCTGAAATTTCGCTTCTGACTTGTATTGTTTTCCACATTTACTCAACTTTCATTGTATATACAGGCTGTAGCACCTAAGATGCATCGGACCGCAGCTCCTCTACACTGAGAGAAATATTTGTTTGAACCAAATATATTTATACTGTACGCTTAATATAAAATGTTAAACAAAAAGTATACATATTTAATACGAATACACCTTTTACTTTCTTATACGTAGTATAAGGAAGTATTGTGATGATGAAAATTTTCGATCTCGAGATTTTTGCAGATGTCCACGTTTTGAGGTCCCCTGATACCTAAAAAGTGGTTTTTAAAAAATGTCTCTGTGTCTGTCTGTCTGTCTGTGACCAAGATAGCGGTCAAACCACTGGAGATATCAATTCCAAATTTTGTATTTATGTGTATAATCTCCCTCATAAGAACTGATTAGATTTTCAGCAAATTCGGCGGAGCGGAAGTAATAGTTTACTTCAGTGAAAAACTTGAATTTTGCCAATATTTTGTCAACTACTAAGTTTAGACAAATTTGTAAAGAATTCATATGTACCTGCTTAAAATTAAATTTGAGAAGAATTTTATTAAAAAAAATTTTCGAAATTCCTACCGGAAGTAGGTTTTTTACTCTTATCCAAAATCGGTTTTTTGCAAATATGTCGTAAATTATGCATTCTATATATATTTATGAAGAGTACAAAAGTATCTAAAGTTGGATTTGGAATATTTTTTATATAAATCCTGTTAGAACTTATGGACTTAGACTAAGCTATTGCAATAATGAAACTAATGATATATTATTACTATAAAGAGTAATTCTTTCTTCTAAAACCTAAAATGAACAACTTAATTCCTCTTTTCCAGCAAATACGTGACACAAATGCTTCAGAAATATTCACGGGTAGATAATTTGTTTTTGTAAATATTTTCAATTAACATTTTCGACTTGCCGGCTTACTTTACACAATTTTCGAAGATAACGGGTCAGTAGGTAATCGCTTTTTGGATTTAGCCGTAAAAAAGAATAAAGCTCCAAGTCGGTGTTTGTCAAAGGTGTCCGCAACAAATGAAGTCATTTACTTCATCTACCAGCGGTGACATTTCGCATTCGTTACGGGGATTAAAATGGAGACCCGTTTGTAGAATAAAAAAAGAAACAGTAAGACAGAGAGAGAGAGAGAAGAGAACAAATACTTGGTGTATGTGACAACCGGTGAAGATTGGCTTATATTCGACTTCAAACATTTTAATCTTTTCGGATTCTTTTAACCTCTTTTGCAACCGAAAGTGAAGGTATATGTGATTAGTAATGGCCCTGTAAATAACCGATTATGGCTGTTTTATACTTGAAGAAAGAGAGAAATAGTTGTTTAGTTCTTTTCTATATGTACGTGGAATATACATAAATACCTATTGGTAGATATTTGCTGGAACGAGAAAAATATGAGCGAAGAATATAAATCCTAAAGTTAATATTTTTCTACATACACTGTGTTTCAGCGAAATGGAATAAATTCGAAAATAATAAATGGGGGCGTGTTCAAAAAAACGCTTGGACACGCCGATTGGTATTTTTAATTGTGCATTTTTATCAACAGAAAGTTTTTATTACATGGTGTGTCATGTTACAGTGGCCAATACCAACTTTTTTGTTTTAAATGCAACACCCTGTATATTCTTCAATTTTTGGATTCTTCTGAAAATTCTAGACATAGTTCATGTACAATTTCCTATACCTATCTTCAACTGTTTCAAGTGTTTTCAGATTTATTGCAAAAATTAACACTAAAGAATTAAAATTATTTGATCAGGAATTCGCTACAACACACTCAAAAACTAATAAGTAATCTGTTCATTTCTTGATAATCTAAAAAAAAACATTAATGTCAATGTAAGAGATGTTCAATATGCTCGCCGCGAACGTCTTGGCAACATCCTAATCTTAATTAGAAATTTTTTCTAACGTTTTGTTTGGTATACAGTGCTTTTGACATATCCCCATAAGAAGAAGTCTAATGATGTCAGATCAGGGGATCGCGCTGGCAATGCAATCGATCCTCGCCTCCCTATCCATTGATTTAGAAATATTCTGTTGAGGTACTGCCGGACATTGACTTGGTAATGGGGCGGTGCTCCATCTTGATGAAACAATATCATAGTCGCTGGAACTTGTGGGTTTGCTGGATTAGGATATAAGTTTGTCAAACTTGGCACGACATTATTTTGGAGTAGTGTTAAATAATTACCGCCATTCAAATTGCCATCAATGAAAAAGGAACCTATGATATGATGTTCAACAATTCCTGCCCAAACATTAACCTTTACAGAGTATCGCATATGTTCTTCTCTCATCCAGTGAGGATTTTCCCTCGACCAATAGCGGCAATTTTGACGATTAGAATGAACGTGAAGTGTAAAGGTGCATCATCAGAAAACAAAACATCTTGTAATTGGATCACATTGTTATCTAACATTGCCATCATTTTTTCACAGAAATATGTTCTCCTATCAAAATCGTCTTCCATGGGCTCTTGAGTTGGTATCATTTTTAGGGATGCATTTTATTTCCTTTTAATGTTCGAATAGTCGATGAATGGCTAACATCAAAGATTGTGGCTGCTTGTCAACTAGAAATACTTGGGTTTTCCTTAAACTCAAGTATAATATCCAATTTGTTATTATTACTTATTGTATTGGCAGCAGCTTTTTTTATCTGCCTTACATGTCCAAACTCGCGAAACTGCTTTTTTATTTTACTAATTGTCCCTTGGATATAGGCGGCAACTTTTTTCATGAAATAAGCGAGCAACTTCCAATTGTGTCCTTGTGTTATCTCCATAACTAATCATCTGTAGAATTGTTATTTTGTACATTTCTGATCAATGAACCATTTTTCTGATATGCAGTTAACGAAATTCAAACGATTATAACATTGACAACTAAACTGTCATGCAGACAGACAAATTTGCTAAGGCCAGGCATTTTAAACAAAAGTAAACAAATGCATTTACAGTTTTTGTTTATTTCATATCGGTAAAAAGAAATGTTTTTATTTTTTGCTTTTTTACATTATCAAGAAACAAATAGATTACTTATTAGTTTTTGATTGTGTTTTCGCGAAGTCTTTGAAAATATTCATTATTTAGCAGAATCTAGGGGACAGATTCCTTCCATGCGGCAGAAATTTTGCCCAAATAGAAAAATAGAATAGAAAGAAAAAAGTTGGACTTACGAAGACGTCGACATCTTCTTCTGACATTTCAACATATTTCTCATGTGTCATATTTTGAACAAGCTCAAATATCTGACATTGTATCGATTCTATAAATAATACAGAACCACGTTTCGTTTGCAGCGGAGCATTCGTAGAGGGAACATGTAAAAATATTTTGCTTCTGGATGAAGATTTCGTGTATAAAAACTTTTAGCAAAAGTTCCTGAGTTATTTTCTTCGTTAAATCTCAAAAACACATCTCGTTTTACTTCTTCTGCCTTATAATTGAATGATTTTTTCCGGATTTTTTTCTTGGGCTTTGTTGTCAAAACTGCCGAATAAGAAATTATCTTTTTGTGAACAAAAACTAACTACCTAATGCCTGTTAAGCATCTTTGGCATTCTATTATACTTCTTCTTGCCTTAACTTATTTTCTTCTTAGCTCCTATACTTGCTTCTTTAGACTTTCTCTCGTATTCGTATATTTTCTTCTTCCCTAGTTTCATATCTATTTTGAGCTTGAGATTTTTGCAGGTATGTACGTTTTAAACTCTGCTGATACTGAAAATAGGTTTTCACAAATGCGTCTGCCTGTGACCATAAGAGCAGTAAAAACAGATAAAGCTACTTCAGTGAAAAAATTTTGTCGACTATACTACCTTTAGACAAATTTCTGAAGCATCTATACATAAGTACCTACTCAAAAGTCAATTTTAGAAAAATTTTATAGAAATTTTTCATAAAAAACTGTTACATATTTACGAATAATTTTGGTGCTCAAAACAAGAATATTATCCTAGTATTTTTATTAACTAGCCGCGTAAAAAAAGTTTTTGAGAACATAGTTTATCATTTACCAGACAGCTTTTTGCAGTGCAACAGAGATTTTGCCCAAATCAAAAAAAAAGGAAATAAGTTTTTTCATGGATCCAAAAGCTTCTGCCTGGGTTGTTTTCATTGTTAAATCTGAAAAATACGTCGTCTCGTTTTATTTCTTATGCCTTATAAATAAATGTTTTATTACTGATTCTTTCCTTGGGCCGAATAAGAAATTATTTTTTTTGGACAAAAATTGATTACCTAATATCAACTTCGGCGTTCCATTATTATTATTATTCTTGGCTTCCTATATTTGCTTCTTTTGACCTACTACACTTTTCTCTCATCTCCCTATGTTTTCTTCTGACGTTCTATATTTTCTTCTTCACTAATTTTGTCTCTATTCTATCTTTGGTTGAAACATTATTGCTTAACGAAAGTGATTCGTTGGCATACTAGCTCCATAGATCTAAACCTACTACATATACCGCAGATGGACATAGTTTTACCCTAAAAGGAATGAAGACATCGGAAAATTGTTCTTCATTTATCTTCTGCAGAGAGTTGAACCCAAGAGTTTAAGCGTTTTCAGCCTAATAATTCTCGAAAACACGAAATCAACAGTTTTCTTTTCTATATCCATGTGATTATTAATAGCATCAAAGATGAAAATGGTGACGGTGGAAACAAAAATTGTGGCTTTCGTGATCTCGTTGGGCGCCATTTGAACAATTAAACTAAGTGGAATTCCATCTGAACAAATCGATTTTGAACTTTGGCCCTATAGCGTGTCCTACTACATTTGCAGAAGCCAAAATGGACTTTGTGTGCTCTTTTTTTCGCAAAAACTGTCTGCTGATGCTACAATATTAGTCTGAATCCATTTTCATTTTTCCATTCGATACTGGAATCCATTTCCAACAGACAATGTAATTTTTCAAAATAATCGTTAACAATGTATCTGTTTAGTTTTTGAGTTTTTGGCGAATTTAACTGCTGAGCTTTTGTTTTAGACATCTTTGATGGCAATTCAAAAACGTTCCGCACATTATCTTCCTGAAAGTTTTGTATTTAGGTTAAAGTTACGAGGCACTTTTAATTTCCGTCAATAAGCAACTTTAGACGTCGGTGCAGAACGTGTCGTCTTGTTTTCAAGATTACTTTCTTAATGAGTTGTTAACAATGGCTTCCACCCTAGTTATCTTTTGATAGCACCAGATATAGTATGAATGGTATAAAAGTAGGTCGAGGAATACTACATCTCTCAAAATGATCTTCTCTTAGAGGCTGCATTGCCTCTTCTACCATTTTCCCATACCAGTTTGCTCTATTTCCCGATATTTCTTTCACATTCTATAAAAATGTAATAATATTCTATAGGCCTTATCACATTTTAAAGATAAAATAATTTCAAATTGTTTCTCTTACATGCTTTGTAAGTCTTATTTGAGGTACCTAATGACATAATTGTGTTAATATATTCGAATAAAATACAAATCAAAAACTTGCCAGTTCTTACCTGAATACTATGTGTCAGTTTCCCTTAACTAAATTCCTTTATTTAGGTACTATTAAAGCATGTACGCATGTAGTCACTCAAAAGTTAATTTGAATACCTACCGTTTTTAAATTTGTATCTTTATTAGGTATACCTATGTCATTTACAAACTACTATGAAATTAGAAGATGTGGTTAAATTTGTGCTTGCATGTATTCAAAACTGATAAAAAGGCGACTTGAAATAATTTTTGTCTACTTAGTTAATTCTTGAAAATTTTGAATGTAGGTACATATACAGGGTTATTCATTATAAATTACCCACCCCTTATCATAGTTATTATTGCATACAAAAAAAAATAGAAGTTGTGTAGCTGAGACTGAATTTTATTTGCATACTATCAAAAACACAGTGGCGTGCAGATACAACCGTATAATTTTTTTTGTTAATGGAATACCTTGTATATTATTAATTTACTATAAAGACCTTTTTTTCTGATTTCAAAAATATACCATGTGATACTGATATCATAAACCGTTTTCGAGTTATTAAATGCCGAATAGTTAACATTATTAAAGTAAACTATGAAAATGACAACTATTAGGTATATTTGATAAGTGACATTTCCTTAATAAAATAGTCAAAATGGTTTACAGTAAGAATGAAAATTGCAAACATTTATCTGTTTTATACAAAATAACAAAAATAAACGGGCAGCAAAAAGAGCATATATATAGGGTGTTATATCCAAACCGTCCAACACCGTCAGAATACATGTTTAAAATATTTACCGAAGGGTAAAGAATACCTCCAGTTTTAGTAGAAAAAAAGCGTTTAGTTGAAGTAAATGAGAACGAACAAATAGATATACTACTACATTTTCAAGGTAAGGCAAGCTATATTTATTCGCTAGTAAGGTATCGTCGGGTAATAAGGTCCAACAGGTAATAAGGCCCAGGCATGAGTTTTCTACAAAACAGTTAAATGTAATACAATTACCGGCATCTGTAATGTCAACACCCCCTGGTGTTGACATTACAAAAGTTTATTACGTTTCAACAGTTCTCTATAGTACCGCCTTCTTTATATTCGAATGAGAAAACAAGTATCAGCCAGTGGTTGTATTAAGTTATAAGATTTTACCACAATAGAATCAAGTTTTAGCAAAAATTTCTTGGCAGAAGTCTTCTACTTTTTGAGGTATGTATTCTTATGATCATTAGTAATACGTTGTCACAAATTTGCCAGTTTTTTCTAAAAGCTTGTCGGTTCCTAACCTATAATTCATTCCGACATCAAAGCAGCAAATAAGGCCCGGGCCTTATTTCCTGCAATGATAACTGGGCCTTATTTTCTGGCAGTTATTTTTTCTAATATTTGATGTTATAAACAATGGGGGGGGGGGAAATGCCGTGAAATCCGCGCTAACTAGACGGAAGAAATGATGGAAGAAGCACTGAATCTTATAAGACAAGGCAAATCTCAAGCATACGTAGAAGAACATTGTGGAATTCCTCGCCGAACAATTAACTCCTAAAACAGTTCGCAGAAGTGTCTACTCTTTTGTTACGAAATATAAAATTCCTAACCGCTTTAATGATAACTAAAAATTGGCCGGGAGAGAATGGTATCGTTCATTCATGAACAGACATAAAAATATTTCTAAAAGAAAAGCACAACCTATGAACCCCGCCCGAGCTCAAAAGCTCAATAAAGCAATCGTAGAAGATTATTTTATAAAATTAGATGCTCTGTTAGAAAAAACTGGTTTAAGAGTGGCGTTTATCAACAAATAGAAACTTATGCAACTTATATTACTCGCGGGACGGGTAGACGCAAGGGGGTGTAATAGGTGGAAGTTGACAATATTCGGTTCTGTCACAGCGCTTCGGTTTTATTCACAAATTCTGTCATAGATAAAGAAATACTATAGATAGGAAACATAATGTATAAAGAATGAGTACTTAACGGAACTGTTGATGTTGATGTTTTATAATAAACCAATTTTCGCTTGCCCATAACTGTTATATTATTATACACTCGAATATTATAGGTATATATGACATTTAAATGCGACTGTCAGTTTGTAATTAAACTGTCACTCGAATTTAAGTCTGCAATTGCCGACCGATTCCGATAGATTTTCGTCTTCGCTAGGACCGGTAGAGATACCGTAAAGTGGGGATAGACGACGCGAAAAACCGCCGTGTAAAATGTGTGTGACAATGTTTACTGTTTAAATGTTTTTTATCTTTAAAAATAATTACCTACATAAATTTGATTTTTTCTTTATATCGTACATCAAATGTGCTGCTGGCTCGTAGAGGTCGTTTTTTTTTCTTTTGTGTACCAGCCTTAGTTAGTAGACATTAATCAAATTCATGCATTTTTGTGGTTATTTCTAAAACACATAACTTTCTTAAGAAAATAAATTAGTACAAAAACTGACCTTGACATTATAAATTTATGCCTTTTGCATCACTAACCCAAATTTGAGATTCTAAAATTACAAAATGTGTTTAAAAAACGCGAAACGGCGATGCCTTAATTTTCGATAGGTAAACGCTCCCCTTAAAGCAAGACCTGACAAAATCTATATATGGATGAGAAAGGGTGTCGCCTTACCCTTCATCATCAACAAACTGTTCTAGCCCAAAGAGGAGCCAAGAGGGTTCACTTAGTAGCACAAGAACATGCTGAAAATGTGTCCATCGTTGCATGTGCGAATGCAATGGGACTACTATTCCTCCCATGATTCTATTCAAAGGCCAACGGATGAAGCCAACATTTTCAGATGGATTATCTCCAGGCTCTATTGTTCAAATGACACTAAAGGGAAGCATGGCACATGAAGTGTTTGTTAAATGGCTTGAACATTTTTCTAAATTTATGTCAACTCCTCCAGTAATTTTAATCTTTGATGGAGCTTCTTGCCACCTAGATGTAAGTATTGCCGAAAAAACTGAAGACTTTATGCCTAAGTCTTCAGTTTTTTCGGCAATACTTACATCTAGGTGGCAAGAAGCTCCATCAAAGATTAAAATTACTGGAGGAGTTGACATAAATTTAGAAAAATGTTGTGTTTACCCAGTAATACGACTCACGAATTGCAACCTATGGATAAATCCGTCTTCAGACCTTTTGAACATTATTGGGATGAAGAACGTCTACATTACTGGGAAACATATCCAGACAGACGATTGAACAAAGAAAAATTTTCGGATGTTTTCACACCTGTCTGCGGGCGATCAATGACAATAAGCAACATAATGAATGGATTTAGAGCTACAGGGATTTATCCTTTCAACAAAAATGCTATTCCGGAACATGCATTTGCTCCAAGTTTACCCAGTCACACAAAACCAAATAATGAAACCAAAGACAGAGAATGAGAATCCAGAAGATGAGCAACCACTCACTTCCTTATAAACAAAAGCACTGAACAACAACTTAAGACATTCACAGAGGTTTTGTAACTCCAGAAGTAAAAACTAAACAAAACAAATAAGTCCAGAAAAAGGCCTTAAATTATAAAGCGCTTGAAGTTACAAGAAATGTGTTTGGAGAGAAAATGAGAACTACTAAGCAGAAGAAATCTGATAAACCACGTCCCTCTACTTCGACTGGAGCAGCGACTTCCCACTATAAAGCAGAAGGATGTTTGTGCAGTATGCAAGGAAAGATTTGTGGCAGATATGAGTCAATGTGTTAACTGTAACAGCTAGGTACATGGGGAATGTGTTGGCTTTACTGCAGGTAACTTAGAACACCTTATCGGCTTATTACATGCTGTGCAAATAATAAGACCCAAAATCAAGTTTTTTATAAACAATATTGTTAGAAAAAATATATTTCTTTTTATGTTTATTTTGATATGTATTTTATACAAATTGAATATATTTTAAGTTTTTCAAAAATCTTTTATTATATTTTGTTTCATGTTGTCATAAGATTAAATAACTCTTAGGTAGGCCTTATTACCCGACAATACCTTACCTATTGTATTCGCGGTATGGATAGGAAATAACGAAACTATTAAATGGCCATATAATAGTCCTGACATTAACCCCTATGGATTCATTTTTTTGGGGATTTTTAAAAGTTATACTGTCAATAATAATAACCATAGTATTCAAGTCATTAAAGAAAGGATTCGATATGAAATAAATAATCTAAATGTCAATAATGAAACTATTTCGAATACATTTATAAATTCAAGAAGACGTTATCAATTATTCTTTGAAAATAATGATGGATATATAGACATTTTTTATAATTTATTATTGTATTTAAATTGCTTAAATAAATCTTTGTTATTTTCTAAATACTTGTACTATTTCATCCTCACTCTAAACCATTTTGACTATTTTATGAAGGAAACTCAAAACACAAACACAATAGTTGACATTTTCATAGCTTACTTTAATAATGTTAACATTTCCATAGTAGCGTAACTACGATATTCGACATTTAATAACTAGAAAACGGTATAAGATACCGGTATCATATGGTATATTTTAAAAATCAGAAGAAAAAAACATTATAAAAATTAACAATATACAGAGTATTCCATTAAAAGAATCTTTTTTATATCGTTGTATCCGCACGCCACTGTGTTTTTGATAGCATGCAAATAAACTTCAACCACATAACTTTTATTTGAACATTTTTTTTTCTATATGCAATAATAACGATGATGAATACAAAACGAAAGAACTACAATTTATATTAAAATGAAATAAATTATGAAATGTATTAATTGAGTTTTTAATATAATGAAATATATTACATTATTATATATTAATAATATATAATAAATATTTTTTTAAATTAATTTTACTAAAAACTCGTTTGAATTAATAGGTATATTCATAAATATGCCAAGTTTCAATAAAAATATTTATGGAATTTTATCTATAGATTCGAGAGAAGTATAATATCTACTAAAAGTGCTTTAAAAAAAAAGAAAAATACGAATTGCCTCCGATCACCTTAAGAATAAGGAAATCGATCACTAGAAAAGAAATATATCTCCAAATTTTAATACAGGCTATAACGGATGAGTCCTCCCTATATTTAAGCAAATAATACAATACATCAATGAAGGGGTTGCTTATTTGGAGCTGCGACAACTCCTCCTCTCAGTGCAAACCGTCTAATCGAAACTCCTCCCATCCACCAAACATGAGCGCACTCATTGGTAGCACGTCATTGGCCTCTGCTCCAGGAGGGCGTCCATACAGATGTTATATAACCTTGTTGTTTTATACACCGGTTAGTGGCAGATGTGGTAGAGATTTCTACAGTAGTGAATGTGCGAGTTTAGTTCATCATATGTGGTACCTACGTGATAAGCAAACGTGAATCTACATAGTGAATTTTAAGACCGGAACTTTTATATTTCTCCTTGCGATGTAAATATGGTCAATTCGGAAAGGAAATTCAGAAAAATTTCCCCAACGATGTCCTCGCAAACACCACTGAAATCCTTCAGTATAAGATCGATTTTACCGGAAACGGTTTCGGAGGAATCCACCGACTTGGACGATTCCGATTCATCAGATTTGGACGTCATTGGGACACCTCCGCCTCTTGACTGTTCCTCTAAATTGCCAGATGAAGGAGAGACGAAAGATAATAGCGATAACAAAGACGAAAAGAAACAAAACGATAAACCACCTTATAGTTATAATGCTTTGATAATGATGGCGATAAGGAATAGTCCGGAAAAACGGTTAACACTGAACGGTATTTATGAATATATCATGAAGAATTTCCCGTATTATCGTGAAAATAAACAGGGCTGGCAGAATTCAATCAGGCATAATTTAAGTTTGAACAAGTGTTTTGTGAAAGTGCCCAGACATTACGACGATCCGGGTAAAGGTAATTATTGGATGTTGGATCCGTCAGCTGAAGATGTCTTCATCGGAGGCACTACCGGTAAATTACGTAGAAGATCCACGGCAGCTTCCAGAACACGCCTGGCAGCCTTTAAAAGATCCATGTTATTAGGTGCTTATCCGATGCCTTTTCCTGGTTACAATCCATCATTAATTTCGATGTATCCAAATCCTGCATTGTTGGCTTCGATGTATCAACGTTATAACCCATGTTTACCGATGCTGCCTAAACCTACGCCGATATCACCTCACGGCTTTGCCATGGAGAGGTTATTGCAGCCCGGTGATGCCGCAGCGACGGCAGCTATCTTAAGACAACCCGCTGGTTTTGAACTTTATAGTGGACTGAGGTTTCCCAGCTTGTTACCGCAACTAGTGAATCAGCCTTTGGGACAGAACATGAGTGTTAATCCACATCCAGGTTGTTCACGTTCACCAGAAGCTAGAACGAATAATGAGGGCTTGTTGAAACCTGTTACTGTGATAAGTAAACAAAGTTGAGTTTTTTTTTCTATGTAAATTTATGTACAGTAAGTAGGATGTATAAGTGTATATCTATATAAAATATAAAATAATATGTAATATAGATTTGTTAGGATTTATTTAAAAAGAAATGTACAAAAAATATACTTAACTTATTTCTTATACCTAATAATTTGTTCGTATTTGCAATATAATTTTTTTTTAAGAAATTATAATGTTTTTTATTTTTAATACAATCAACAAAAATCGACTATTTAACAACAAACAGATGATGTTAATTTTATCATTGTTAATTGAAAATTGTCGAAAGTGTTTAAATTAAGAAGAGATACATATCTCGTTAAAGTCAACTTATCTTAATCTTATGTAAAGTAGATGAACTTGTTAGATTATCGCAACATTGTAAGAAATAAATATTATTAGTTTAATTTTCATTTACAGTTACTAAATAATTTTGTTACTTTAAACTAATATAGAGTGGTTGTTGCGTATCTTATAGCGGTCTCCCAATGAATTTGCTAAAGTCTGTTATTGGTATGGTAATAATTTATATAGCAAGATATGCTTAAGATACATAAATTCTACATATATTAAAATCCATGACGTAGGTATTAGTTTTACTACGTCTATGTGATTATTGTGATCGACGAATAAAATTTACGATTTCTGATGCATACTTTGAGGTTATATTTATATCTAAATTTACCAAATTTTCTAAAAGTAATTGAAATATATCTTCATTAAAAATAAAATAACGTACCACCCAATCTGTTAGTATAATGAAAGAAAACTATAACTTACATCTTGACTTGACTATTTGATTTAATAAAATAGTAAAAATAAAAAATCAAACTTTTATTCTATGTAATTATTCCTTAGTACTGAAGACTTAAATAATCGTTATATAATGTGTATATTTCAGGAAGCAATTTCTTTCATTAATTATTCTTCAACCATGACTACAATTTACATTAAATGTCGTACTTTAGAATTTATTTGCTTCAAAGTATGTACCTATTAAATCTTTTCACTTGTCCAAATTTAATTAATTTGTAATGAATTATTATTATTCAGAATAATCTTCAACTTACAGAAGAAAACAAATAAAACAAAAATTAATATACAAATGATAGATACAGGTAAATAATAAAATGTAAGGTATTTATTTTTATATTTGGTGTTTTTTCTTAAAATCTCTATGACAATCAGTACAAAATTTAAATCACAGTTTATTATATCGTATACCTATAGTACATTTTATGTCTATGCATGTATCTTATAAATTTACTAACAATTAAATAAAATAAATACATCTCTAACTTAGAAATAAATTCCCTAAATTGTTAAAAAAATATATCTACTCCAAATACTTTAACGTATTTTTATACATTTTCATTATACATATTAGGAATTATGCCGCTCTTTCTTAAATAATATGTAAAGATCATCGCATAAAATAATAACACTACTAGCAATACGAAACTTTTTTAGTACACATATATGAATAAATACAAAATTAACTAGGTATATTATCGTCAATAATTATATCAGCAGCATCTAAAATATACTCAGTGTCCTATATATTGTATAATAACTACACATTTCTAAGCCATTTTGAACTGTTCTGATCTGTAAAATAAAGTAAAACTCATGTTTTTCTTATTACAAGTTAATACTTAATTTTTGCTGTGTAATTGATTTTTTTTTAAATTAACAGGTTTCATCTAAAGCATACATAAATAATACTATGCTAGATTTTACAAAAAGATTTATTTACTATTACTGCTTGTATATCTTCAGATTCTATAAATATTGATTTACATTTAATAAATAGTAGGTATTACTTCTTCTTTATCAAGTAACAATTATAGATTCTACCATTTTCTGATTTATATGATATTGTGATATCAACGAATTTTTCTGCTAATATGTCAGGAATATATTTCTTCTTTGGTTTATTACTACAACGTGAAAATATTACTGCAATAAATAAAAATACTACCTACGTGTATACCTCATGACTAAATCTAATAATTCGACCATTAACAAATTATCTGCTGCTAGTAGGTATTTTATGGGTCTTTAATCACTCTTTTATTTGACTTTTGTTCCAGGTATTATTGGTACATTTATTATAATATAAAACGCTATGATAACTACCATTATCATTAATAATTGTAGATAACGCTTCTAGTTTGCAGTGCAGTTTATTTTCAAACCAACTTGAGAAATTGTTTCTCTCCATTTTAATCATAGTAGGTACTATTTTATCTGAAGAAAATATTTAAAAGACACTGTCAATAAAACCATTACATGAAATTGCATAAATGACTATGAACCTTATAGCAAAGCAAAATTTGTATTTTAAGAAATATGTTTCAATTTTAATGCAAAGCCATTAACTCTTGTCGTCAACTTTCATCTTTACTTCTATGATTGTATATCATCTTATCATGGATATTATTACATTGCCGTTTTCAAAAATCCAATTCTTATCCAAATAATCACATTCCATTGAACTTTCGGGTTGTAAATTGTTCATATGTTTTCCTATAAAACTGGTTCGAGCAAAGGCAATATGTGTTTGTTCCATTAATCGTCTTCGTGGATATAGTCTTTCTTATATTTGAAACCAATATCTGCTAGTTCTCTACTAAGACAAACAATAAAGAGAGAGCTCTCAAAGACATTATGTTCGCTTAGCATCCATAATAAAGAAGCTCTTGTTCTATAAAAAGCTCTTGCAAAGTGTTTTTCTAGGATTACATTATTAACATTATATTAATCGTTTTATTTTTACTGATTTGTGTAACTTACTATTTTAATACAGATCGTATATAGAATCGATTTTATTGAAAACACTATACTGCAATAAAATAACAAATACGTCCGGAAACAAAACAACAACCAAACTCTATTAATGTACTGTGAAATGATTCACTAGGGATGTGTAAACGAAATTTCATATTACGCTAACATCCGACCGTAATATTCTTAGTAAACGTGGTTGAAATAACACACCAATTATTATTTTTAATTGATGTTAATCATTAAAATAATCCTATAATTATTTTAATCGCCAACCGTCAATAAAGCGATGCGTTGCCATAGCGTTTTACGGAGGTAAACAAACACTTTATCGTACTATACAATAAAGCAGGTACTTTACCTGCCGCTAATACCTGTCAACACAGACATGATTGTATGATATTAAACGTTTGTCACTGTCATAAAATGTCATAAGTCATTTTTGCGGTTGGCGATAAAATTTTGTATGCACCACGTCAATAAAGTGCCTTTATCGAACTCGTCTTTTATTCGCCTCGCTCGCTTGGCTCATAAACCACACTCTTTCGATAAAGAATCACTTTACTGACTTGGTATATATTAACGAAATTATATATTATAAATTTATTAAGATGTCTATAAGGCAATTACTTTGGTTGTTATGAGACTGGCAATGCAGAAGTAATTACTCTTCGTGTATGATGAAAATGTTATACTATAGCAAAAAATGTTTATATAAACGTTTTAGATAATCATGAGCTGTACAAAAAAAAATATTTCTATAGAGTACTTGACAACAGCGACCCAACATAAAATTATGTGTTTTTAAAACGTTGTGCATTGTACAATAGACCTCTAAGAGCTAATTTAAATAACATCAATTTATGTTACTCTACTATTATGAGCTCAGTTAGCAAAAATATCATTCCACTATACAATCAGGCAACCAGAAACGTTAATTCAAACCTTTTCACAATTTTAAATATAAAATAACTGATTGAATCAAGAAAGATAAACCTGTCAAAAACAGCTCTAAAATTTCTGAAACGAACAATTTTAGGGGAATAATCTTTGGTTATTAAAAACCAATAGCTTTAAGTATTGGTGCTTGTAAGAGTATGGTTATTTTACTATAGTAAATCTAATTTCCGCGCATTGACCATGGCATATATATATATCAAATCGGCTTGTATTAAAATGTAGGTTTAACGTTTCAGTTAACACTTTTCAACTGGTTACTTCTACCATTTAAATTATTGGTCATTGGTAAATGTTTAAAACTGTTCGCTTCACCAATTATCGGTTAAATGAAGATTTTTTTTTTATCTGGATGTACTTGAATTTAACATGTGTTTCGACATTTCAACAGATAGTCTATAAAATTACATACTATTTGCAGAACATACACATTTTTTTAAAAATTAAATAGTACTTACACCTGTATATTTACATGCTGTCAAAAGTACTAAAACTTTACTATTTAAAAATAATAGGTATTTTTAAATAGTAAAGTTTTAGTACATTTCTTATGTATGTTAACACAGGCTGTTTGATAAAAAAAAGACAATACCATAACTTACTTATTTATTATCCGATTTCAGTAAATAAAAAAAAAAGGATAAAAATTATTTGACACTCTATAAACTGCCCACAATTCCAACTTTTCCGACGCTGTCTTCAATAAGTAAGGATAGTTTTTTTTTTAATGGACACCTGTAGTTTTTTTCCTTTAGTCTGGTAGATATTTTCTTTTCTGAATCTAGTAATATTTAATTTAGTTATCCTTTGATTGATATTTAATTTTAAAAAAAATATTTATCTACAACCTTTATCCGCTTACTATTAAATCTTCAAGTGTGCCGTGAAAAAAGAAAATCGCAACACAAATCTAACAACGACGTCTATCATTCGAATGCTAGTGTAATGATAACTAAGTATACATTACTAGATTCAGAAAAAAGTTATCTTCCAGAGTAAACAAAAAAACTACAGGTGTTCATTAAAAGAAAAACTTGACTATAGTTACGTATTCAAGACAGCGTTGAAAAAATTGGGTTATGACCATTTTATGGAGTTTGTCAAACCATTTTTATGCTTTTTTTATTTATTGAAATCGGATAATAAATAAAGAAGTTACGGGATGCGGCGTTTTTTATCAAACCTGCCTGTAAATGAAAGAAACTCGATTCCGACTTATTAATTTAAAAACATGAAATTAATCGAAGGGAGTTACTTACAAGATTTTCAGTTTACATATAGGTATGTAATTTGAATAAAATATTAAAATACATTAAGTACTGGAATTAGCAATATAATAAAATAACGCAGTTGCTGTGTGTCAAAAAAATTAATAAATTTCAAATTTACTTTTAAAAGTTAAATTGGAAAATAAAATTGTCATTACAAATAGGTATATGAATTTACTTTACGGCAAAAAATAAAGCATTGAAAATTGGATTTAACAAATATGATGTACGTTTGGAGCTGACAAGGATAATTTACTCGAATAAAGAAGTTTCTACTGTTAATCAAGATGTTAATCAAGTATTCGTAAATCATGCAATTATAGCATTAAAATGTCAAATATAGGATGCTTATAATAAGCCAAGGTCATATGGGATAACCATACGGTTCAAATCGTGATATTCGCAGGACTTGTTGAGACAGGATTTCAAATATCTAAGCAGTTGTTTTTTCTTTCGCCAAAAATAGATGACTGCACAAGAAGACCATTAAAGATTTATACGGCATGCCTGTACAACTTCTGAAAGACGTAAGTCGAAATTTGTTGGCACCGTTTACACTATTATTTAGCAAATGCTTGAAGTCTGGATTGAAGATGGAAAGGGTAATTCCAACATTCAAGGGTAGTGACGTAGAGTAGATGAACAATTATAGACCTATCTCTACACTACTTGCAATTTCGATCTCCTAGAGACATTGATTAAGAAAGACTAACGAAATATTTACAGAAGTTTAACATCAATCATCTGAAAATAAATAGTATATAATGTGTTATTTTTGTAGAGACGGCAATAGTTGAATAGTTGCAACTAATTTGTCGATATTGAATTAATTCTGAAGTTATTATCAATGTGTGTTTATTTTAACAGAATTTAATATTATTTTGTACATGTTGTTTGTATTTGTGTATTTTCTATGATTGTACCATTTAATGTCCGAGGATTATGTTTTTATCCCTCTACCTGAATCGTCCTGAGATCAAAACATGAACTAGCCAGAGAAAATTATTTAGTTTTCATTTTGTTTAAAATATAAATGAGTAATATTCAAATTTATAGTTATGAGCATTAAAAATATCGGGCAATAATTTGACGAGAACGGTACAAATGGTACGTGATAATTTTTTGGCTATTTTTCCTGAAATCAGCATCGAAAATTCTATAAGAATCAGTGATTGTAATAACTTATTAATAAAAAAGACTAACGATTTACAGAAGTTTAATATCCTTCAGATACAATAACATGGTTTTATGGAAAATAGGTCCACTTCAACAGCTATAGTCGAGGTGTCGGAGTATGTGGTGGGTGCTTTTCATGACGGAGAGGAGGTGATGATGCCCTGTTTGAATCTGGAGAAGGCGTCTGATTGCGATGCTATTTAGAAACCTGAAGACATGTGGTATTGGGGGTGTAGCGAATAATTTGATAAAATCCTATCTTAAAGATCACCGGCAAATGCTGTCATGAAAGAGTCAGGTTTCAGGATCGATCCATTTCACTAGAAGTGTACCACAGGGTTCTATTTTGTGCCCCTACTTTTTCTGGTCTGTGTAAATAATTTCAACATTTGTAAAGCAAGAGTGATAATGTATAATATGCAGATGACATGACACTCCTGCGGAGAAATGAAAACGTGACAGGCTGGAATTAGAAATAGATAATGTCATTTTGGAGACTGGAGGATGGTTTAAGAGTAATGGTCTAAAATTAAATAGTGGTAAAACTCAAAAACCATGTTTTACCACCAAACGAGATATGAATCCAAAGCAAGAGGCCCTGCTTCCTGGGCCATACCACTTATCTGAGATGAGACTGCCATATTGGTATATTAAGAAAAACAATTCACGGTCGACACAATAGATACTTATCAGAAATGAAAATTATAGACTTTTCAAATGCCATGTTGACGTTGGTGGAAAATTCATTTTACTCCCTAGAGGAATTTTTATAATTTAAATTTTAATTTCTGGGAGTTTTGTCATCATTCTTTGATTTTATTTATATTTTGTATGCTTTTTTTGTGTTCTACTATTATTGCTTTAGATTTGTTCTAATTTTTATATGTAGGTATATATATTTTAACAATTGTACATTATGACAAAAGTATTATCTTATCGTTTATTAATTTTAGTTTTATTGTTTTAAGAAGTCATTGAGGAAGGAGGAAGTACATACTTCCTTGGGATCTCTTGCTATTGTATAGATAAATTTTTAAATTTCTAGTATGGTTGTATTATTGTACGCAACGTGTTTCTATATCATATACCTGTGTATTTCGACAATAATGTATATAGTTTTTGAAATAAGGTTTGTTATTATTATTATTATGCAACTCTTTTAATAATATCATTATTTAAATTAATAATCTTTAAAACTATAATCTGTGCGTAAAATGTAATTTTTTTTGTCATTGTTCTATATTCATATTTTAATATATTTTTATATAAGGCCTGCGCTGTTGATTTATTTGAAGAAATGTTTGTACATTCTAATAGTAGAAAACAAACGATATTTTCACTAATTTCATCTTTTAAATTGATCGAACTTTTTTATCTATCTATCTAGTATATAACAGTAGATATAATTAATTTGATATATAGATGACATACTTAACATGAATGAGTAATAGCTTCGCTCATAATTTATGCTATTGCTAAAATAGAAACGAAAAGCACGGGACTGTATAAAGGCGAGAAGCAAAATTCGACACACTTATGATGTTTCTGACATGAATCGCGAACCGTTCGTTTAACTATATACCTATAGTGCATATCCAAACAAACATAATTTACGTGTCCGCAAACTTCAAAGCTTTGCATATATAAAATTTTTGAAACTGTCCATTTGGCATAAAGAGCCGCCCAAAATATGTGTGTATAATAAATTTCGAATATGAGCTTTTTATTTGTTAATAAATAATATGCCAACTGATAAATTGACGTGTTTATCTTTGTGCTGGATGGAAAATGCCGCACTCAAAATTGATTTTCTTTTTCTTTCAGGGATCCCTAAAAATAATTCTGTTTACATTTTAAATCAAACTTATTAACTTCACGTTAAACGTACATCTTTATTTCTATTATAGGCAATTGAGAAAGTACATATTTCTTTAACTTTTCAATAAGGATGATCATTTGATAAATATAGGGTAATGTTTTAAACTCCATTGGCGATAGGATGGAATCAGTTAAATAATTATCTGGCTCTTTGGGACATTTAAAAAAAAATCTAACTTGATAGTAATAAAATTTAATGTATAAAATATTACTTCCCTTGACTATTCTTCACTAAAAGTTGGAGAAATAGGAGTAATAATTAAAAATTCTTCCAATAAATTTGTGGCGTCATCTATTTGACAATATTTTAAGCGACATCTTAAGCCAAGGCCAACTGTATCTGACATCGCTGCGCGATATAAGGCCGTCACATAACTTCGGTTTACATTGATAATTTTGATTCTTGTAACCTCAAAATATTTATCAGTATGTGGCGCCATCTAGTAGTAGTAGTAAGAAAATAATTGCTGAGCTTTTATCGATAAGTTAAATAATAAGAAACGTTGTGTTTTATAATAAACATTATAATAGGACTTTATGTACTTTAAACATAAATTTTACAATAAGTAATATTAACAATATTAAAACAGAACAAAATAGAATTAAAAAAGTACGCTGAAACTTAAGTTATTCGGTAGGTAGGCGATTTTTTTATAATTTCAGTAGTTTTCTATACTTACTGGTTTGTTTCGTACGTATGTTCTTTTAATACTATCTGTGTTTTCCAGACAAATATTGTACAGAGTTGGTTTCATCATTAATTCGATAATTACTCTACAAACTTTGCCTTTATGTTCAGGGTAATTTAAAAATTTTTTTTATTATTGTGGATGTAAAGAAGTCACTAACTGCGTACAAAGATTTTCTGACTCCAAATATGGTAAGATTTGGGCAATAATATCTGCTAACTCTTTTAAGGGACCTACAAATTTATAGTTCGAATATGTCAGACCACCACGGTCTTGAAGATGAATTAACCGTACCAAAAGTCCAGGAATTTCTGTAGATAGTAGAGGACACAGGCAGTAATCACACTGAATAATTTCATTTAATTTTTTAACAATGGAACCCCCCAGAAAAGCAACAGATGCAGAGTAAATAGTGTTATTAGGAATAACGTTTTTACTTAAATTTCTAATTTTTTCTAATAATGGGAAAGGTAAAATGAATTCAGGATCAATTATGTGGTACACTATTTGTATTGAATTTTTAGAAGATTTCTTGGATCCTGAAAATGTTGCTGTACTAACATAATTGATGCTTTTATCTGTATTTGATGATTTAGAAGCTTTCACAATTCCACACCGCAATATTTGTCTTAAAGCATATTCTGCTGCTCTGGCATTAGCAGCATCATTTGCACCTCTTTTAAGTCTAACATGTGAAAACATGCTTTCGACAGCATCAGAACTAAATGCTCTTGTTAAGACATAATAAAACCCACATTGCTGTAGAAGAAATTTCACACAAAGGTAGGTAATTCTTGCTGTGAATACTAATGCATGAGCTGTTTCGTTTGTTAAACCTGCCAAATCAACAGACAAAGATGATTTTTGAAAATCGGCTATATAATTTGGAAATGTAATATTCAACCACTGCAGCCGTTCATCTGTAATATCAATGTATGCATATAATGAGTTCTACTCCTAACATTATGAACTTGAAAGAAAGTATACATGGTTTCTAAATATTTGATGGTACCATCTATATCTTGGAACTACGGATGCTTATTCTCTTGCAAAAACCTTAAAGAACAACTTACGACTGGTGAAAATATTTGAATTGCACGTAAAACTTGTGGCAAATAAATGTTTTCTTGTTAAAAATCTTTCAGGCTTTACCGACAAATCTTTTAGAATAACATGTAATTTTTTTTAAAAATCTGATGTAACAAGACCTTCACTTGAATACAGATCTCTTTCCAAAAATAAAGTTCTCGCATTTTTTATAGCATGGCAAAAATCAAAACTTAAGAACAATGGTAGTGGTACTAAAAAAGGGCGTGGAAGCGAATTTTGAAGTGATCCATTACCTGGCACAATCGCTGGTTGTGTCGCTTCAAGCTGAAATTCAGGCTTTGAAAGCCAGTGGACCTAGGATTGATGCTATACCGGTCGAAATGACTGATTCTCTCGCAATTGACAGAATGGTGCGGGAAATAGCTGAGCGTGAAAAACGTAAAAATAATTTGATTGTTTTTAATCTTCCCGAGTTGGAGGGGGGTACAAAAATAGATCAGATTGCAGCTGATACAATTTCCGTTAAGGAAATATTTGCAAAGTTAAACATCCCTGCTGATCAACTGAATCCTACTAGGCTTGGTAAATACGATCCAACACAACAGCATCGTAAGCGACCTGTCAAGGTGACTCTTTCGTCTTCGGATCGGGTATTGTCGGTCTTGCGGGAAAGTATTAATTTGAAGAGCATGGAAAAGTTTAGGTCTATCTTTCTTGTGAGGGACCGAACTCCTCTACAGAATGCCATACATAAAGATTTAAAATGCCAACTTGACCAGCGAATTGCCGCAGGCGAGTCCAACCTCTACATTAAATATGTTCATGGGACTCCAAAAATTGTTCATCGTAATCAGGGAAACTAGGAACATCCAACAGACAGTCTCCACCGTTACGATTTTATTACCAGAATGCGCGTGGTCTACGATCCAAGATAAATGAGCTTTACTGCTCTGCTGTATCTTCAGACTTACATCTTATTTTGCTTTCCGAAACATGGCTTTCATCTGATGTTAATGACGATGAACTGTTTGATACCTCCTACACTGTGCTCAGAAGTGACAGGGATTTCGACGCCGTAAGGAAATCGACTGGTGGCGGTGTCTTGATAGCAGCTTCAAATGAGGTGCCAATAATCCCATGTGATACATCATACCTTTCTGTTTTAGTTCCTTTGGTAGACATAATTATTTATAGATGTAATTTTGTTTCACAAACTGTTTATTTCATTGTTTTGTATGTACCACCGTATATTTCTAATGATGATTGTGAATTATTTTTTGAAAACTTAGCATTAAATCTGATCGATAAAAAAGTTGTAATTTGCGGAGACTTTAATTGCCCTAAATTTAATGCAGCCGACAATGCTAATGATATAAGATTCAGAACTTTACAAAGCTTTATACATGTATTAAAACTGTTCCAATTTAACACTGTTGTAAATAGAGATAATAGATTGCTGGATTTAATTTTTACTAATTTTGATTGCTCTATTGTTGTCGAGCATACCCTGTTCCCATTGGTTCCGGAGGATACCTTTCATCCGGCATTAAGCTTTAATATGAATCTACAGAGATGTCCAATCAAAAACTTCCCATCCAGGATCGATTCTGGGTATAATTTTCGGAAAGCTAATCTTGCGGAATTATATAGCGAACCTGGAAATGTGGATTGGTCCCAGCTGAAGGTGTGTACTGATGTGAACCTTGCCGTGCCCACTTTCTACACAACAGTATTTTCTATTATTGACAAGCATGTGCCGAAATATACAACATCGTCGCGTGGTTTTCCTGCCTGGTATAGCCTAACTTTAATCAACAATATTAAATTAAAGGAATTTTATTATCGCAAATGGAAATCTTCCGGTTCAACAAGCTTTAGACTTGAATTTACTAGATTACGCAAACTGGTCAAGTCTGAAACACGCAGAGCTTATGAGGCATACCTTTCTGGTCTCGAAATGGAAATATCCAGGAACCCTAGAATATTTTGGCGATTCATTGGGCAAAAGACGGGTAAGTCGAGAATACCTGGTTGCTTGAAGTTTGGTGATGGTGAACTCACGGATCCAGAAGAAATAGTGGAAGCTTTTGCTACAACTTTTTCAGATGTATATCGGGTACAAGAAGTTTCTAGTACGTCGGCCTCCAAGGAAAGTCTGAACAACTTCTACATCGGGTCTATTTCCGAAACTGATACATTGGCAGCCATTAACCACCTCAAGGCAGACCTTACATCTGGCCATGATGGTCTACCCAACTTTTTTATCAAGGACTGTGCGTCCATTCTATGCAATCCGTTATGCACAATTTTCAATCTTGCCCTTCGCACGTCGACATTTCCTGAAATTTGGAAGATAAGCAGGATTACGCCTGTATTCAAAAAAGGAAGCAAGCATGATATCTCGAATTACAGACCAATTAATATTTTGTCCAGTTGTTCTAAGATCTTTGAGCAATTGCTGTATAATAAACTATATAACTCCATTCGGTGCTTTATCTCCACGCAACAGCATGGATTTATGTCAGGAAGGTCAACTGTAACTAATTTGTCTGAGATTACCCAGTATATCAGTTCTTGTATGGACTCAAAAGATCAAGTTGATGTTCTGTATACCGACTTCGCGAAGGCCTTCGACACTATTGACCATACCATATTGTTATCTAAACTGAGTACATTTGGCTTTACGTCATCTATAACTAATTTGATAGCTTCCTATCTTTATATCGTTCGTGTTACGTCTGTTATAATGGCTTCTATTCCTCGGTCTTCACCGCTTCTTCAGGTGTTCCGCAGGGCTCGAATCTTGGCCCACTATTATTTAATGTTTACATTAACGATCTTCTGTCGTTACTCAATTGCCGAGTCCTTGCCTACGCCGACGACCTGAAAATTTTCTCGAAAGTATCTTCAACTTTCGATTGTGAAACTTTGCAAAATGATTTAAACACTATCTGTGACTGGTGTAATAGGAACAAGATAAGAATCAGCATAAATAAATGCGCAGTTGTTACTTACACAAGAAAAACTAATCCTATAATACATTCCTACTCACTAGATCTTGTCAATATTCCTAGGCAAACACAAATAAAGGACTTAGGTGTTTTGTTTGATCATCGCCTGCAGTTTACTGACCACATCTACTCCGTTTACAATTCCGCTTCACGCTCACTCAGCTTCGTAATTCGATCCTGCCGAAAATTTTCAAATTTAAATACGCTAAAAACTCTCTATTATACACTGGTGCGTCCGAAACTCGAATATGCTTCAATAATTTGGTACCCTTACTATGTTTACCAGAACTTACTGATTGAGAGAGTGCAGAGAAGATTTTTAAAATATTTAATTTATAAATCATCTGGTAACTATCCAGCCAGGGGCGTCGACTACGATGAGCTCCTTCTGAGGCACAATTTCACCTCACTTTCATATCGCAGAGAGATGGCCAGTGCTAACTTTATGATTAAATTAATCAATAATGGCATAGATGCCCCCAACTTGCTCACAGAAGTGGATATAGCGGTGCCAAAGTATGGTACAAGATCAAGGGAGACATTTGTTGAGCCCAGAGCCAGAACAAATATCCTTGCTAAAGCACCGATTGCCCACATGAGCAGAAATGCGAATAAAATCTTCCCAGATCCCTTCCACTCTTCCTAGTCCTATTCTTCATTGAATTTCCAATTTATACAGGGTTGTACGCAAGAACTGTTTGTTAGCTATTTGTTTCTGTTTTGCCATAGCATTAATATATTTATTTTATTATTATTTATATATTATTTTTAACACTTTACAATATCATTGTATTATATTGTCCTGTTAATGGGGTAATCTGTTGGATAATAAAGACAATTATTATTATTATTATTATTACCTAGCATTTCGAAAAGTTTTACATTTGCTGCAAAATTATCTGTGACAAGTCTCAAAACAATAAATATTACTTTGGCAATTACTTAAACCATATATACAATCTTCAGACCTGCTGTAAAACATTTTTTCTTTAATTGCCATGTCATCTATAACTAATGAGCAAACACGTTCGACTGGATTTTTTTAGCTGATTAATTTCTGCATTTAATCTATCTTTGATTAAAGAATTAACACCATTGAAAGGACCTAGATATCGTGAGATTGTCATTTTAGAAGGTAAATTTATCAAATGTTTCCTGCGAAATTCATAACCTTTTGGAGAGGTAAATCTCCAAATAGTACATAATTGAATAGATGTTTCTGACCATCGAGGAGGTTTCTTACAGTAATTTTTTATAACATCTGTTATAAAAATGGCTTTTTTGTACTCACCGCCTGTAAAGTCATATTTGGCGCATGTGTAGCTCGACTGGGAAATACGTTTTCCTGGTCGAGGCGACTGTAAAAATTGAAAAAAACACTGGCACTTTGGGACATTTAAAAAAAAATCTAACTTGGTAGTAATAAAGTTTAGTCTATAAAATACTACTTCCCTCCACTATTCTTCACTAAAAGTTGGGGAAATACGAGTAATAATTAAAAATTCTTCCAAAAAAATTGTGGCGCCATCTATTTGACGAGATTTTAAGCGACATCTTAAGCAAGATTCAAGCGGCATCTATTTGATCCACATCGACATTTATATTGGCAGTTCGGAATTGTTTGTATTTTAACCAATTAACGCAATAAATGTACTAAGATTTATAAATATAAGAATAAATATCTCATGTTTGCCATGTGTAAGAATATAATAACTTAATTTTAGGGAAAGGTGAGTAATAGTTACGTACATGAAATGCTTAAATTAATTAGGTAATCTATTTTAGGTTAGGGATGATACTAATGACATTAATCAATGATATTTCTTTAATTTAATGTTCGTACAAAAAATATTGTACAAACCACTTGCGTGAAGACATCTTCCACGCATTCGCGCAATTAAAAGCACTCGCTTCCTGCGGTCGCTCGTGCTTACAATGTGCGCTCATGCGGGAAAACAGTCTTCCCGCACTTGGTTCGTAAACAACTATTTCATCATTAGCTTTACAACCTTCAAAAATTGTTTTTAATTCTGTTAACGATTATGAATTTCTTTCCATTTCAACTTGTAAGTCCTTTAATTCACTTAAGGTTTTATGATATTTTTCAGTTGTCCTTTTCAACTTCAGGTTTAGAACTTTGCAATGGTACCTCAAATTTTGAACCTCATTTTCAGTGATGGAATCAACTTGAACGAATTTAAAGTTACTACAATCAAAATCGTCTTTACAGCTAGTACATGGAGAAGATACATTGGAAATGCTAGATTCATGGAAGCCCTAAAAATTATTTTATGTACTGGTGCATAGTTTACTTGTGGAACGTTAAAATTTACAAACACGGAAGGCAGTGTTCCTTCATTTAATTTAATTTTCTTGCCTGAACTGTTAATATCATTTTCATGAAAATGTTTTATGCAAACAGCACCGTAATCAGTCAGTTTTGTAGTATAATGAAGAATTAAATTAAGTATTCAGTATTTATTGTTTTTTATTATTAAATTTTAAATGTTTAATTAATGTTCAGTTACAATTGACTATATACATATTTAAAAAAGTATTTTAAAATTTAGTTATAAGATTAAGATTATTTGTATATATTTAGGTAAGACAATAGAACAAAATAAAGTAACATGTATAAAATTGTTTTTCACAACCAAAATTTTTACACATTATTCCACAAATTATTTTATTCTTATATAAAATTTAAAAATAAAAAGTGCTTTTTTGATAAAAAATTCTTGAAGAATATATTTACCCATAATCCTCGGATATCAGGCTTACTTGGAATTTCGAATGAAACATTTCTTTCTCCACAAATAATACATTTCCTAAACATTTTAAAAATTTTTCCTTAATTTCAAATTGAAATTGCCGTCATGCTGACGTTCAAACCTCAAATTTAAAATATATATGCCTTCCAAGATTTAAAATAATTTACCAAGCAGTTTATTATGCTTTGGATAGATAGCGCCACATACTGACAATATTTTGAGGTTATAAGAATCAGAAATATCTACTTATGTGACGGCCTTTTATCGCGCAGCGATGTCAGATACAGTTGGCATTGCTTAAACACATTCAAGCGCCATCTATTTGACCACATCGACATTCATATTGGAGGTTCAGAATTTTTTGCATTTAAACCAAAAAACGCAATAAATGTAGTACTATAAATTTATAAATATAAGAATAAATACCTCATGTTTGCCATGTGTAAGAATATAATAACTTAATTTTAGGGAAATGTGAGTAATAGTTACGTACATGAAATGTTTAAATTAATTAGGTAATCTATCTTAGGTTAGGTATGATACTAATGACATTAATCAATAATATTTTTATAATTTAAGGGTCTTCGCTAGTGAATGGGAAATGTAATATTGGTTGCATAGCACATAATTTAATAAGCCAAGGATGTCCGAGTACTTATTACACATAGGGAATATTTAATAAATATTTGAAATAATAATTCAATATCTAAGCGAATAAGAATTCATTTATGACCAAATATTTACACATTTGTAACCGCGGGAAAGATTTATAGCAGAGTAACTATTCATTGTAATGTGGGTAGCCTAATTTTAATTTATTTTGTATTCATTTTAAACAAAGTAAAGAATAGTTGAACGAAAAATAAGTGCACAGCCGGGTAGCTTTCTATTCAATTTATAACGTGAACCCAAGCAAGGAAATCTCCTCCGAAGGATTTTTGAGAAAACTGGTTTTTAATATTTTGACATATTAATTAATTTTCTTTAATCCGTCAATTTTTTTCTAAATTTGATTCTTCAGCCGGGTAGATTACTAAATTCTTCATAAATTGACGTTGAAAGGTTTTCTCCATCTTTAAAATCAACAAAAATATCTGGCATCTAAAATCTGCTATTTTTCATTGTTGACAGATCCACTAGCGAGGACCCTTAATGTTCGTACAAAAATATTGTACGAAGCACTTGCGTGAAGACATCTTCCACGCATTCGCGCAATTAATTGTAATAATTTATTAATAAAAAATAAACATTGTTTATTTTCTTATCTATTATTCCAAAAATACAAAAATATAAACCATTTAATCCCTTTATGTAAAAGATAGACATAAATATTATTTGAGAGAGCACAGAAATACATGTAAAACGATAATTACAAAAGAAGGAAAACATCGGCTTAACATTAACATCGTGTAATACGTCAAGTTTTGCAATACTCTTGTAACCTCATTGTCAAGTAGCAGCTGTACTTACATCGGTCAGATTAAACAGGATAAAAATTGATACACACTGACACACACACACACGCGCGCATACAGGTATAGACGTGTATTATATATCTATTGAAATGTTGAACGTCAATTAAGCAACTCCCATAATAGACACATTAAATAATTAACGGTTGGCAATGCACGTAGGTGTATAAAATTATGTACACATATTATACGTTTGTGTGCATGTTATAAGAAAGGAAGTAACAAAATAATGGTTAGTTATGTTGGTGCATGTGGTGTAATTAATTTTCTTAAGTTGTCGTTGGTATGTAGTCGCGGTAGTGGTCGTCAATGGCGTGTTGCTTTCATATTGTATACATATTCTACATTGTGTTTACAGCTGTATTCGTTTACGCTTTGTAATTTTTAGTTACGCGACATGATACACTTAAAGCAATTATAATATTAGCTTAAGTTTGGTTTTCAATCAACGATTAAAGGAAGAAATAATGTTATTTTTTGTTTATAGTTTCCTTGTCATACAAGTAAATTTAAAATAAATTTCTGTTATTATAACTCGATAAAAGTAAATGGTTTTTATGAAGCACAAGAAATAAATTTTCATGGAAACGAAAGAATTTCATGAGTTCACTACTTGCACAGTCAATTTATACACAAGAAAATGCTCGTGTTGCACCTCCTTATCTAGTTACACGACGAGAAAGAGTTGGGCAACTCAAATCTCAAAAATCCATCAATTCTTCAGCACTATAGGACTTAGTTACAAATTGTTAATTATTTTTTAAGTTACTCCTAAATGGAAATGGTATCCCGGCCACTGACAAAACAGTCAACGTCTTACCTAAAAACTTCTATCTGCACATGGTCTTTAAAAATAGGAATGTCTGTTGCCGCTTAACTCAAGTGGAGACGGTCGTCTATTTGACTAAATCGGTCAAAATGACAGATTATAAATTGCACCCCCTTGAACAATATACGACACACCCCTGATTGATTACTTGATCGGTAGGAAGGAAATAGATTGAGGTGAAAATGTCAGATAAACACTCAAACAAATTAAAATCGTTCTTACCCGGAGTGGAAGTGTGAAAAACCTATTATAATAGCAGTTTTACAGGCACACTTTTAATTGGTATAGTATATTTTTACTCGTTGTAACAGAATTGTGGAGATGCACAAAATAAACAAACTTGTCATGTTATCATACCCTCACGTGACAACTTCTCCAATTAAGGCATACTAAATATTTAGCATAACGCTATTTATTCCAATACTTTATTGTAAATTACAATTAATTCCTAAACATTTATAACATTAATCTAAAATATTAACTTTTAAAAAACGTAATCACTCAGTTAAAAACGCAATTAATTTATGACAAAGTATACATTTGCTGTTTTACAACGCTTAAGAAATTTTATAACTTACAAGGCCAAATAAGGACACGTTGTTTTATATAAACGAAAATTAGTTGAGATAGATTACTTATTTTAAATTTGAATTCTTGTCTATATATATATATATGTCTTGCTAGTCATAATAAGTAATTAGGATATAATTTATTTTTTCTTTCGAAGTATATATTGACGATACTTCTTAGGCATAATTGCGAGAACACAAATTGCTGCATGTACAAAATAGGTAGTAGCACCATATATATTTTTGTATTGGTTATCCTTTATTAGGTTTAATTGAGTTTTCGTTAGAAAAAAGAAATACTGTCCTGCAGTAACATTAAATGGACAATAATTGAAATATCTTGACTCTGTCAAATACATTGTGATGCACCTGGACAGGTAGTTAAATTGGAGGAACAACAAAAAGAAAACAACTTGCAATACAAGTCAGTAAGTATTACTGCGGATATTAGATTATTAGATGGAAAATCGAAGTTATCAATCAGCAAAAAATTCCTAGTGTACAAAGCCATACTAAGTCCTACATGGACGTATGTTATACAACTTTGGGAAACAGCAAGCAGCAGCATTATATTGTAAAGTGTTAGCATAATCGTGTGCGCTGATTGTGACAAACAAACAGTTTATGGTTTTATAATCCGAAAGTAAATATATAGGGACGTAGTATTTTGCTTAGTGTGTTGAAATTTCTGATATTTTAAGGTAGGTTTAGTAACAGGTGTGGATTAGGTTACTCATTTCATAGGGTAGACTTTTGAGGTTATGAACTGATGTCAATAAACAAAGCATAATAGTTAAGCGGGAGTAAAGGTGTCGATTGTAAAGGTGGCTACACACATGCAACAAAGCATCGTACCGAACTCCGTCGCGTCTCAAGTGTGGACGCAACCACGCAACAATGCAACAGCGCAACATCGCAACATAACGGCGTCCCATCACTTGTCGGTTTTCTGCCGTCGCATCAAAGAAATGTTGCGCGTTCACGTTGCGCCACATGTTCGCATGTCTGGACGGGCCTGGCTGAATATGGGAGGATAGGACGGCATTATGTTCGCGTTGATGTTGCGCGACGATGTTCTGTTGCACCTCAAAACTTCATCACACCGCAACTTCGTCGCGCACCAAGGAATGTTGCGCGTCGGAGTTCGGTACGATGTTTTGTTGTATGTGTGTAGCCACATTAACATGTGTTACGGTGAATTGTAACGTGTTACAATCGACACTCATATTCAAATTACTTAGGTTAGCTCCTATCATAATACTTTCTGTTTATAGATTTTGAAAAAAACACATGGTAAAGCCAAGACCCCGATAAACAGAGAGGGGTTTGATACCCCGGGTTATCTTAGAACAGGGGTCTCCAAACTACGGCCCGAGGGCCACATCCGGCCCGCGGACAGATTTTGTCCGGCCCGCGGAGAGCTAGCATACTTGAAAACTCCTTTTAGAGAACATATTTTTTATAGCAAATTAAATTTAGTTTACTGAAGTATTCTAATTTTATGTTGAATAATTATTAATATGACATCTACATTGATATGGTCATGGGCTAACTGCTCATAACATTGTTGTAGGCTTATTGTTATTGTTTTTGTGATAAGTTGGATTAAGAAACACAGAATTGTAATGAGTAAAGACATGTATAATATGCAGAAAATTTTACTTCAGTATATAATAACTAACAAATTATTGAAATGAATCCAACTAACATTTTATACATTTTAAATAAAAACATAACTTATAACAAGCATAATGACATATGAAATACTAATGAGATTTGTGTAATTGAGATTTTCCACTGACAATAGTTTGTAGTTGTGGACTAATTTTACTTGTACCAATTATTAAAAGAGATTTAAGATGCTCATCAGTTAATTTAGATCTGTAAACATTTTTTGTGTACTTCATTTTGGAGAAGGTCTTCTCACACAAATAAGTAGCACCAAAAACAGAAAACAGCCCACGAGCAAATTTATGCAAATTATCAAATTGTGTCAGTGGAAGACTCTTATAAAATTCCAACAAAGATGAGTTTTGATAGTTGTTCTTAATTATATCACTGCACTGTAGATCAATTATTTCCATTTGAAGTTCCGGGGCTAGGGTTTCAATGTCAGTATCAAAAGGATTCTGAAAAATCTTAATTTGATTCGCAATGGCATCAAAGTCCGAGAAACGAGTATCAAAATTTATTTTCAAAGCACTCAAAGTTTCGATTGCAAAATCGATAGGAAACTCAATCTCAGTAGTGTGGCTGAATATTTCACATGTTTTAAAATGTGAAAAACATTTACTTCGTAGTTGTGATTGAAACAGTATCAATTTCTTCCGGAATGATTTGATATTAGTGTATAAATCAGGAAGATGCTGGTTTTCTCCTTGCAATCTCAAATTCAGTTCGTTCACATGTTTTGTCAAATCAACATAGAATGCTAACTTCCACAGCCATGCGTTGTTTTGTAATTCAGTAAGAGGGCGATGCTTTTCATTCAAAAAAATTTCGATCACTGCTCGAAGTTCAAAAAAGCGCTAAAGGACTTTCCCACAACTAAGCCAACGTACGGCAGTATGATAAGGTAAGTCATTTTCTCCAATCTCTTCAATAAATTGTCGGAATTGTCGGTGATTCAGCCCAAAAGATCTGATAAAATTAACAGTTGATATGACTGGTTTCAGAACTTCAGACATATCCAAACATTTTCCGCACAAAGACTGTTGATGAATGATACAATGTAAGACTAATGGTTTTAAACCACCATCATTTTCTACAACCTTTGACACAAGAGCGACCACTCCTTTATCTTTCCCACTCATGTTTTTGCATCCATCAGTTGTAATACATTTCAAGTTTTTCCATCAAAGGTTCTTTTGATTAACGGCCATTTCAAATCCTTTAAAAATATCTGTACCAGTAGTTGTGCCATGAATACTATTCATATCAAGAAGTTCTTCATGCACTTCATAGCTTTTATCTACTCCTCGAATATAAATCAACACCTGAGCAGTATCTGACATCCGTTGACTCATCCAAGGCCAAAGAAAACCACTCAACATGTCCATTTTTGTCGAACAGTTGAGAGGATATGTTTTCAGCGATGTTTTCTACCCTTCGAGCCACAGTGTTTGCTGACATACTGACACTTTTTAATAAATTTACCTTTTCAGGGCACATTTCTTCGGCTACTGCAATTATGCATTCTTTGATCATTTCTCCATCGGTGAATGGTTTTCCACGTTTTGCAATTTCAAGAGCCACACGAAAGCTGGCACGCGTTGCAGCCTCTTGTTCAGTTTTGAGTTTTGTAAATGAAGATTGCTGCGATTTCAATCCGCGCTTCATAGCTTCGAATTTTTCTGTCCGCAAACTTCCTGTATATTTTGAGTAATTTTGAAAATGTTTTGTTTCATAATGACGTTTATTTAATGTTATATTCTTTGAGAACGGCTATGCTTTCATTGCAAATCAAACATAGCGCCTTCTTACTGGACTCAATTACGAAATACTGAATGTTCCACTGATCTTTGAATTTTCTGCATTCACTATCAATTTTTCGCTTCTTTTCCATACTACTAAATCACACACAAAAACAACAATTCAAATCAAAATACTGTTCCAAAGATGTCTTAAACTTAAACACGCACAAACACGTTTTAAGGAGGTACGCACTATTTTATTTCACAACAGTGTCATAGGAACTCACTTGCGGTTGCGCCACCAGCCTTCTTATATATTCCAATTACTGCCATCTAGAAGTGAGTGGAAGACACCAGAACTTTCTCGAACCAACGAGATTATTCTGTACGTGCTATTAGCGCCATCTATTAGCGATAGAAGGTACTACCTATTTCCGCTTGTGTCCACCAGATGTCGTGTCACGTTACTCCTCATGGCTCGTACTCTACGACTAATCTAGAAATTACAGATAATGATAGGAAAATTAATAATATGCAGTGTTGCCGTTTTGCAGCCTTTTTTAAACGTTGCGTACTTTTTCGGACTTTTTTTCATCAGTGGACTATTTCACTTTTTACCACCGGCAACAATGATAATATGGTTTTGGCCCTCGGAACTTACTGGAGTAATCAGTATGGCCCTAAGGCTGGAAAGTTTGGAGACCCCTGTCTTAGAAGAAACTGCAAAAAATAACTGAAGGTAAACAGTCTATTAGAAAAGTCGCCGAATATTATGAAATGTGTCACGTGTAGGGAATAATTCACAACCAAAAGTTGGCTACAATCCCCACAACAAAGTTTTCACTGTAGAATAAAAACAACAACTTGTTAAATACTGTGAAAAACTGTAGATCTTTATTATGGTATTACTACAAGAGAATCAAGAAAACTTGCGTTTCATTTGCCAGTCGTAATAACCTCAGGTATCCTACAAAGTGGAATGAAATTGAACATGCTAGCGAGGATTGGCTTGTAGCGTTTTTAAGGCAAAATCCAAAATCATTGCGAATTCCTCAAGCAACAAGTTAACGACTTTTTGGATAAGTTGTCTGCAGTCATGGAAAGGCATAAATTTGAACCACATAATATTTACAATATAGACGAAACCGGGGTTACAACGGTTCCGCAGCCGACCAGAGTAATCGCTAAGAAAAGGACCAAGTAAGTGGGCTCTATTACTTCACAAGAACGAGGAACACTAATTACCATGTGCTTGGCTGTAAATGCGGTTGGAAATACGGTTCCACCAATGTTCATTTTACCGCAAAACATTTTAAATCTCATTTTATCAGAGACGGACCAATAGGGTGCATAGGATGTGGCAATAAGTCAGGATAGATGCAAGAAGACAATTGTCTTGTCTTTATGAAGCATTTTGTAAAGCATATCAAACCCAGTGCAACCAATAAAGTGCTGATCCTTTTAGACAACCATTCCTCACACATTTCCATACCTTTAATAGGTTACTGTAGAGCCAATTCAATAACTTTGCTTTGATTCACACCCCACATATTTCCCACAGGTTACAACCTTTAGACGGTGGAGTTTATGGACCATTCAAAAAATATTTTACTAATTCTGGTGATCAATGGATAAAAAATAATCCAGGGGAAAGGATAACGATTTATGATTTGCCCTCAATTGTCAAAGCATCACTGCCCCTGGCCACTACCCCAACAAATATTCTTGTCTGACTTTACCCCATCAACCATCACCGACAGGACCTTTAGTCAATGAAAAAGTAGTGAAACTACTAATAATGATGAGAATGAAAACAAGAAGAATGAGTGTGCTTAAAACCACACGGCAGAAGTGTAAACTTCATCAAGGCGAGGTTAATAATACCGTAGATAATACGAAATACACGCTGGATGACAAACTTTTAGCGGCTGTTAGAAGGTATTTTGCAGACAAACCAAAATAATTTTTTACTTTCTTATACGTAGTATAAGAAAGTATTGTGATGACGAAAATTTTCGACCTCGAGATTTTTGCAGATGTCCACGTTTTGAAGTCCCCTGATACCAAAAAAGTGGTTTTTAGAAAATGTCTGTGTGTGTGTGTGTGTGTCTGGCTGTGTGTGACCACGATAGCGGAAGTAGTAGTTTACTTTAGCGAAAAAAACGAATTTTGCAAATATTTCGTCAATTACTAAGTTTAAACAAATTTATAAAGAATTCAAATGTACTTGAAATCATTTTTGAGACAAATTGTCTTAAAAAAGTTTTTTGAGATCCATACCGGAAGTAGGTCTTTACTCTTATCGAAAATCAGTTTTTTGCGAATATCTCGCAAGTCATGTTTTCTAGGCAGATACATTACGTGTATAAAAGTATTTAAATGATAATTTTAAATATCTTTTGTATAAAAAAAAATTTCATTATTCGGACCGGAAGTACCACTTTTACTCTTACCGATAGCCATTTTTAACAAATATGTCGTAAATTATATAAATATATAAATATATATTTATTAAGAATACAAAAGTATTTAGAGTTGAATTTGCAATATTTTTTGTATACATGAAATTTCAAAATTCGGACCGGAAGTGGCACTTTTGCTCTTAGCGAGTAGCACCTTTTTTTCGAATATCTTGCAAAGTATGCATTCTATAGCGATTTATTAAGAGAATGAAAGTACTTAGAATAGGATTTTGAATAATTTTTGTATAATAAAATTCTTAAAATTGTATAGTTTGAAACGCTCATACGTATAAGAGAGTCGTGTAGTGGCCACACCTCATTTTATAATGGATTAGAGATGTTATTAAAACGATGTAATAACATAAAGAGGGCCATATTAAAAAATAAATTTTTATTGCTTTTCGAAACGTTTTTTTCATGCCTACTCCGGGAATACAAAACCGACCCCTCGTATATAAAAATTAAAGAATTCTCGAATACAAACGTATTTTCTTAATTTTAAAATATGCGATATTGTTTTCTAAATAGATATCACGACACCGTGTTTCGTATATATTTATCTTAATTTCGATAACCCCTTGCCCTGTCCACTAATGTCTGTGTTAATGACGTGCGATCTGCCGTGAAGATTGTTTAAAATTTTGGGCGCGTTCCGCATCTTTTCCCGAACATGTGATCCGCTTACTGGGCCGGAATCGGCGATTACCGGGGGAGTATAGAAGACCATTAGATATCTTTAACAATGACTGACACTTAAAAGATGCCGCTGTCTGTGCGACGATGGATAAAGAAAGGATACACGTAACAGAAAAAAAGAGAAAAAAGCTAGAAGAGGAGAGAAAGAGTAGAAGAAGAACGGTGGTGTGATGGACCAGCAACTGTCTGGATAAAAAGCGGTGATGCGGTTATCTTTTTTTCTCCTCTTTGTGAACAGTGTACGATTTAAGTGTTTGGAGTCCACTTTTGACATTAAAACATCCCTTAATGGATTTGATTATTTTACATGACACATTTAACACAATCATTAATATAATTATAATTAAGAGAAATTAAGAAGAGGGTTTATATCCGTTGAGATAACTATATACGAGGAGTGTTTTAAAAATAATTTTTGTACTCACCGCCTATATAAAGTGACATTTCGCGCATGTATCGCTCGACCAGCAAGGAGTACTTTCCGGTCGAAACGAGTGTAAAAATTGCAAAAAACACTGGCTCTTTGGACATTGAACTTTATAGTAAAAAAATTTGGTCTATAAAATACTGCTTTTCTCGACTTTTCTTTACTAAGAGGGAAATAGGGGAAATTGCTAACAATTATTCCAACAAATTTGTTGGCGCCATCTACTTGCGCTCATGAGGCATCTCGGCTTTTCCACACTTGTTTCGTAAATAACTATATCATTTATAGAGAACAACTATCTAGAATCTAGTAAAAAGTATAATAAAGTATTTTTTTCTTAACTTCAATCAAGAAATTTTTATCTTCTTGACGGATATCCATGTCTACTGATGATCCTGCTTCCGTTTCCATACGCACTGGTGTAAACATCAGGCATGATATTAATAAATATAAAGTCAGTAAAATAACAAATAATTTATAAAAATAATTTCGACATTTTCTGGAATTTTTATCATTATTTCATTTAGGCAGGCACTCAGACCGGAGGAGCTTGTGACATTTAAGCTACAGTTGGTGGTCTGTCTTCCCGATGGTCTTCCTTTTGTTTCTATCTCCAAGGATATCCCACCTTATTTCTTGGCTTGACCGTACTGACGATTATCAACGAGTCTGAAATACGTGTCTACGGTTGCACTACAGCGAAATAGCCCGATATTTTTTCTCGTATATTTATATATAGTAGTGACGCCGATTGGTCGAAATTCGACCTTTTTATTTAATTAATGTAATGTAATGTCAATTGACATTTAAAAATGTCAAATATATGGATTCTATTCTATTTAATTTAATGTATTTGTAACACATATTATACATACATTTTATCTTTTCGCACTCCTTCTCTATATGAACTTTGACTATATGCCAAATCTCATACTCCTCCGCGCGCGCAATTTGCTTAAAAAGGGGTGCAAAGTGTTTTCTTCACGTATTAATATATAGATGAGCAATTCATATTGGGAAACATTAAAGGGGCTGAAGAGACTAGCAACAGACGTGCGGAATGGAAGAAATTGGTAAGTAAGTTCAGTAACTGCAAACACAAATTCGAAGAAGAAAACGGTAGCCATACTTCATAGGAATTAAATGGTCGTCAATGTTTGGGTTTGCCTTGGAATTCATTTTCAAGTTTCCTAAATTTCAATATATTTGATTGAAGAAACCATCAAGAATGTTTATTTGAAAATACTTTTAAATCGCATGAACCTTTTAACTTGGCTGTACGTCCTTTATAATTTCTACATTTCATAATGGTTATTATTCATACTGACTATTATACATACTGGTCGTTATTCGTACCTACTGGATCATTATTCATACTGGAAAACAATAATGGAGATGAAGAGGTTAGTAGTAGACTGTGGAGAATCTAAGAAATGGAAAGATAGTTCAAGAAAGGGAAACAGAAATTTAGAGGTCGAGGTATTAATAGGAAAATTTGTCGAGGAGAAGAAGAAGATAGTCAGTGACTAGGATAATTCGTACAGAAGACGAAGTAGAATTAGGAATAGGAATTAAATGGTCTTCAATGTTCCGGTTTGTTGCAAACTTCTTGCCTTTATGGTCTATACACTTTTGCATGCATACCAACCAGTTCTCAAAACATTTTTTCCACTCTGAAGGTTGTATCTCAGAAATAGGTTTTTCAAAGACTTCGACTGCTTCTGGAGGTGTTGAAAATCGCTGTTCACGCATTTTTTATTTCACAGTTGGGAACAAAAAGAAATCATTCGGCGACAAGTTAGTCAATGAGTCCATTATTTCAATACTTTTCTCCTTCAAACAGTCAATTGTTAGACGTGCTGTATGGGAACTCGCATTGTCGTGATGAAGAATAATCCGACGTTTTCGGTTGTTCTTCCTGATTTTGTCTATAACTTTTGGCAAACAAATTACTGTATACCATTCAACCTTAACAGGTCTTCGATCCTCTAAGAGAATTGTTGCGATGTGTCCTGTACAGCCGAAGAAACAAACGATCATTTTCTTGGAAGTGCTCCCTGCACGAACAATTTTTGTGGGTTTCGATTCACCTTGGAACACCCATACAGTAGATTGTTGCTTGGATTCCTGCTGATATACATATATCCATGTTTCGCCACCTGTGGCGATGTTGTATACGAATTTTGCGGTTCCAACTTCGAATTGTTTGAGCATTTCTTTACACCAATTGACACTAGCTGCTTTCTGTGCTTCGATCAATTTATGTGGAATCCATCTGGAACATATTCTTTTTACACATAAATGTTCATGTAAAATCGAATATACTGCAGTTTGCGATATGCCAAGAGATGCCTCTATCTCACTATAAGTCACATTTCGATCGTGTTCTATCATTTTTCGCACAGCAGCAATGTTTTTTTGGCATCACAACAGATTTTGGTCGACCTTCACGTGATTCATCACTCACTGAGGCACGACCATGACGAAATTCTGCAAACCAATTGTAAACTATCTTCTCTAATGGGGCTTCATTACCAAAAGTTGACTGAAGCGATATAATGCATTCTTGTGGGGTTAGACCCTTTTTAAAATCGTAAAAAATCATCCAACAAAAACCTTCACGAGCAATCTCCATTATTTTACAAACTCATTATCTTAAAACTGTCACTGTCAACAAACTACTGACTCGATTTCAAAGCTATCGCGGATACTTCATTAACAAATGTCAAACTTTAAGAATATAGTGTTTAGATTTGTCAAAAGCACCATCTAGTGGTCGATTGTAAAAGTATAAAAGGTGCCCCTCGTATGTTGTTTATAAATGTTACATTTGATTCCGTGCGGCATATAATGACTATAACACACGTACCATATTGTATGGTAATGTCAAAGCCATTTAGATACGTCCGAAACGCGTTATATCATCTTCGCTTGTCAATCGTCGAAATGTCTCTCTGATAAATTACGACATTAATTAGCGAATTAAGTACGGGACTCCAGCGTTCACCGTGAAGATTGTAAATGATCGGAACATGAGAGGGAAGGGACGACTGTTGCTCGTTACAAAGCGAAATCACGGGCGGTGCGCACCGGCTAAAAGAGAAAAGCATGAATACGTTAAGAGATCCTGAAGTGTCGGCCGGAGCTTATGTTCCTCTAAACGGTAATTTGTAGCGTGTAAATACGGACTTCGTACACTTGGATTTATAAATGTTATAATCTGACCTATTGACGGAATCATATAACAGGCTATTGGTAAGATTGACAGGCAGAAGAAGAGACTTTCGAAGTTATAAATACGAGAGATAATCAAATGTTATTCTAATCAGTCAATGTCAATGTTTGGATTAGTTTATATGTTGTTAAAAACAAACTCCTTTATTATAACATTATATCGATTCAACTAATAAACTAATAATTTTTATGACAATATAAAGTTAATTGTAATGCAGTCATATAATAGGCATTTTGCTGCTGTATTTTATGCAATTATAGAACACATTCTTGTAGGTAAATCTATCACCCAATATCACTTTATCCATACGTAAAGGTATCCTACTATTGTTACACTATTGTAGATGATTTGATAAAGCAGCTAGTTAAATGTGGGAACTAATACATGTACCTGAATTAAGTATCTACAATAAATACGTTAATGATTGAGAGATATACATATAATAATAGTGACGAAAATAAAGTATATTTTTTTAAATTGCAAAGATGGTTTTAAACAAAGCATAACACATTATTATTTGAACTTAAAACTAAAGAAGGACGATGATAAATGAATGCAAATTTGCATATTCTACATTTTCACAATATGGAACTTGTTAATTACCTACTTACCAGATCTTCGAGAATTTAAAAAGAACTCATACTACTACGATTAATCTAGCCTGAGTGGAAACCCCATAACATGTAATTAACACTAGTTATCAATAGGTGGGGTAAGTAGAGTAGCAAGGCAAATACTATCTCATATTTAATTAAAACCTTTACAATTCTTAAAATAATCTGGAGTCACACAAAGTATTATAATCAATTGAAATAATATTTACGTTATTGTAGAATTGAAACATTACTAAAATATGGCGCAATAAATAAACAGTACAAGCTCGATAGTGTGAACGCAAAAATACCAAGGACCATTCATGTTATAGAGGGTGTTCATACAATTGAAGGTACATAAAAATACATTATCAAAAGCTCTTTATTTCACAAAGAAAGTTAACATGCATAATATATATAACGAAATAAACATTTATTAAAAAAATAACAAATAAAAATATGTATGTACGATCCTATGTAACAAAAAGATCTATGTATCTGCTTAAGAAAGAAAAAAGTTGCACATGTACATATGTATGTACAACCGTATTACATATTTATTTTAGGTCTGAAAAAATGTGTAATTTTTTTCTGAATCTTTGTAAATTGAATATTCAAAAGGACAGCCTCTTCTAATATATTTTGAAGCAATACATTTTTACTTATGTCAAGATTATTTTCTTGAGCCCATTGCAGTGCTAAACCCAAAGCTTTTGCATCAGCAGCATGTGAAGCACGCTGAGGATCTAATTCTGCTTCCTCATCCTCAGGAATTTCATGGTCGAAGATTTCGATATCAGATCCATCTTGACGACCTTCATTCCATATTTCTATTTCTTCAGATGTGTTACCATAATTTATTTCATTAAGTAGTGTAACTGTGTTCTTAAGTGCTTCATTGTAGTCAATCTCTTTAGCGGCATTAATTTGCTTCACAATTGCCGATAGGGGAATATCATCTTCGTCCGGTTCGTTAAACTTTAAAATGTTATTCCAACATTTACGAATTATATCAGGATTAAGTTTATTCCACGCAATCGTCAGATGCAATACATATACCTATAGCATCCCGTATTGTTAAAAGTTTCAGACTCTCTGTTAATTGACCACTTTTTCCTACAATTGAACTTAAAAGGCTTTTCCTATAGTAAAGTTTTGTTAATTTTAAAACGTTCTGATCTAGCGGTTGTATTAATGGTGTGACACTGGGTGGCATGAATATTACGAATATCATTCCATCGGCTGTTCTTAGCTTCTCATTCGTAAAATTCTTGTTCCATTAATTGGTATACAGATACCTTCAAGGTACGTCTTTTAGAAGGATTTAACATATTGTCTACAGCTTCTAAAATGACACCTTTTTTCTTTTTTATTAAACAAACAGTTGATTTTGCTATACCATATTTTTTGGCCAATAGCGATACTGTCATACCTTTCTCAATTTCTTCTAATATTTTTGACTTTTCTTTCAATGTTAAACACTTACTCTTTGGCTTAACCATGTTTATAATGAATATAAAACCAAATTGATAACAAGTTCGATGGGGTAGATCTAACTACAGTGAATAATAATGCTGCTTATATGTATTGTAAACAAGTTCAAACAAGTTAAAAGTCAACAAAAACGTATTCATACTATCGAGAGGCAAACGTTGTTCACACTATACGGCTGTCAGTACAAAATGAAAAATCTGTTCATGTTATCCAGCTGTTCAAACTAACGAGTGTTCATGTTAGCGAGCTTGTACTGTACTTATAGATGAGAGGTACACAATCAGAGGCGACACTCTCCACAAATGTGCAAAATAGGTGACATACATAAAAATAATCTTTTTAAGCTTTATTAGTACATGTAATTGTTTTGTGTCAAAGTCAATCCTATGGTTAAACATGTCTGAAATATATACTGAGTAACAAATTCGGGTTAGTTGATCCCAGTTTTATTGTGAAACAGGCTAATTTGATGTATTGTTAAAAGAAACCGTTTTTGTAATAATTCAGTGGTGTTCATGGAACAATGTCCTTCCCCTCTCACGCTGTGTAAAGCACATAAACGAAACATAAATATGGAAATACGACACTGCAAGGAGGCTAAGGTTTGTAACCATTGATTTTTATACACTGCAGATGAAATCTATCTGAACAAGAAGTTATGATTGAACATAATTTGAACATCTACGTAGTTTGTTATTAAGATGTGCACTTTTACAGATACTCTCCAATATCTTTACTGGAATATCTAGTCTGTGGATAAATCACAGTTGCATTCCAATGCCTTTCTTGTAAAAACCGTCGTCCAAAAAATTTCTTCCGCGCTCCAAAAGTAGCCACTAGACGTTGTTTTGTAAGAAAGTTATCCAGTAATAAGATGACGTCAGTGTGCCAGTTCACTTTTCAGAAAATATTATGTATAACAAAACATCGAATTAACTATGTCATGAAATACTCTTCGGGACAAGCTCCTGTAGGAAGCAGAAGAGGTGATTGTAAAACCACTATATTTAGTGCGTAGCACCCAGAGAGAGGACAAAAAGTCCGTTAAGTGATGATGAAAGTTAATAACTAATAGCTGAAAAAAGAATATACAAAATGAAAGCAGATGATTTCTTTAATTTGTTATTAAGGTGTGTTTACATTTTGTGATTTTTGTTCAGTGTTTTTACGATCAGAAATTAGGTTATATTAATAATAAATTGAAGTGAACTACAGACTGATATGTGTAGTTATTATTATTAGTTGACAATAATCTGAACGTTAGAGAAGAAAATAAATAGGTGTGTGAGATTTTGTAAATTATAATGGAGAACAGTGGTGAAGGTGATATGATAACACTCCTGTCCAAGGGCAAAGAAAGGTAGGAAGCTAGTAGTAATTATAGGCAGTATATAAATTATTACTTGGTTTATTTTATTCTGGCCCCGAGAATTGACACAAAAACTCATACAATTGTACGAGCAAAATCGTTGTTTGTATGACATCAAAAATCGCTTTTATAGCAACAAGCATGCAAGACAGGATACTCACTTTAAAATAACACAACAATTAAAAACGTTGAATTCCGCTATGACAGTAGAGGAAGTAAAAAAAAATAATAAAAGTGCGTTCGCAGTTTACGCATGAACAGGGAAAATTAAAAAGAAAAAGAGACAAAAGTGGAGACAATGGTGATGATCCCGATGAAGACGAAACACACTCTACAGCATGGTGGTACGAAGACCTGTCTTTTTGGCTGACCACATTAAAGGCAGAAAAAGCAAAAGTACACTAGACAGCAACGAAACAAAAAGTCAAAGCCAAAATTTTGAAGATACGGAAATAATGGGGCAGAACCAAGACTCTTCTACACCAGGGGATATTACGAGTGATCAAGAAACATAACCCTCAGATCCAGAACCATCTACAACATCGAATATGAAAAAGAATAATAATAAAAAGAGACCAGCACCTGCTGAAGTAGATACAGCTATTGAAGAGACACTGGAGACTCCAGTTATTACTAATTAGCTGAGAGTTATAGACGACGAAGAAATATTAAATGATTTGAAACATGACATTGGTTCAGCTGTATATGCCACCAAAAAGAAGTGGATTACACAAAGAAGAGCAGGCATTGTAATTGAAACAAACAGTACTATATAATAAACCTTTCTCATAATTGTAATAAATTGTTATACACAAAATTCAAAAATTAAATTTCTTTATTGATTCCCATTGCCACGGTACACATCCTGCATTGTTGAAATAATGTGTAAATGTGTAATAACCTAGTTTTTGCTGTAATATATTCTCTGAATGTTGTATGTTTTCTTTGTAGTTTTGGGCCTACTTTTGATAGCAAATTTTGGAACGTGGTTGTTGACATTCTAGTGAAATTCTTAAATCTTCTCTTATCTTCCAATGCCAATTCACGAAATACTAAACTAGAGAGCCCACGACCACAGTTTCGTCTTTCAAGCCGCTGGCGTGTCCACAGTCTCCTCACTTGCCTTCTTTTATAGAATAAACTTCTTTTTTTCAAACATATACATAGCAGCAATATATGTAACGTCACACAGCGCAGTTTAATTATTATTTTTGTCATCGTGTACACACAATTTCAACAAAATCTCACAACTAACCCCTACTAAATAAAAACTAGTGATGTTATAATAAGCAATAATAATAACATAACCTTTTCTTGCTTTGTTCTGGTCGACTGTCAAAAAGTATTTAAGCTTTTTACTGCCTATTGTCACACTATATAAACAAAAAATCCCACTTAACATACGGTTTTAATATTTCAGAAGCATTCATAAGCAAATCACAAGATTTTTCTTTAAGAAAATTCATAACAAAAGTCACATAATGTAAACACACCTTAAAGGAGAAAATCAAGATGATTTAATAATCTTGAGCTTTGACTGCCAAGAGAATCAAATGCTACCAAAAGCACCCGATCAAGCAGTTTTATAATTTTATGATTGTGAGAGGAACTTCCAAATTTTCATTAAACCACAGGAGTGTTTTATATTACTATTAGGAATAAAATGATTTTCCTAAAGGATCAAATAAATACATGATTAGTTCAAAAACTGTCTTTAGCAAAACTCTAAAACCGGTGAAGTTGCTGACTGATGGCTATATTGGCAAATACAATAACACTACTTTACTCGGTATGTGCAATAAAAAATGTTGAGTGTATTGAATTAGTATTCCCCGTCGTTGGCCATTCTTACTTGCCAGCAAACCGAGTCTTTAGACAAATCGAGCAAGATATTAAAAAATTGGTGGTGATTACCAGACCACAAACCTACATCGAACTTTTCTCGAAAATAGGATCAGTTTTTCATTACGGATATGACTGTGAAATGGTGAACAGGCGAGATTTCTCTAAAGTTGTGATGAAACCAACATGATCTTGGCATTTATCACTCAAGAATTCAAAACACTTTTATATAGAAAGATGTCGAAGTGGCAACATCCTTATAAAAGAGTAAGCTGGGCTTTTATAATGGAGTCTTTAGAAAAGAAAAAAAACATTTGAATGATAAATCCAGAAGCAAGAAGAAAAGGTGACGACGTTAAAAGTTGTTTATATAAGTTACTGGTCAAACATTTCGGAGTATTTTGGAAAATCTATCAAGATCTTGCTTATTCTTAGGATTCATTTCCAGACGACTTACAAGTTGAAAAGGAAGATGAAGTGCAAGGACAAGAAGCGATCTTCTGCGAATTTGTACCAGATATTCCTTCTGTATTGATTTAAATCTAGATGATACTGTTATACTAGTTTATATCGGTAACAATTCGGACAATTAGGTACCTATTTTTCATTATTAAAACTTGGAACAACATTTTTTTGAAATAAATTTATATCAAACATGGCAAACTACACTATTTACAGACAAAAGCCGCAATCTCTATATTTTCATATGCTTTTTTACAAAATAAACTTTTAGGTATAAATGTTATCATTTCTAACTTATAACTAGAGAAATGCATATTTGTTGTTATTTGGTATATCCCTTCTATACTGTGTACTTATCCAGTTTCCACCCTCAGAATACGTTTTTTTAGTGCATATAATACATATTTGGACACTTTACCATAACAGCATATGCACGTACATATTTCATAATTATTTTGCATATTTATGCATATATTCGCTATTTTTATAAGAACCATAATAAAATCTGATATTTAAAGATATTTAATTTGTTTATATAAACGTGAAGGGATTGCATTCCTTCAACTTTGCATTAATGACTCATTAAAAGTCCATCTCATTAATAATGAGATGGACTTTCCCAAAAATAGGATTTAACTCTACTGATAATCGGTTTACAGGGCAATTAGAACTTACGTAAGAAATCCTTTTCAGAAATGTAGGTATTAATGCAGGTATATTATACCGTACGACTAATATCAATATAAGAAAAAGAAATAATTTCCTTCATAGTTTGTTCATTCGTAAACGTGTTAAGGTATGTGCTATTTGGTGAAACAAAAGTGAATTAAAAAGTTTTGAAAATGCCGAAGATAGCTAAAGCGAAGTCATCTCTAATAAAAAATTGGATAAGTGATTGCAGTGCACTAAAAATTATTGACGAAGAAAGTGTTTTGTGGACACTCTGCGACAAAAGGGTAAGTTGAATTTTGAAATATTATGTCAATAACAAGTTCTACAATTATGAGAATTTTTTTTGTGTTCATAAATATAATGAAACAATTTCATAATAAATTATTATTAGATATGTTTAATTTTATGTTCTTTAAAGCTAATATATGTTTGTAATACCACGCGATCATTTAAATTCTAAATTATAGCAGGCGGGATTTTTTTTATTAGGTTGGTGGTTAGGTTTTATTATTGATTAATTAACATTTTGAAACATCACTTTGACAATTCAAATTGTAAATTAGTACTTATATACCAACTTAATTTAAATTTCACAGCCTGCTCTAATTTAGAATTTAAATGATCGCGCGGTATTTCTTTGTCATATACACCCCAAAATAACCAAAATCAATCAAATTTAAACAACTGGAGAACTTTACAAAACCAGACAATTTATTTTTCTAGTTTTTGTAGTAATATAGTAATTAATAATAATTATTATAACTGAATGTTAAAAATATATATTTGTTACACAGATTACCTGCCAGAAGAAATTTCAAGTAGTGCAACATTTGAACATAACATTTCATCAGAACAGGGTTTCTGAAAATTTGAATAAACCGCGGCAGCAACTTTTGGAGGAAAGATTTCTCAATAATTCGAAGAATCCACAAGAAGCATTTTCCAAAGATTTGTGTAATCTTTTTATGGGTTGTAATATTCCTTTACATAAATTGGACAATCCGATATTTCAAGAATTCCTGAAAACTTATTGCAAAGTCGATGATAAGCCCATTTATGTACTCAGTTCCTCAGCTCTACGCAAGAAATACATCAACGAAATTTATGAAGATGTTACCGATGGTATATTAGAAAGGAGTTGAAAAACCAAAATATTTGGCTCTCTATTGATGAAACTACCGACACGAAGAGCCGTCAGGTTGCTAATTTGATTATTGGAACCTTAAATGGTTCAACTCAATCTAAGAGACATTTAATTAATGTAGGTAATTTAGACAAAACAAATCATGTTACCATAGCCAGGTTTATTAATGAATCCTTAGCGAATTTCTTTTTACCCGACAAAGTACCTTTTGAAAAATTTCTGTTAATGGTAACTGACGCCGCTTCGTATATGTTAAAATCAGCTCAGTCTGAAAATTTTTTTCCCCAATTTAATCCATTGTACTTGTTTGGCTCATAGTTTAAATAGGGTTGCTGAAAAAGTTAGATTAGAGTTTCCAGATGTAAATAATTTAATTAGTAATATCAAAAAAGTATTTTTAAAAGCGCCCTTACGAGTGCAATTAGGTATATAACGAAATGCTTCCCGGCATTCCATTGCCACCAGAACCTATCTTAACAAGATGAGGAACATGGCTTAAATGTGCTGTGTTTCTTGCCGATAATTACGAAGGCATCAAAAATGTTGTAACTCAATTTGATTCAGCAACCAGTCTTGCCATAGAAAAGTGTAAAGTAATTTTCAATAATTCGACAATACAAAATCATCTATCAAATATTAAATCTAATTTTGCGATAATTGAGCAGGCAATTACTAGATTAGAAGATAAAAATTTATCTTTAAATGATGGTGTTGGCATTGTAAATGATATTGAAGAGAAAATTGGAAAAGTCAACGGATTGACTGGAAAATGAATTAAAGAAAAATTAGCCACAATTCTAAGCAAAAATGGAGGTTTTGTTACATTAAAATCTGTAAATAATGTACTTAATGGCAATTTTAATGAAGACATTAATATAAGCCCCTCATTAATACCTAGTTTTAAGAATGCACCGATCACATCTTGCGATGTTGAAAGAACATTTTCCCAATATAAACATATACTTACAGATCGTAGACATATAATTTAACTATGGAAAATTTAAAGAAATATATGGTTATTTATTGTAATAAATAAATATATAATTTGTAAATACGACAATTTATTGTAATAAATAAATATACAATTTGTAAATACGACAAATGAGTTTTAATTTCCTAAAACATAATAAATAAATGCACATCATAAGTGCATATTGCTTATTGTAAGTGCATATTTAGGGATTTTTTAAGTGCATATTGCATGCATATTTGGCAAACTTTTTAGTGCATATTTTCCAGTTTCTACTTATAACCGAAAGGACTTCATATCACCGGTAACACATTTTTCAAAAACCAACTCAACATTAACAGTTTTTCGTCAATATTTCAAATAGGATAAATGGGAGAACCGCCTTTGATTAAATAACAGATAAATAACCATGATATCATCATACGACACAAAAATCGTTTGTAAAGAAACTGTCGTCGATTTCAAAAATGGATTAGTATAGCTATATGCTAGTTAACACTGCATGCTGTACTTTATAAATATATTTAAACACATGAAATAAGTCGGTTGCCTTTCAAAAGTTATAGGCATGGAACATACTATATATCTCTGGTGTGTTGTCGTTTCATCCAGAAGTGTTATATTATTATTAATATTATAAATCATTGAACGTTGCCGACAGAACTTGGTGATCAATCAACTCTGGTATGACATCTTCAGATAAATACACAGGTATGTGTACAAGCGAGCCTCTTCAATCATCCGCGACGAGCGGAGAGTATGCAGACATGCGTTTTAATATTAAATAGAAATTAAAAGAGATCGACAAGTGCTTAAGATGGGAAAATTTAAAAAAAGAAGAAGAAAAAAACATGTATAATTCTCCTTTTATATTCGATATTCTTATTATTTATGCTAAATGCGTATTACATTATCTGGCCGTGTGATATACAACATAGCTTAGCGCTAAATGGACGAGCTAGTCCACAAAGTAACATCCGGTTTGAAATAAAAATTAAACCAATTATAATAGAAAAGTGTTATTATATTCATCTTAAAATTACAACTTCTCTCTACTTTTCGACATAATTTCCAAACAAATTCAAGCATTTTTCATGTCTTTTAACAGTTTTAGAAGTAACATTTGCATGAAAATCTGCCACCTGCGAACGTAGCCAACCTGTCACGGCGTTTTGAAGCTCTTCGTCAATGGCGAACCGCCGACATGCAAGCCACGGCTTCATGTATGGTAACAGGTGGAAATCATGCCAAGTACGGGCTGTATAGGGGGGGGGGATCAAAAACGTTCCATTGATCATTTGACCAAAAGTTCATTTGATCTTTGAACTGTGTGAGAGCGAGCATTGTCGTGAACAAACACAACACCAGATGCCAGCAGATCACGACGCTTGTTTTGGATTGCGAGTCGTAGTCTTTTTAAAGTTTCACAATACACTATAGAAATGATTGTCGTATCACGTTTCATAAAATCAACGAGCAAGATGCCCTTAGCATCCCAAAACACCACAACCATCAATTTCCTCGCAGAGAAAGTGTGACGGGTTTTCTTTGGCTTTGGAGAAGCTGTATGACCCCATTGCATTGATTGTTCTTTTGTCTCAGCATTCACATAGGTTACACAAGTCTCATCTCCAGTAACGATCCTGTTCAAAAAATTTTCTCCTTCAACGTCATACCGGTAAAGAAAGTCTATGGCCGAACTCATTCTTTTGATTTTGTGATCGTCGGTAAGCAGTTTTGGTATCCAAAGAGCGCAAAACTTGTGGTAGCCTAGATTTTCTTTAACTAACTCGTGTAGAAGACTCCTAGATATATCTGGGAAATGAACGGAAAGTTCCGAGATTGCGAAGCGACGGTCGACACGAATTTCTTCATTAACTCTGTTCAGTAAGTCATCACTGACAAGAGATGTCCTACCACTCCTGGCTTCATCGTGAACGTTAGTTCTTCCATTAAAAAAAAAACGTACCCATTGACGAACTACACCTTCACTCATAATGTTTGGGCCATACACCGTACACAATTCACGATGAATTTCAGTTGATGAGTGATTTTTCGCACAAAGAAATTTTACGCACTTCACACGTGGCGGGATTTTCTATTGCGGCACTCATGTTTTTAGGTTAAAATTTGAGAACGCGCAACCGTACGATACTTCCCCTTGCACAACTATAAGAAGCGTACTGAATCACTGCACACACTGATATTAGAATAGTGGCGCTACCCCCCACTACTTATCGCGCTACACATAAACGGATGTTAGGGTGACATCTGCTGATCGGCGTACTTAGTTATTGATTTGCCCAGATCCGGAAGTTCTCTTGTTTTGTTCATATTGTAACTTTTCTCACAACCTTCTTATTTTCTTAATTAATGCTGTGGTTATTTATTTCAGTAATTAACAAATTTAATGCATATATAATTTAACTTTTCTGCTTTGTTATTATTATATAAGTTATGTATTTGTTGTAAGTGAAACACGGGAATTTCCTTCTAGGAGGATTGAGTTGAAACAATACTTTTAACGAGTTAGTAGTTGGATAAAATTAAGGATGCAATTAATTGTACGACTTACTCTTGGTATTGATGGTAACAAGTAATAAATTGGATTGTGTATATTACCGATTGCCGATAAATTTTCTTTTTAAACTATGCATGGATTTTTCTTAGAAATTCCCCTTTCTAATTATTTTTATTTCCTTCTTTGTGTTTCTATAATACGTATGAAACTACCCCAAGTAACACCAGTCGCGAATTAGAAGTTTATTAATTGGACGTTTTTAATTCCTTGCACTAGAATACCTGTTTTTGCGTTAAGAAAGCGAAAGTGATAACTTCACGCATATACGCCACGAGTATCAGAGTTTTGTTATCGATGGTAGAAACTTAGACGTTTTAAATAATATGTGAGAGTGTTGGCTTTTTTGAGGTACCCATGATCGTCTCCGCTATAGTCAAGCGGCTACAGAGATCCCTGTATTTAAGACCAAGAGCGGAAGGGAAGTTTTATGCAGGACATCAGGTGTTTTGATGTGACAGGTATAACATATTCATTTTTTAGTTGTGTCATACTGACAAAAAATTAGTTTGACATAACAGATTGAAAGAAAAGCTGCTTTTCCCAAAAAATGAAAAAACTAGAAGCTGGCAAAACTAACTTTATAGACTTCAAACGACATTACGTCTAAAAGGAAAAAAACATTTCTGTAAAACTGCGTTCCTACATCTTCCAATTTTCAAATAAACTGTGGTCCACTTGGCTGATACAAAAACTAAGCAATATTTTCAAACGTAAGTTAGAACTTTTGAAATTCAAGAAATCAAGAAGTTTCTTTGAGTGCAGTAAGGAATGGCAAAAGAGAGCAGGAAAAAAATAGAAAGGCATTCTTTTAGCACAACTTGGTTCACACAACCAAAAGAGGTAAAAAGAGAACAAACACCGAAGCAATGTGTTTTTTTTTCGCGGTCCGCTTTCTGGTACCGATGTTTTTATATTTAATTAAATTTACATAAATTATCACATCGGCGACTTCGATTCTCCACATCTCTACAAGTCCATCGGATCGGGCGGCCGCGCATATTCTAAAGAGCGAAAGCGAAATATCTTCATTTAATATCGTGTAATCGGATCAGGAGGAATAAATTATTGTAAGGGACCCGCGCACAGATAAACGTCACATCCTTCCTCCTCTGGTGGAGGTTAAGACCGTGTTAGTTCGCTGTGCCGCCATGTGATGTCTTTCGCTGCAACATTATCGCTTACCAGATCTATAAATAATAAGCACATAATACGAAACAGTCATCGGATGGGTTATAGGATTAATTAAGACATGACACAATTGATGGTGTAAACGACAAATATATTTTCAAATCATAAGTACTAGTCCTTAATGAGAAACAAAAATATTATAATATGTGACAAATAAATATATTGTTTAACAAAATAATAAATGAGTTTTTGCACGACCCTTGCATAATAGGCACGTTCACTCCCTTAAATGAGGGAGTGAAGTGACTCTTTTGCTCCCTTGGTATAAAAAACATAGCCAACTCAATTTATGAATTTAATCGTTTATTTAATATTAATATTGACATTAATGTTAGTACCACCATTAATAGTGAACAAAGATGTTAATGGACTAATCACACGTTGCTTAAAGCCGCTAGAATTGGACAGTCGATTTTCTTTTACATTAATATCCACTTGATTTGACCCACTGGAAGTTGACGGTCGATTTTCCTTTTCCGAGTCTTTTCCGATTAGAATTTTTTCGGAAATCAAATTCTTATTAACTAATGAATTTTCAATATATCCCTCTGCGACAGTATCAGATTTCCATCCGCCATGACGTTTTATAACTCCAATTTCAACACCTGAATCGGCCAGAAAAGATGTTGATGAGCGCCGAAAGCAGTGGCCGGTGTAGGAAGATGGATTGGGTAAATTGAGGTATGAAGCTATTTGCTTAGGCAATCCTCCAAAAGTATTCTTACCTACGGGTTGTGTGGAACATTTGTTATTTCTGTAACATACAAAAAACCGTCTATGATCTGTGTTTTCTTTCCGCAGAACCATATATTTTTTACAAATAACAACAAAATCAATTGCACAGTTTTCTTTGGAGACTATCGTAAATGCTCTATTTACATGATTTTTGGTATTGTTTACAGATACCAAAATAGTTGATCCCAAGTCTTGGACATCATCTACTGTCAATTTTACCAGTTCATCCGATCTTAAAGCCCCAGCAATTCCCATAATCATTGCTACCTGAAATCATAGTGTATAATTATCTTAAATTAGAAACATTAACTTTTTTAGTTTACCTTAACCATCAAGTACTTTTCTTCTGGAGCGTCTATTAGAAATTGATGAACTTGCTCCTTAGTAAGAATTTTTGATTTTTTTGCCTGGTATCCAGTATTTTGTCTTTTAAGGAATACTACTAATCGTGAGTACTTGCTGATGTCGACATTATTTTTCACGCTAAGAGTAGCTTTTATCATTGAATAATGTGACCACAGTGTTGAAGCCTTAAAATGCTTCGCCTTTTCGGCAAAATATACCAGGAGCACACTCTCGCTATGAATTTCATCTACTTCTTTTACCAGACACCAATCACAAAATTCCTTGAAGCACTTTTCGTAGATCTTCCTAGATTTTTCTGGCAATAAATTCACAACTATTTTTGAAGCCGTTTCTTCAATAGTTTCGTCACACATTTTTCCAATGCTTATTTAACGAAGCGAAGAAAATACGGGCAGTTTCTCGATATTCACAAAAAACCAATATGGCTACCCTTATTTATCGGTCGTCAAGGGTTTCCATCAGAACCAGCATGATTTTTGCGTTCGACAACTGGAAACGTCATGTTGACAATTTTTAAAAAAAGTTAGATTTCTTCAATTAAAATCGTTTGGGTCGTGCAAAAAATAGTATATACACCTCGGGAGTGAATGAATTTCTCCTCGGTGCTTTGTAGAGCCCTCGGGCTTCGCCCTCGGGCTACAAACTGCACCTCGGAAAAAAACATCATTTCACTCCCTAGGTGTATAATATACTATTATATATAATGCAAATCATTTACTGCCAAAGAATATTGAAAAATCTTGATTTCGTTTGCAATTGTATCAATGTCTGAAAAAGAGGCTCAAAATTTACGCACCCAAAACTTCAATTGAAAAGTTTACAGCAACAAGGAGGTATGTATCTGTGTTTTTTGCCCAAATCGAGTTACGTATGTTGTGGGGTGCAAAAAAAATTGCCACAACGTTTGGTTCAACAAGAAGTTTTCTGTCCGTTATATTTTTAAGTGGGTGAACAAATTTACACATACCTCCTCATTCATAAATTTCCTGAATCCGGGCATAGTTTTCTCCCATGTGACAGGTATTTTGGGGTAGTCGAAAAACATGTTTGCAAAATAGAATCCTTTTATCAACAGTAAGATCATAAGTGCTCAACTCTTGTCGGCAAGATTTTTATTTTGTATGAGCATTGGTTGCTTGGCAATTAAACTAGATCAAATTGACGAAAAGAACCCGAGCGCGGAGCGCGAGGGTTCTTTTCCCAAGAATTTGATCGAGTTTAATTGCCAAGCAACCAATGCTCATACAAAATAAAAATCTTGCCTGACAAGAGTTGAGAACGAATGATCTTCGGTTGGAGAATTAACTGAATGAAGCGTTAAATACGTCAAATTTTTAACAACTTTATTTATGAGAACAATTATAATTATAATTAAAAGTACAATTAGTGAACGTAGCTTGAGAATTATTTTGTTTTGAAGTTGATGGAAATGCGACATGAGGTAAATGTGAACTAGAATTTTGATGAATGATGTTCGAGTTGGTGTGTCGTATTTGGTTGATGATGTTGGTGTGGTGGTTCTCGTCAATATGAAGATATGGTTTTATTGAAGATGCATTACTGTGGCCAGTAATCTTAATTAATTCTTGTTCATTTATTCCAGATTTTGTTAAATGCGAAACAATACTAGAACGATGCGAGTGATTTGTCAATTTCCTTTTTTTAATATTTAATCCAATTTTTACCGCGGAGGACTTGGTCCACTTCGCAATCTCATTGTGACCTACAGGAGAATTTTTGTACCATTTTCCAGTTGTTTTCCAGTGAGGATTTGCAGTTAAAAATAGTCTATTAGATGTAATGTGTGGACTACGTTTTTCTTGCAGTTTGTTGAATAACCTTACTGGACATCGGTCTATGTTTTCCTTGTTAGGCGTAAGCCACTTATTCTCTGCGCATTTTTCAGCACCACCTATATTATTTAAAGTTTAATGAATTTCTTTAGTTATTGTTAACCTACCTTGACAAGTTTTTGTAAATATAGGATTATAAATAATCCTGCCTGTCGCACATCCATCGTTTCCTATTTCTTCTTTAAAATAGTCCGTGATACAATTGCTTCCTTCCCCAACGCGCCACGCTAATTCAAAAGAAACAATGTGGAAAAACTTTTTCTGAAGACCTTCTGGAGTATCTTCGTCAAAGCTGTTTATAATCTTGTCAATTTCTTCAAGAGAGAATGCTTCAGCGCTTACTTTCCCTTTCTCCGGAATTGATTGCAGCTGCTTGCGTTTGGTGTTCCTCGCTTCTCGTGCAGCTTTGAAGACTATATCCGAGAATGGGTCAATTCTTCTATTATATTTGTTAAAATACAAGTCTTGCACTAACTTGGCGGTTGTATTCCATAGCGTTTTGACACAAGATTCCTTATAATCTTCTCCATTACGTTTCCGCATATTAAATGCATAATCTTTTAAAATACTTGCAATCATATCAGTGGACAAAGATTCGCTTAATTCATATTTGCGTTGTTGGCAAAATTCTGCAAATTGATTCCACACACTTTCTCTATACTGAGTTGTCTTTCTCGGAATCGAATTTTGAATGTTTTCATTAATTGAAGCGTCAGGAATGTTGCCGAAGCGCGACATTTTTACTTTCGTCAAAATGACATTTGATTTTTTAAATATTAATGGTTGCTAAAATAATGGTAAAACAATGAGGTATCGGCAAGAAAAATAGCATACATTCTTTTCAGTTAAAGAAATCATTTCTAACTTGTGATTGGTGCATGTGACACTGTTTTTAATGTTTCATTGGTCTACAACACTATGAAGTTAATTATCATCAGAATATAAGATGCATTACTGTGGCCAGTAATCTTAATTAATTCTTGTTCATTTATTCCAGATTTTGTTAAATGCGAAACAATACTAGAACGATGCGAGTGATTTGTCAATTTCCTTTTTTTAATATTTAATCCAATTTTTACCGCGGAGGACTTGGTCCACTTCGCAATCTCATTGTGACCTACAGGAGAATTTTTGTACCATTTTCCAGTTGTTTTCCAGTGAGGATTTGCAGTTAAAAATAGTCTATTAGATGTAATGTGTGGACTACGTTTTTCTTGCAGTTTGTTGAATAACCTTACTGGACATCGGTCTATGTTTTCCTTGTTAGGCGTAAGCCACTTATTCTCTGCGCATTTTTCAGCACCACCTATATTATTTAAAGTTTAATGAATTTCTTTAGTTATTGTTAACCTACCTTGACAAGTTTTTGTAAATATAGGATTATAAATAATCCTGCCTGTCGCACATCCATCGTTTCCTATTTCTTCTTTAAAATAGTCCGTGATACAATTGCTTCCTTCCCCAACGCGCCACGCTAATTCAAAAGAAACAATGTGGAAAAACTTTTTCTGAAGACCTTCTGGAGTATCTTCGTCAAAGCTGTTTATAATCTTGTCAATTTCTTCAAGAGAGAATGCTTCAGCGCTTACTTTCCCTTTCTCCGGAATTGATTGCAGCTGCTTGCGTTTGGTGTTCCTCGCTTCTCGTGCAGCTTTGAAGACTATATCCGAGAATGGGTCAATTCTTCTATTATATTTGTTAAAATACAAGTCTTGCACTAACTTGGCGGTTGTATTCCATAGCGTTTTGACACAAGATTCCTTATAATCTTCTCCATTACGTTTCCGCATATTAAATGCATAATCTTTTAAAATACTTGCAATCATATCAGTGGACAAAGATTCGCTTAATTCATATTTGCGTTGTTGGCAAAATTCTGCAAATTGATTCCACACACTTTCTCTATACTGAGTTGTCTTTCTCGGAATCGAATTTTGAATGTTTTCATTAATTGAAGCGTCAGGAATGTTGCCGAAGCGCGACATTTTTACTTTCGTCAAAATGACATTTGATTTTTTAAATATTAATGGTTGCTAAAATAATGGTAAAACAATGAGGTATCGGCAAGAAAAATAGCATACATTCTTTTCAGTTAAAGAAATCATTTCTAACTTGTGATTGGTGCATGTGACACTGTTTTTAATGTTTCATTGGTCTACAACACTATGAAGTTAATTATCATCAGAATATAAGATGCATTACTGTGGCCAGTAATCTTAATTAATTCTTGTTCATTTATTCCAGATTTTGTTAAATGCGAAACAATACTAGAACGATGCGAGTGATTTGTCAATTTCCTTTTTTTAATATTTAATCCAATTTTTACCGCGGAGGACTTGGTCCACTTCGCAATCTCATTGTGACCTACAGGAGAATTTTTGTACCATTTTCCAGTTGTTTTCCAGTGAGGATTTGCAGTTAAAAATAGTCTATTAGATGTAATGTGTGGACTACGTTTTTCTTGCAGTTTGTTGAATAACCTTACTGGACATCGGTCTATGTTTTCCTTGTTAGGCGTAAGCCACTTATTCTCTGCGCATTTTTCAGCACCACCTATATTATTTAAAGTTTAATGAATTTCTTTAGTTATTGTTAACCTACCTTGACAAGTTTTTGTAAATATAGGATTATAAATAATCCTGCCTGTCGCACATCCATCGTTTCCTATTTCTTCTTTAAAATAGTCCGTGATACAATTGCTTCCTTCCCCACCGCGCCACGCTAATTCAAAAGAAACAATGTGGAAAAACTTTTTCTGAAGACCTTCTGGAGTATCTTCGTCAAAGCTGTTTATAATCTTGTCAATTTCTTCAAGAGAGAATGCTTCAGCGCTTACTTTCCGTTTCTCCGGAATTGATTGCAGCTGCTTGCGTTTGGTGTTCCTCGCTTCTCGTGCAGCTTTGAAGACTATATCCGAGAATGGGTCAATTCTTCTATTATATTTGTTAAAATACAAGTCTTGCACTAACTTGGCGGTTGTATTCCACAGCGTTTTGACACAAGATTCCTTATAATCTTCTCCATTACGTTTCCGCATATTAAATGCATAATCTTTTAAAATACTTGCAATCATATCAGTGGACAAAGATTCGCTTAATTCATATTTGCGTTGTTGGCAAAATTCTGCAAATTGATTCCACACACTTTCTCTATACTGAGTTGTCTTTCTCGGAATCGAATTTTGAATGTTTTCATTAATTGAAGCGTCAGGAATGTTGCCGAAGCGCGACATTTTTACTTTCGTCAAAATGACATTTGATTTTTTAAATATTAATGGTTGCTAAAATAATGGTAAAACAATGAGGTATCGGCAAGAAAAATAGCATACATTCTTTTCAGTTAAAGAAATCATTTCTAACTTGTGATTGGTACATGTGACACTGTTTTTAATGTTTCATTGGTCTACAACACTATGAAGTTAATTATCATCAGAATATATCAAGTATAAATAGAATATGAAATACTTGAATGTGTAACGTACATTAACGGATATTAACTATCACAAATATACATATATACATTTATACGTAAACGTATATGGATATATGTACGTGTTGAGATACACAGCATATACTTAGGTGTCATTATCAACAGCGAACGCACAGACACCGGTGTTTCGGCCTTTGAGGCCTCTTCAGTGTACGTGGTGCTGCTGGCAATGATCCACAACTAAGACCGTGTCTTATGTCCGTTGAATCGCAGAAGTGCCTATGAGAATATCTCAGCGACATCTGCCATCCAAGCGCGACACCGAACACGACAGTTTCATATTGCACACTGTGCTAAAGACAAAACCTGTACGCTAAATGTGTATCTCTGCATATAAGGCCAATAGGTGGCACCGCCATATCACAAATAAATAGGATATGAAATACTTGAATGTGTAACGTACATTAACGGATATTAACTATCACAAATATACATATATACATTTATACGTAAACGTATATGGATATATGTACGTGTTGAGATACACAGCATACACTTAGGTGTCATTACCAACAGCGAACGCACAGACACCGGTGGTAATGACACCTAAGTGTATGCTGTGTATCTCAACACGTACATATATCCATATACGTTTACGTATAAATGTATATATGTATATTTGTGATAGTTTATATCAAGTATTATAATAGTAGTAGCCCTAGAAATTTTGTTGTGATTTGTGTCACACAAGTTCTTTAATTTTATCGACACCCTTGGCAGATAGTTTAAGAAAGGTATACAAAATAAAAAAAAAGACAAACTTTAAATTTTGTTGGGTCAATTGCAGATTTGTCGAATAAAACATATATGTGCAAACATGTATTTGCGAACCACAACCAAGAAAAATGTCAGAGTTCCATGTTTATTGCTTCAAACATTTAAAAATTTAAAATCAAATAAGCTTTTGCTTGATTCACAGAAAAACCTCTTAACTAAGCACATTTGTTTGTGTGAACAAACCCTTTCTTTCCGTGCATGATACAAAAATAATGCAGTGTGACAAGTAAATTTACAGTTTTTTTCCAAATTTGTTATTCAAAAAAATCCTAATCAGTGCCCTGATATTAAGAAGGAAGAATCGTCCTCTAGCACTTAAAAAGTCAAAACATCATAATGTGATGCACCTTGCCGATAAATACATGCCCAAAGCTGATTTTGCCTAATACACTTCACTGGTATCGGATCAATAGTGTCAAAAAACAGATGATCAGGATTATGACGTTACTGATGATGGCGAATTTTCCGATGGTCAATGATTTTATGCTTGTTTTTAAATTGTTTGTAAAAAAATTGTTAAATACATCCATTTAGTTTTGATAAAAATAAATGTGAAAAAAATTGTCGTGTTTTTCAGATCATGGGGGTAAAATTGGAGGTAGTACCTAAATTGAGTTTCCACTGTCATTTAATCATTCATTATATGTCTTGAACAATTTCTCAAAATAGTAGACATTACCCTTTCATAATAAAAAGATTATTTATATTTTATCATGTTGCTGCATAGTTTTCAATTGAAAAATCTTCTGTAAATGGCGATTCAATTTGACGACTGAATGTTTGGTACGTATTAAAATGTGTCTTTTTCTATTTCCGTGCACTTTACGACATCCGTTTTGATGGTATAAAGCTCTACTTTATCGCACGATAATTTTTTTTTTGAGGTTTTTAGGTTATTTTTTTTTCTTGGGAAGAGCGGCTAATAAAGAAATAGAAAGCTACATCAATATTTTTTAATGTTTGACATTTTATTGCATATCTTCTTCTTCTGATAACACGTTTTATCTTAATGTTTAAAAATGTTGACTGTAAACTTTTTTTTGCAGATTGTTAAAAAAAACAATATTTTAGAATTGTTAAACAAGTTAAACTTGAACTGCAGTTTTATTAATTTTCTCAGTAATATATAGTTGTCCTCTTCTATAAGAGCCTATATCATATGGAAAAATAATAGGAAAAGTATTTTTTAACAATCTGCAAAGAGAAAATTTATAGCCAGCTTTTTGAAACATTATGTTAAAAAAAATTGTCAGAAGAAGACATGCAATGAAATATGGAAACGTTACAAGAAAGAGAAATGATTTTTATTTTTTTTATTGTCACCTGCTATTCCCAAGAGTAATATTATTACAATTATTATATCAAAATCATTTCCAATTGTTTCTCTGTATACTTTTTGCTTTAAGAAACCCCAAAAAAAAATCCATCTGAGGTAAGTCAGGTGACCTAGCTGGCCAATGTGTTGGTTGCACGTGTAGACTTAAGAATTCTCTTACAATCAAGGTATTATGAGCTGGGCACCCATCTTGGAAGTACATGCGTCGCTATTCCTCTTGCTCAAGTGATGGCAACAAAAAATTCTGAAGCATTTTCGAGTAACTGTGTTAATTTAAATTCCCATCAAATCAATAGGGTCCAGTGATTCTAATAAAATGCACAAAAACACTTGAAATAAAACAACGTGTTTCAATTTCCAAAAATTGTATTAATAAAAATGCGTCATCTTTCCCTCACACAGTAGCTTTATCAAGTATATAATACTAACTAAACTTAGGTGCTATAGTTGAATTTACAGTATTTGTTGACGTTGGTGGGGGTGGTTTTTTGAATAAATTTAAAAGTGTGGAGTTAGATACATCTAATTGATTATTTAATAATAGGTTTATTAAGAAACATAATAGATATTACTAAATTAAAAATTTTGACCAAAGGATATAGAAGAGCAGGAGCAGAGTCTTTAATACAAAAAAAGCCTGGCATTGCACTTGATCAAGTGCTACAACTATCTTTGAGTTTGGCTATTGACCTCAAAACTTGATTATCGGAGAATTTTAATGTACTTACATTCCTATTATTATTATGATAATCATGAACATCACCGACACCTGAAGGGCCTGTAAACACATTGCTAAAAAACTTCTCAAATGCATTAACGACTAACTGCACCATATCCAAAGTCTCGCCCTTAAGTAGCATTCGCTACTTCTGGTCCTTTATCACGGATAAACGACCAGATCCTTCGTGGATTAACAGAGATGTCCTGCAACACACTCCTCAGGTAATTTGCATACGCGTGTGCTGACTGTCTCTTAACAAGTGAACGGAGGCTTCTAAAATGAGGCAAGGAATAAGAAAAGGTATGACGTCGATATACAGGGTTGCTCATTAGTGGTCAAAGTCCAATATAGGCGTTATTAAATAGTACTGAAGAAATTTATTTTATAAAAAGTGGCAGAGTAACAAAAAAACACACATTTTGAAAATAATTTGAATTATACAGGGTGATGCGTTAAAATGGCGCACATTTAAATTTTTTTTTAATGAAACAGCCTGTATATCTTTTGTTTTTCCTTATCTACTTTAATTTGTGTTTTCATCGATGTCTGGGGTTTTGGTTTTGGATGATGTATTGTTGAGTTATTAACGAAAATTATAAAAAAAATGCTCGCGACAATGTTTACCATAATAATTCTATGCGGTAGTATTACGATTATCTAAGACAAAATTATTTAGTAAGTATGCAGCCAAAGGATGTGTTGAACCTACAAAATAATCAAACATTCATTTCATTATACAGGGTGTTTGTTACGATGCAATCAATTTGGCTATCGTCAAAGAGCGTTTAGTGATTTTTTTCAAATGGAACACCCCGTATATTATTAAATTTTTGGAATGATGCGTTAATTGCGCTTAATTTTTGTTAATAATGTCCTATACCCAAACCCAATAATTTCGGAGTTATTTTTAATTTTTCATTACAAACCGCTAAATTATTTGTTTTCGGTTCGATTTAGTGTACTAGGTAAACGATTTGAGAAACAAAAACAAATAAACGACTAAAATTAACAAACTGTAATTTTGTTAGAAGCAATATTTATAATAAATTTTCAAAGTAACCCCAGTTTGAATAGAGCACATTTGCAGCCTTGACAGAAAGGACCTATTTAATTGGAGGTGTCTGGTATACCATATTTTTTATGTACCCTCATAGAAAAAAATCAAGTTTGGTCTACATTCGAATTTTTTATTCAAATAGTGTCGGATATTTAGTGCAAAATGTGCTGGAACACCGTCGTGCTGAAGCCACATATTTTCTCTTAGAACTGGAGGAACGTTTTGCAGAAGCTGAGGCAAGTCATATTGCAAGAAATTCAAACATTGCGCACCGTTTAAATGTCCGTGAAAGAAATGTGATCAGTTGATAATAATATGTGGCAAACAACAAATATACAAGAAAAGTACGTACCTACCCACTAATCCAATCAATAAATAACACAATGACAATATTAATCGCAGAAACTTAAGAAATCATTAATATTACACCTAATTAACAGCAACAATAAGATTTTATTTTTGACGTTTGTTGACGTTTATTTGTTTTTGTTTGTAAAATACTTTACACTAAATCGAACCGAAAACAAATAATTTAGCGGTTTGTAATGAAAAATTAAAATAACTCCGAAATTATTGGGTTTGAGTATAGGACATTATTAACAAACATTAACCGCAATTAACGCATCATTCCAAAAATTTAATAATATACGGGGTGTTCCATTTGAAAAAAATCAGTAATCGCTCTTTGACGATAGCCAAATTGATTGCATCGTAACAAACACCCTGTATAATAAAATGAATTATTTTTAGGTTCAACACATCCCTTGGTTGCATACTTACTAAATAATTTTGTCTTAGATAATCGTAATACTACCGCATAGAATTATTATGGTAAACATTGTCGCGGCCATTTTTTTTATAATTTTCGTTAATAACTCAACAATGCGTCATCCAAAACCAAAACCCCAGATATCGATGAAAACACAAATTAAAGTAGACAAGGAAAAACAAAAGATATACGGGGTGTTTCATTTAAAAACAAAAATTTCGAATGTGTGCCATTTTAACGCATCACCCTGTATAATTCAAATTATTTTCAAAATGTGTATTTTTTGTTACTGTGCCACTTTTTATAAAATATATTTCTACAGTACTATTTAATAACGCCTATATTGGACTTTGACGCACTAATGGTCAACCCTGTATAATTTATAATTTCGGATGTGTACCATTTAGGATAACAACGCTTACGTGGAATAAAAGTAAGGACATATTTGTCAAACAAGGGATATAAAGTTGTATAGTTGTTATATCATTAAAAGTTTCATAGCTCTATATAATGTCAAATGCAATTATTTAGTGAAAAACATACACGCGATAAAAAGACCGCAAGCGCTCGAACCAAACACTCATCTTTCTAATTTAGCCGGAATCCATTTAGCCAGCGCAGTGGCCGAATACTGGAATCCCTAGGATCCTTTGCTGGCTACCATACAACCGCCTAAGCGCAGTCGAAACACATAGACGTGGGAACTCTCCGCAGGAATGCCGATACATCGTAGTTGACTTACGCTCCGCTTGCTTGCTAAGATTAATTATGCACTTACCTTTTCACGATATTATATTCAACTTATGAGTTGACTCGTACAAAAGATGTAATTTGTATTACAAAAAGGATTTCGATCAATTTATATATAAATACTTTTAATTTAATACGGGAATACGTTTCTTTTTGCCTGTCTACAATATATATTGTAGATATGTTATGCGTTTATGCTAGTAATAAATCGTTATTATTAAGTTGGGACATGGAAAGTTCGTGTTCTATTTTTACAAAGAAAATATTACAATAATACAGTTTGTACATCATTTTGATTAATTTTTTTTTTCCTTTTCAAACAGATCAGTCGCTGCTGCTCTATAAGCTTTCCAATATTGGATTATCTGTTTTACTGGTCTCCTTATTTACGTTGTATTTAAAAGTAATTACGTCTATTATGAACGCTACAAATGCCAAAATTTCTATATGCGTTCTGGGGTTCCGCAAGGATTCATTCTTGGACCATTACTTTCTCTATCTATGTAAATCGGCGCTTGTCAGCTCGACCACGAATACAGGTAATCAGAAAAAGGACCGTGCAACTCAACCGCAAAATTTAAGCTCTAGAGCTTAAGAGATTAAAATGCCTTATCCCAATAAACGTAAATAATAATGTAATAACAGATAATAATAAATCAAAATACTTTCACATTTATTTCATTTATATTTTCAAATTTTATTTTACAGAAATATACATACATAAATTATATTTCTGATATTTACAATACTTAATACTTCTAGTAGAAACTAACAAAACACCCATGCAAAAATAAAAAATATATTCTCATAAAATAAATAAAATAGATACTACTACCAAATTTTATTTTACATACATTTTATATAATACAACATTTTTGAATGGTAAACATATAAATGATACATTTCTTACAAAAGCATATATTGATATTAGTTTTTGTTGTTTTTTCAACAAGTTGTCATCAATAAAATCTATTTTTTTTAAAATACATTTTCTAAATTTTTTATTGCAGGTCTTCGCGCTTGTAATTTTCACATATATTTCTGTTTGAAAATTCAATAATACATTAGTAAATTCATATATGTTTGGGTGGATGAGATAAAAACTAGAATTAAAGTGTGAATGAAAAGATTCGCAGCTGTTGGTAGTCCTGTACAAAAAATCAGCTTCACTACACCATAATCTAGGAGGAAATAAACTGGCATCTGTAACAATAGTTTGTTGCAAATATTCTCTGAACTGAATTATTCGAGAATCTTCTGGCATTAAAAAATTCTTTAGCTTCTTCTGGATTCAAGAATTGAATACCAAAATACATTTTCAAATATTTACCAATAACTGAATTATTATTTCTATACTCAGCAACCAAACCAAGTTGTTGAATTTTTTAAACCAGATGGTATCTACATCCAATGAGTTCTATGTCTGGCCAAATTAGAGCGCATGCACTATGAATTGCTTTTTCAAAATCTATAACATTTCTCTTAGGTAAATACTGTAAATTTAATTCAGAACATTTTTGTCGTAAAAGATTAAATAAGCTAATATATGTTTCACACTTTTTATGGGGCAACAGCGCAAAAACCAATGGAACGTAGTATCCGTTTTGGAACCCATGTGGTAAACATTTAGCTAAAATAATTACAACAAAACTGAAAGGTACCGTCCATATAAACTATTTCAACTGAGCACAAAAACTGTAAATTAGTAAAGCAAGAAAATACAATTATTTCTTTTGCGGGGTCAACACCGATAATAAAATTTTCTCCCTTATAAGTCTGCAAATTTAACACACTTTCTTGAAACAATCGGAAAATGTCTCCTCTACTTTTAGGTAAGACTGGAACTTGTTTTCTTCTTGCGATATACATATTCCGTCTGACACAATCCAGGTCTTCAACTGTGAGTTGATTGAAATATCCATTTTCTTTCAGCTCCTGGCGTATAACTTTTGATGGTTTTTCATACAGATCTATTTCGGCCTTCCTTTTAATAGTATTACTGAAGGCCTGCCTTACAATTGTTTGATCTGACGTATGGATATGGTCGCCAACCTTTTCAATTATGTGATTTTCATCTGTGATCATAGAATAGATTCTTGAAGGACACTCGCGTTTCCAACATCTCCAGCGAATTCTTCCGCATTTACTAATGCTACTTTAAACTTTACTTTAAACTACTTGTGATTTTCTACCACAAGTAGTTTACCACCTCTTTGACTTGTCATCTCCATGATAAACACAGTAAGGAACACACCACAGCAAGAGTTATTCGTAAATTGTAAATTACTTTTCACTTCTGTCCCTATATATTATATTAAGAGCCCGTTTAGGGTAAAATAAACAACCAATGAGAAATTTACTTTCTACACTATTATATACTATTGGTTAGACTCTATTTAATGTGTATGTAAACAAATTTAATCCTATAATTATGCCGATATAGTATTATAATAATAATAATAATAATAATTCATTTTATTTCTTAGTACTTCAGACATTGTATGTAGCACAGTACAAAAAAAAAGTAAAAGAAATACGTCACATACAATACAATATAAAGTTATTTAAAATAATTTATAAAATCTTGAACACTATAACAACAAATATGAAGGAGAGAGTCTCTCAATTTTTTTTTAAAAAGTCGTAATGCGGGACATGTTCTTATTTCATTTGGCAAAGCATTAAATAATTTACAGCCCACAAAAGCCAGGGTCTTCTGAAAGGAATTTGTTCTATGCACAGGAGGCAAAACACGATCATAGTGGCGGGTCTCATAGCCATGCGATAGACTAAAATCAAAGTTGCTGCGATTTCTGTATACATAACACAGTACCTCAAAAATATATACATCATAAAATGTAAAAATCCCGTTGGCCCTGAACACATTCCTACACGAGTCGCCCCGTCGGAGATTAAAAATAGTCCTGACAGCCCTCTTTTGTAAAATAAAAATGCGAGAAACGTCGCTACTCATGCCCCAATGCACTATTCCGTAACGCATACTGGAATAGAAGTCCGAGTAGTAAAAACTTTTTAGTGTAGACAAATTGCAAGACTTGCCCAACTGAAAGAGAGCGTAGCACGATTTGGCGAGTTTAGAACTTAACTGGTCTATGTGTTCCGACCACTTTAAATCCTCATCGACAATGACACCGAGCAACCTACAACTGCTAACGAAATCAATTTCAGAGTCAGCCATGACAAACCTTGAGATGTTAAATTTTCTTTTGTTATTAAAAAGCATACACTGAGTTTTTTCGATATTCACGACGATCCTATTAGACTTAACCCATTTATTTACTTTAGACATGGCCACACCAGCAGCACTAATAACATCGTCAACATTGTTCGATGAAACAACTAAACTTATGTCATCGGCATATAACATCACCTTAGCAATACCAGTTAGACAGTTAGGAAAGTCATTGATAAAAATTAAAAATAACGTGGGCCCGAGGACAGAGCCCTGTGGAACACCCATACGTGCATCAGTGCTACCAGAGAAATTTCCGTCGATACTCACTCTCTGTCTCCTTCCCGACAAATATAACTCGAACCACTTCAAACAGACACCATTTACACCATATCTACCAAGCTTATGCAATAATATCAAGTGATCAACTGAATCAAACGCTTTAGACAAGTCTATTAGCATACTTAGACATGGAAGATTGTGGTCGATCGAAGTGTAAATACTGCTTAAGAAATTAAACATAGCAGTATCTGTTGATTTACCTGGGAAAAAACCATGCTGATTTTCGGACATGAGTTTAAAATGAAGAAAATAATTCATTAGTCGTTTAGTTACAACAAATTCATACACCTTGGAGAAAACGGATAGTATACTTATGGGACGATAATTGTTCATATTATTAGGATCACCCTTCTTGAACATCGGGTATACCGTAGCATGTTTTAATTTTGACGGAAATATACCATTCTCAAAAGAAATATTTATTAGGTATGCCATTACACCCGTTATAAAAGGAAATGACCTCTTCAAAAGAAGTGATGGTATGGAGTCATCACCAGAAGCCGGACTAGAACTTAGCTTCAATAATATCTCCCTCGCTCACAGGAAACATATAAAATGATTGCGAACCTGGTGTCATAAAACTATCAATCTCCTCGAAAGAGACACTATCATCTTTATAATTGAAAGATATGAGTTTTTCAGATGACAACACAAAATTATCATTAAACAATTCACCCAGAGCTAATCTATCAATAGGTAGATCAGGAAAAGTCGACTGTTTCGCATAGTTACCTCTTTTATTGTTAATAATACGCCACGCCTTGGTTTTATTATCGGCTGCCATAAAGAACTTATTGTTAAGATCACGCTCTCTAACCCAGAGAATTTAACGTGGTCGAGTTGACATACGCCCATGTAAATGATGTTATTCATGTTGTTGACTTTCAAAAACTATAGTGTTTGTAGATGATTTAAAAATATTTCACAGTATAAATAGCATCAACTACTGTATTAACATACAAATCCACTTGAATTTTACAGATCTAAATACAAATACAGACTGTTTGATAAAAAAAACGCCCCACCCCGTAACTTCTTTAATTATTATCCAATTTCAATAAATAAAATAAAAAACTGCTATTCGATAAGAGTAAAAGTTTAACTTCCAGTACCAGTTTTGAAATCTTTTATATTGTAACGAAACCAGTCTACATTAAAAAGAAAGCCAAATATTCGGCGCGACTGGTAAATAAGTCGTAAAGCAATAAATCATCCATTTTATATGTACTGCGAAGAGACAGATTGCCTGTCGTATGTTCTACAAACATCGAGAGAAAGATGGAGTTTTCGCGAATATTTCCAGATGTTTTGTATGCGTATATAAAAGCAGTTGAACCGATGGATGAGTCATTCCGGAATAAGAAAGTCCTTAAGTAGTCGTCGCGCGGAACAGACCAAAGTAAAAAATAAATATAAGAAATAAATAAATAGTTCCTTGAGTGGTAGTCGAAGAGTAAACATAAATATAAGTAGTACAAAATAAATATAGTGGTGCGGTGTTATATAAATAGAAGTGATATAAATATACGGACATAAATATTAGTAATAGAAATAAATACCTGTGTTAATTTAAATCGTAGTAGTTTAAGTGTGATACATTAGTTTTACATTTTTTATATTGTAATTAATTTTACGTGTGTGAATATACAGACTGTTTTAAATAAATAAATTGCACGAGTTGTTTATTGCGAACCCGAAAACGTTACAATATATAAAAATTGGTCGAACTCGAACTCTCAATGCTTTTGTGTTCATAAATCTGTATAGAAGCTTAATTTGCAAGATATTCGCATAAAACAGCTATTCTATAAGAGTAGAAGTGTTACTTCCGGTACGAATTTTGAATTTTTTATATACCAACATTGTTCCAACTCGATTTCTTAAAACTTTTCTATTTCAGATAAATCTGTATAGAAAGCATAATTTGCAAGATATTTGCCAAAAAAAAAACGTTTTTCGATAAGACAAAATGATCTACTTCCGGTAGGAATTTCAAAAAACTTTTCTAATAAAATCTTCCTAAAATTCAATTTTTAATACATCTCTATTCTTCAAAAATCTGTGTAAACTTAGAAATTGACGAGATATTGGTAACTTTTGATTTTTTTACAGAAGTAAACTACTACTTCCGGTCTACCGATTTATTTGGAGCTCTAATTATCTCTCAAGAAGAAGATTATACTTTTAGTATCAGGCAACTTCAAAACGTGGACATCTGCAAAAATATCAAGTTCGAAAATTTTCATCACAAAACTTCCTTATACATACTACGTACAAGAAAGTAAAAATGCATATATCAGAAGTGTTATCAAATACACCTGTAGTTATATCTGGCAACGCTTTAATCGCCCAACGAATCTTAATATTTCAATTTCAAGAATGAAGAGGAATTAGTTTTGATAGAGTATAGTAAAAAATCCATTTAAAGATTAAAAAAAACATATTAGAAGAATATGCAAATTAGGTTCATTAATCCGATAAAATGTAAATGTCAATACTATTCTAACAAACTTGTATTTCCAAGTTGACCAGAGAAAAAATACTTTGTAAACATACATAACACGTATATTTTCCTTATCTTAAAACACACGCGCGCATTTATGTATTACGATGTACGATTTTTCATCTTTCTTTCTTTCTCAATTATTCACGATTCTACTTGTGTAATAATATCTCATGCTAAACTTCAAAATACTCCGATCTATCTGGATTAACGTGCACATTCGTCACGGTTTTAGGCTAATTTAAATCGCCGCTTTAACACTAATTAAGACCAAAAGCCCATGGTCGATTTAAATACGATCTATGTAAATGATAAATCAAGCGAGTTTTAATGTTTTCCCGTGTTCGATACTGTGTTATTTTATTTACGCTGTATTAATTAAGATTGAGATTATTGATTTTTGTTTTTATTGAACGAATGAATAGCATTTGCATTAACAAATATATAGATAGCATGTATATGCATCGAGCACTCAACTCGAACAAGAATGTTTTACGTGTGTAGTGAATAGTAAAACTTGACCATATTTTTTAAGTTCATTAATAAGAATGAGTGTTTCAAAATGACTCATAATTTAAAGTATTTATTAATGTAAATTTTGTTAAGTTTAGCTTTATTCTTTATCCCCGGATGGACTGAACAATAGGGAAAAAAAAATTATTTCGGTCTTTACGCAAAAATGTCATTCTTTGTAAAATTTTTGCCTATCTCAAAACCACCACTTCTGAAACAATAATCTAAATATTATTTTTAGCAGCTGAGAAGATTACAATAACACACAAAAAATTAAGCAATATAGTTTCATGTTTTTGGTTTTATCATATTATCTTGTTATCTTGCATGACAAGGTAATATGTAAGTCAAGTAACTTGGCATCTATCATTTTCATTACGTATTTGTGAATACTTAATGAGACTTACTTAATAGTAATGCTAACTTCAGAACAAAGAGTTTACCTCGTTCAATGTTATGGAACTGTTGAGGTTTCTTATAACTTTGCAATTCAAAAATTTCAACAAAAAGTTATTAATGTTCACGTGTGCATTAATGCTTTACGAAATTTTGTAGAAAAATTTGAAATAAAAGGTAGTGTACATGACATCAAGAAAAGAACAACGATACACGATGAAGAAGATGGGATAGTTGCAAAGCAAAACTGTAGATTTTGCTCGAGAGAAAATACGAATTTCAAAATTACAACTAGAAGTCAGTATTACAAAAAGGTTAATGTTTTGTGTGGTGTGCGGAAAAATCATCGGTCCGTATTTTTTTAATGAAAATGTGAGTCAACATACGTATTTGGAGTTGCTTCAAATTTTTTTAATGTCTGCAATAAGAGATGTGTATTTTTTCAACAAGATGGATAGAAATTATCTGCAAGAACATTTTGAAAACAGATGGATAGGTCGTTACGGATCTGTTAATTGGCCGGCTCGTTCCCCTGATTTAAGCCTATTGGATTTCTTTTTATGGGGATATGTTAAACAGCATGTTTATAATACTAATTTAGATAACAATATAGAAATTTTAAAACAAAAAACTTATGGAAGCCGACAATTCTGTCACTGAAGATATGATCCACAATGTTTATAAAGAATTTGTACGTAGAGCTTAAAAGTGTGTAGAGGTTGGAGGATACGTAGTTGAATAAAATTTAAAAAAAATACCTTTAATTCAAGTGTGTTTTTGTAATTTTCTCAGCTGCTAAAAAAATATTTAGATTATTGTTTCAGAATTGGTGGTTTTGAGACAAGCAAAAATTTTATATAGAATGACATTTTTGCTTAAAGGCAATAATAAAAACAAAATCCCTATTGTTCCGTCCACACTGTATAAAAATAAAAGTAAATATAATTATAGAGATGGATAGCTTCCATTCAAGCTCGTAAAAAGCAATAAATCAAGCACCTAAATGCCTTGAAATGGGGATAATTTTGTATCCGTGCTATAAAAAAATAATAATTTGAAGAAAGTTATCAAGTATATAATAGTGAAAAATGAGAATTCTATTATCTCAACAGTTCATGGAAAATTACCAAAGCTACAACAAAAGAAGGTTATTAGAATACTCTTTTCAATTTGTTCGGTTAGATTCTGATTTTTATTTTACTTTTCTTGATATTGCTTGAGAACATATATTTTGTAGAAGCAAACTAATTAGATGCTTAAGCAAAACTCTTATTGTCATGAACCCAATAATTTTAGAAAATCAGAAAAAAGGACAAACGCAAGCTGCTTTTAAATAAAATTTGTAGATATTAAGTTGAACATGATTGAATTTTAATAATAAGAAATTTTAAATCGTAAATATATACTGCATAAGGTATATGTTTGTTTATCTTACACTTAGTTAAAGCTTTATAATAATTAATTTATTATTCAAGGAAATCTTCACTCAAAACCATATAAATCTGGTACTGTTAAATCGCTTGGGTAACCGACTGAAAATGGCGTCAAAATTAAAATGTTACAAAATTTTATGTATTAAGGCTCCTCGATAGTGGATCTGTGAATAGTTGAAAAATAGCAGATTTTTGATGCAAGATATTTATGTTGATTTTAAATTTGGAGAAGACCTTTCATCGTCAACTTATGAAAAATTTAGTAATCTACCCCGCTGAATAATCAAACGTAGAAAAAAATTATTTGATTAAAGAAAATTAATTAATATGTCAAAATATTTAAAACGAGTTTTCTCAAAAATCCTTTGCAGCACATTTGTTTGTTTTAGTTCACGTTAAATATTGAATAAAAAGCTACCCCGCTCTGCACTTATTTTTCGTTCACCTATTCTTTACTCTGTTTTAAACATTGAGAAAGAATAGGTAGGGAGACGACGTCACGTGATCAAACCGGGTACAGGTCCGCCATATTGATACTACACTTACGTCAAACAGGTAGTGTTGGTAAAAAAGTGGAGTGCTTGTTAAGTTCATCGTGTATTAGAGTTATATAATAAGTTAAATATTAAAAGACATTATTGTTTCTTGTGCTCTACAGCAGAGACGGCGTTGATAATAAGAATTCGTCTGGAATAACATTTCGTAGGTTAGTGTAGGCCTGACAGGTGGATTATAATTTTGAGTAGTCCGGGCTAGATGATGCAGCCATATTGGTCCCACACTTAGCCCCGCCCAATGCTCCCGTTTTGAGAGTATAGCAAAGATGCTTTACAGCGTCTCCATAGTATTTTTCCTCAATGGTTTTAAATGAATATAAAATAAATTCAAATTAGGCAACCCACATTACAGTAAATGTTATTCTGGTAAAAATCTTTCCCGCAATTACAAATATTTGATCATAAATGAATTCGCTTAGATATTGAGTTATTATTTCAAATGTTTATTATATATTCCCTATGTGTAATAGGTACTCGGACATACTTCGGTTATTAGAGTATGTGCTATGCAACCAATATTAGGATTGCCGTTAGTAGTGAGGAGCCTTAAGAAGGGCAGTTACTAACAAATAGAACCTTATGCAACTTATATTACTCGCGGGACGGGTAGACGCAAGGGGGTGTGAGTAGGTGGAGGTAGACGATATTCGGTTCTGTCACAGCGCTTCGGTTTTATTCACAGATTCTGTCATAGATAAAGGAATACATGGGAAACATACACCGAGAAAAATGGTCTAGCAAAAATTTTTGTTTAGATCATTTTACTTATTTTTACTAGAAAATGTATTGGGTGTAAAAATATTCTTTTATTTAAATTGACAATAAATTTATATTTAATAGGTTAGCAAAATTTATGTTGAATAATACCACAATGCCGACATATTGGGTGATTAGTCTCGCAGAGTATATTTACGTTTACAATAAAATATTGTAATTAAAGAAATTAAACTGAGGTTTAACAAACTTGAAAAACAGCGAACTTTTATTTTTAATCCTATAGAAGTTTCAATAGAGTTTATACGTATACCTAATTATTGTTTTTACTTACTTATGTATATATAATTATATTTTGACAATAACTAACAAGTCTAAATAGCATACATAACTTACTATATGATCTTATTAGCGAACACTGTATTTTAATGGAATTCAAAGAAAAAAAACGTTTATTTTACATCTCACATTTAATTAATTTAAGTGTTTCTTCGTCGTGCAAATCACTTTGTTTTTCAAACTAATATTTGTTCCTTTTCAACAAAAATAATGTTCCTTTTCTTAAACAAAATATTATATTTAATTTAACTCTTTTCTATGTCTAATGTTCATACTAAGATTCTTCAAGAAGGGCGGGAGGGAGGGGGTAGAAGAAATATGCAATGTCACGGGCATAATTGGACATACTTGGCGCAACGCATGCGCAATCTACCTAACATGGTAACGTTTGTGGCCCGTGCTGTTATCTGCTATAATCACAAGTATTTCGTTGTAATTGTGCGTAGTTTAACATGGATATGAAAGTATTATTTGTTGAATGGGGCTTTAGGGAATTGGTAGCTGTATTTGAAGGTATGTATCTGCTTTTTACATTTTTATTTATGCCGTGAAACTACTTTATGTTATGCTTCCATGAGATAGTAGGTATGTTACTTAAATAAAACTCGTCCAATTTATTAAGTTAGGTCAAGATCATTTTAAAATGCATAATAAACGTGTTTGCATTATTAAATATTATCAGCTTAGGTATAGTGTTTATTATTAATTTGAGTATTGTTTAGGTATGTGGTTGTGGAAAATGTTACGTTCTTTATAACCCAAAATTATTTTTAGCACACTCATTGATGCTGTCGCGTGGCGTTAAGAACAGTAAATACCTATTTTTTTTTATTTATTGGATATTAGGATTGTACCATATGAAGATGAAGCATACAAAACTGACAACAGAATTCACCATTTTAGTAGAATTAGTGGAATTATCTGAAAGTGATATAACAAAGTTGGATAATTAATTATTAATAATTTTTAATAGAAGTTTTCAAGAGTTTAATTGATATACCAGCTATATATAGGTAAGTACTTTAATTACTACGTTGTTCAGTAAAATACTGTTTATTTTAATATGACTTAAATATAAAAATATTATTCAATGAGACGAAAAAATAGTATTGATAGTGGTAACATGCATATACCAATGGTTAACTAACTTCATATTTTTAACTTAATAATTAAGCAAATACTTAGATAGGTACTATAAGAAATATTAATTTTGAATATAAAAAAATAGATATATTGCTGTGCTTATTTTGACTGTTTTTGTTTAATACAGAAAATGAGACAGATTATGATATATGTATGGCAATGGAAGAAGAGATAATACCGCAAATAGGAAAAAGAATAAGGTTTATGAAAAAGCTACAGCAACACATCGATGACACTTCAAGCACGTCCGCACAAAGTGATGATGTGGTAAGTTAAATTATTTTTATCCGTGATTAAAATGCTCTAAATTTGCTTTTTCAAAGAAACATGATTTTAAGAGAAAAAGAATGTTACAACTAGGTTCAATTGTATTTTGACTGGCTTCTCTATTCATTTCTCACGGTTTTATTAGACATTTTAATGCGTTAAAATCCTTAAATTAATTTTTCTTATACTGTTTCATTTTTATAGCCAGCTCTATTACTATAATCACCAATAGTTAACTAAAAATAATTGCTTCTGATAATACAATTTCTTCCAGCCTTCTAGTACGTATACCAGTTCTTCAGCATCAACAGTAACCGTATCATCCAATAATAGTTTTGATAGTGCTGACGAGATAGATACCATACTGAAAGTTCTGCTTCAAATTTGCTGAAAGGTTGTAACTTCCAGTACCTACTGTATTTAATATTAACGTTATAGTTTTTATTCGCTTACAGATAAATTTAAGGAATCCCCAGGAGGAATTGTGACTGGGCAACACATATGCTGAAAGGGATGAGACCGTCTTTCTAGAACCTACTTTGCTAATTATTTCACTCAAGCATCTATGTTAATTTAAATAATGTATTTATTTGGTAGCTGAAATAAATCAGATTTAAGTTCTGATCAAGTATTAATGAAAATATCCCGTAGTAATCTCCATAGGTTCATTAGTATACCATATTTATTCTAACATTCATATCATCTCGACAAACGAATTGCCTCATGATGTATCTTATGTATGTTAAATGTTTGTTATACCGTCTTTAAACACATTTCAGTACTTATTTTCACATAGCATTCTGTCAAATTCTGCAGTGCAATGCCAGTTGATGAACAAGAATAATTGTCAGTTTACTTAATTTACTGAAGGTATATGTATAACCTTGGCGCTCATATTTTTCATTAAAAAGAACCTAAAAGTGATGAAGACTATACTAATTTTGTGAATAGCGCCTACTCCATAATTTCAATGACCGTGTCAAAAATGTAAAAAAATAAAGTCGATCAGATTTATGAGCGTCAAAGTTATGAATATCTCTTAATATAATTATAGATATTTATAAAAGTGAGAAATTTATTTATTTAAGGTAAGTAATACATTTACTTAACCAGAGCAATTTCGTATGTTCAGAACAAGTACAATAATTGCTATTATTTATATATTATATTTATTTTCATTTAAAAAGTTACTTAACCTAATTATACATACTGTTGAAAGTGAGCAATTTTTGCTTTTAAGTTAAGTAATACATATACTTAAACAAAGCAATTCAATGTTGAGAACAAGTACAATAAATGGTTACTTTTGCTTAAACTCTACTCAACATCATTATAATTTTTGTTAAAAATAAACATATACATTTTTGGAATAAGAATGTATTTTATTGATTCTGAGCAACAATTTATTTTAAAGTTAATATGTGTCTTTATAAACTTAACAAAAAATTATTGTTATTTTAAGATACTCCTTTTATTTGATTTCAATGCACAACATATCTCAACTAAATATATTTTATTCTTAATGTTTGAATATAAAATTATTTTTAAATTAAAAAAAACACATTTTTGTCCTATATATAACAATATTTTATGTTTAAACACAATATAAATATATTTAAAACTACAACAAATTTCTCTCGGTGTAATGTATAAAGAAAGAGTACTTACGGAACTGTTGATGTTGTTAATGTTTTATAACAAACCAATTTTCACTTGCCCGTAACTCACTCGAATATTATAGGTATATATGACATTTCTTTTTAATTACAAACTGTCACTCACAAATTTAAGTCTGGAATAGCCGACCGATTCCGATAGATTTTCGTCTTCGCTAGGACCGGTAGAGATACCGTAAAGTGGGGATAGACGACGCAATGCTTGGAAAAACCTCGTGTGAAATGTGTGTGACAATGTTTACTATTTAATGTTTTTTATCTTCGAAATTTTTTTTTATATATATCATTCATCAAATGTGCAGCTGGAACGTGGAGGTTATTTTTTTCTTTTATGTATCAGCCTTAGTTAGTAGACATTAATTAAATTCATGCATTTTTGTCGTTATTTCTATGACACGTAACTTTTTTAAGAAAATAAATTAGTACAAAAACTGACCTTGACATTATAAATTGATGCCTTTTGCATCACTAACCCAAATTTGAGATTCAAAAATTACAAAATAAACCGACCGAAACAATTCCAGAAAAATAAAACTAAACTATAATGAATTAATATTTCAAGATATATAGTCGGCTAGTAAAATACTACTACAAAAAAGACAATTATAAATTTAATATTATAAAGTTATTAAATATTATTTTTATATACCTATATTTTTTTGGACTCTGTTAAAACAAGATACCAAAAGTGTGTGGAGCAGAATGGTCGCCATATTGAACAGTTTGTTTAAGTAAATCTGAACTTTTAATTTCGTATTTGAGTTAAATTTATTTTACATGTTCATATCTCTCGTATAAATACAAATTTATTAGGCATGCTGTACATTATTGAAAAGCTATTTTTAATAACTAAATAAGAATCCAATACGGCCGCCATAAGAAAATAAAAGATAGCGCTAAGAACTTGGAAACAAATGAAAAAATTTTCTTAAATAAGTGTCTAAACAACGTTAGAGTTTAAAAGCGATCGCATTAGGCGTTATCGAGTTATTGAGGAAAATTGAAATCAGCGAGAATTGGTTTTTTGAAAATATAATATCAAATATGTAAAAAAATCCGAATAAATTTGAAATGAGATTTGTTGCGAGCATTGAATTCTGCAAAACATTCCCCATATTACCGTTGCTACATCTCTTCGAATAACCGATATATGTACCAATGGTGAGCATCGAAATGTGAACAAACTCTAGAGTGAATAATAAATCAATGTAAAATGAAACCATGATGAAACAATACATGTGTACGTGTTTACTTTTATTTTGAGAACACATTTTGATTGTGTCCGCGTTCACAATAACAGAATCCCGACAAGGGAACACAATTAAAAGAAACCCCGCGTGTTTATAATTGGCCGTAACGAAAACAATTGGAACGGAAGCCGTTGGCGTGCCAATGGAGAAGGTTTAATAGAGATTAATGATGTACGACTTACTTGCGAATAAAACATAAACCTTCTTCTCATAAGGCACACAAACACCTTGTTCCCAAAACAGATTTAAGATATTGAACTTTTACTGTATCTTTTTATTTGAAAAATATAGTTTTGATTTTTTAGGCAAAAACACAATTTTTAAGAAAATTACTTTGTCGGGATTATTTTGTCACAGCAAAAAAAAAATTACTTTAACTTTTAAATCGACAAAAATGTTGTTTACCTTAGGTTGACCCGACAACAATTTGTGCTTTCTTGTTATGACATAAAATCTACAAACTCATTGTAAGTAAAATTCACAAAGTGAATAAGAACTGTGTTTTTAATAACTGTATATCGAGGAGAAAATTTGTTGCGTACAGTTACCCAGCATCAAAAATTTTCGTTAAAAACTGAAAATTTATCCGGAAAGAAATCTCTCGTGTAATTATAAGTGAAAATTGCAAAATATTTACATATTTAGCAATTACTAATGTGCATTACTTCATAATTCCAATTATCTAGGATATATAAATGAAATACATACTAATCTTTTGTATGCATTTTTAATTTTGAAACACTCAGTATGTACTTCCATCTCATATAATTTATAATAATAGGTTATATATAATTGCATTATTGCTGATTTAGTTATTTTACCTACATTATTAATATACACCGGACGTCCCAGGTTTAAATTACGACGGAGCAAAGAAATAATGTAAACAACACGCAGTTACTGAATAGCACTATTCATATGGTGAACTGCAACATCTATTTACGTCGCGAAAATGACAGTAAAAAAAGCCGATCAAAAAAGGAATTTACGAGTAAAATCCTTTCTTCATCGGCGTAGGTAGAAGCGTGAGGGGTTTTTAAAATTTATTACATTTACCTTATATTTCGTAAGAAAATAAAGTTATATATGTATATACCTGTTCATACTTAGGTTAGTTTTGCTTTTTCATTGTTCGACTATTAATTACATACTTTGTAATTAACCGTTTCATTAAATCTACTTCTCCCAATTATCTTGACGTAAGTGTGCACTGGATTTCGTTAAGCTTCAATAACATACGCATACATTTTTAGTTATCATTTATTTAGATCTAGAACATTGTTTATGTTACTATGATATGAAAGAACGTCGAGAATAGCATCGTAAAACAAAGGCGAGTTAGATTAAGGGTCATACTGATTGTATGTCCTCCATTGTCAGTGATTCTGAAATTTTTTTCAAAGTGTTTAAAATATCATTACAGAATGCCCAAAAAGCGCACGTACAACGTCACTTAGCATTACTAAAATATACACAAGAATTGGACCCGTTGGAAGCTGACAATTTTAACCAAGAAGTCTGTGAAGCTTTAATGGCGGCTACTATCCCATTAAAGAAATTTGACAATCCCACTTTCAAAACATTTCTTCAAAAATATACCGGTCGAAATTTTCTTGCTGAATCCACCTTACGCAAATATTATGTTTCTAAATGCTGCACGAAAACAGTAGAATGCACTAGTACCTATCAGTACCTATGGATAAGGCCGACGAAACTGTCGATATATTAGGACGCTGTTTGATAAATGTTGTAGCTGGTGTACTACATCCAACTATTCCATATAACGCATATGTAATAGCACCTAACGTTATAAATACAGCTAAACAATTGCTAAAACCATTAACGAGAATTTGCACAAAATGCTTCATTCGGACGACAGGTACAGGGAAAAAAATACTTTTATTTGTTAGTGACAGTGCCGCATATATGTTAAGAACAGACAGACTGTTAAAGGAAACATATCCTTATATGTTGCATATTACTTGTGTAGCACATGCTCTTTGCAGATTCTGTGATTATATCAGAGACAGGTATCCGGAAGTTGATAGACTTGCATCCGCTTTTACGAAAGTTTTCAGAAAAGCGCCATCGAGAGTAGCTCTTTACAGGAAAAACTTCCATCTTTGTCACTGCCTCCCTCGCCAGTAATAACTAGATAGGGAACATGGTTGGAAGCTACTAGTTTTTATGCAGAGAATTTCGATAGTTTACAAAATTTCTTTACATATTGAAATGACGATGCTCGAAGTATTTCTGAGTGCAAGGAACTAACACAAATCCCAAATTTAAAAAATCAGTTGTTATTCCTTCAGGAACACTTTGGAAATTTGCCTAAACTAATCACATATTTTGAAAATCGAAACTCAAATTAAAAGGTGTATTAACCACATTAGATGTGGCTATTAATAATTTCAAAAGTATTCCAAATGACTTCGGATGTGGCCTTCGGCAAACGTTAGACGCAGTGTTTAATAGAAATCCAGATTTAATAACATTGTGGCAATTGTGTATGGGGACAATGACACAAAATCTAACTGCAAAGTACGCTGAAATAAAAGAATATTTCCAGTACGGACCTATAACCAGTTGCGATGTAGAAAAGACGTTTTCTTTCTACAAAGATGTACTTTATTCAAAGAGAACCTTGAGCAAGTATTGCTAGTAAATATCAATAGGTATGTACTCCTTTACTCAACTTAAACTACAAAATTAACAAATAATAAGGTATTTTGTATTTTATAGATCACCACCCCACTTGTTATCCAATTATATAAATAAAATTAAAACTTCTTTAAAATTAGAAAATTTCAATAGTGCGCCCATGGGCGATGAGTCATCAACCTTTCGTGTCCGCTCTGTAATTATTAACCTTATAAAACATGCATGTAAGACAGGTTGCCTATATGATCGGCATACTGATGTTTTGTGTGCAATTCTATTTCTTTGATTTTTTTGTAAATAATAAGCGACATATGCGCCTTGCCGCAGCAATTCTCAATAACGCCCCTGTCTTCGAATAGACGATTCTCCATATTCCGTCGTTGAAAATCGTTATTATTAAAAACGCTCCATGTAAAATAAATTAAGAAATACTAAATCGTAGAATAAAAATAATAGAATTGGTAAATTCTATCTATAAAGCACCCACTTTCAGCAGGTTTTACACAGAGTTCCATTTAGTACCTACGCGTACACTTTGTCGTAATTTATTGAAACAAATAGGTGCCTACATGTATAATGTATGTATGCGTTATGGTTGAAATGCGGTGATTAAGTTGATGTTAACCCTGGCGGCGACGAAGGTGGTAAATTACGAGGAAATTAAGGCGAGAGAAACACACGACAACTTGAGGTATACATACCTATCTATAGGAATAAAGTCGCTTGCCGACGGATCACGATTAAGCACCGTGTTGTCCATTTTTACTAATAAAGTTGTTGTTTAGCTCGCCGGCTGTCAGCCACATACTCGGGCTAAGATAATTGTAATTTATTACAATATCGTTTTAATCATTATACATTGCCTATATATTTTTTTATATACAGTATGTCCACGGATCGAGTTCCAAAGAGGAAAAACTTTTTTATTTTGCATTTTACAAGAAAAATGTATTCTTGATAAAAGTTTTTGCATGTCTCGAAACGAACAAGTCAGTTTTAACCTTTTCAAAATTTCTTTTAGTTTAAGATAAAAATCGAAAAATTGGTCGTTTTATTTGAAAATTTTTTCATAAACTCAAAAACAAAAATGATATAACTAATAACTATTTTACTCAATCCATTCACCGCCCTTTTCAACGCACAATTCTAGCCGTCGGCGCAATTCTCTATAACTTCTTCGAATTTCTTCGAGAGTTAAAGACGTCACAGCGTCTCTAATCCTCTCCTTTAAATCTTCTACGTTCGGAGGAAGATTATTTGCATAAACTATTTGCTTCAAACGACCCCAAAGATAAAAATCAGCCATTGTTAAATCAGGGCTCCTTGGTGGCCATATCACGGGACCATTTCGACCTATCCAATTCTGTCCAAATTGCTGATTTAACCATTCAACAACAATCCTAACATAATGAGCCGGACAACCATCTTGTTGGAAATAACACCTTGCGAGGTAATTAATCGGTAGATCGTCCAAACGTTCATCAACAAAATTTTGCAGCATATCCAAGTACGTATGCTGATTGACAGTATTATCAAAAAAATATGGTCCAATGATACCATGGTAAGAAATTGCACACCACACATTAACTTTTGCCGAATATTGTCGATTGTGAGGCATGCGAAAATTCGGATTGTAATCGCTCCAATATCTCACATGTTGAGATGCAACAGTACCATTAGTAGAAAACGTGGCCTCATCAGAAAAAATAATATTTCGGTAAAAGTATTGATTATCCATAATTTGAGCGCCCATCCACAGACAAAAAATACAAACGTTTCGCAGGATCTCCGGGTTCTAATGCATGATTAAAAATGGGCTTGAAGGGATGGAACTTCCTTTGTTTCAAAATCTTTTGAATGAGCGATTTACTAATTCCCAGATGGACTGATCTGCGCCGCAAAGAAAGTTTGGGATAGTTCCGTACTGAATCCATTACAAGAAGAGTGGCGGCGTCGTCATCATCGCGTGCTATATTTTTTTTCTTTACATCCAGTATGGAACCAGTGGATAGGAATTTTTTGACCAATGCTCGTGCACCTCTATTTGAGATGTAAATATCCGGAAACTTTTGATTAATTTCTTCGACAACTAGACGGATCGCTTTATTACCTTTGCCATAGCATTGAATTAGGTAAATTCGTTGGTCTTTTGACAACATTTTCAACTATTATGGTTGATTTTTCTAACTGACAGTTAATTAGATAATTAAATATGGATATTTACCATGACAACGCAACTTAATTTCTGGGACTTTAAAAAATTTTCAAATAAAACGACCAATTTTTCGATTTTTATCTTAAACTAAAAGAAATTTTGAAAAGGTTAAAACTGACTTGGCCGTTTCGAGACATGCAAAAACTTTTATCAAGAATACATTTTTCTTGTAAAATGCAAAATAAAAAAGTTTTTCCTCTTTGGAACTCGATCCGTGGACACACTGTATATACATACGTGCGTATCGTGTCTATTGTAATATACCGTGTGCTTTATTATTTCCTCACATAATGATAAAAATGGATTTTGTATCTCTACTTATATAGAGAAATAGTCAACAGATTTAAATATTTAGTTATCTATGTCATATCTCATTCTATACGATTACATAGATTCACTATAAAATCTTATTTTTTCTGTAATGTAAGGTTTTTCCACAAAATCATTGCATAACTTGAAAGAAAGAAATCAAACATTTTGACGTTTTCATATCTAGTTTGTTTACTTTAACACTTCAAGAATACACACTTTAAGATTTTATGAAAATCTTAAAGTGTGTGCTCCCTATGGAAGCGTTTTTATTCTTTTTCCGAAAACTTTTTTTTCCGCCTTTCATCTTGTGGAGTTGACTGGGAATCTCCCACTTTGATATTCTGCAATGGTCCAATATCATTCTTAAATTCAAGCTTCTTTGACATTGTACATGTTAATGCTTATACCTAAAGCATCAATGCAATTTTCTTGTACCTACTCTTTGGATAATTTGTTAGCAGCACATAACTATATTGGTTCTTGTGTTAACAATAATTTATCTGACCAGTTCAGTCAGATCATCAGCTTACATATTTCTGGTGTAGATATTAATTCGAATGCTTTTATATTTATGCACAATTTTCCTACTATCTTTTTGCAAAGTTTCTATGCCTACCCAAAAAGGATTAACTATCAGTTTCTAAATGCCACTATTCAGATACAGCCTTTTTAACATTTCTTGAAGTTTGTAATTATTATGATATTTCTTTTGCTTTCTTAGTCATAGTATAAAGGAGTATTAGATGATTTTCGAAAAAGTTGTTTTTCTCTACCCCTCTCACCCCCTCTCTCTGTCTAGTTTACTTCAGTGAAAAAATTTAACATTTCGTCAACTACCAAGTTACCTATATAAAGAATATCACATATTTTTTCAATTTAAACCAGAATTATAGCATAGTGTGTGCGAATCAGGTTTTCTTCGGAGCACCTCACGAAATACAGTCAATGAAGCATTATATCGAAACTTTTGGAGATATCATAAATGTAATGGAAATATTTAAATTCACCATAGCACTAAAGAAGTTTTGCGCCATCTATCTACGTCTCGAAATTATGTGTTTCTATATTAATAATCTCCTATATACCGGGTGTTTTGGAATTGCACGGCACTATTGTAGATATGTGTTCTCCAGCATAAAATAAAAAATAAAGTCCTTATAAAGATATGTCTCAAATTAATTCATTACTAAGATATTGGAGCATAAAGATATTTATTTAACAATACAACATTCAAAGGAACTGTTCAAAGTGGTCACCATTTTGTTGAATGCAGCATTCAGCACGACAACTCCATGCTTCTTTGGCGCTTCGTATAGCATCAGGACGATCCTTGATAGTTGCTGCGGCTTCCACCATCCGATTCCTAAGCTTCTATTTTGTGTTAACAGACAAAGAATAAACCATAGGCTTCACCCAGCCCCACAAAGAAAGTCTAACGCCGTTAGATCAGGAGATAGTGGTGGCCATTGAACAGCTCCGTTTCGACAAAACCCATGGGTTACCATATGTCGTGTTTAAATAATCAACGCCAATATGAGAATAGTGAGCTGGAGCACCGTCATGCGTGAACCAAAGCCCATGCAAGTTGGCAAGTGGAATATCTTCTAGAAGCTCATGAAGATTGTTTTGCAAAAAGATTGCAAAGAAGATATTCCTGAAAGCCTAGGCGGCAAAAAGAAAAAGCCGATGAGATTGTCGCCAAGAAGACCACACCAGACATTTAATGAAAAGGTATGTTGGTAATGTGTAGTTTTCTGCGTCTAAGTATGGGTGTTTCAAAAATTTGTAAACCCATTTCTTGTAAAGCAAGATATATCTGGAACCAGCATGCAGTTCAGAAAATTAGGATCTTGTATGCATTGTGTAATTAGCCACTCGGAGACTTTTCAGCGTTTGTTATAACCTTGTGGAAACACTATCACTAGGAGATAACGGTACGTTTTACGATTTGGTATTCTTCGGTTGGAAAAGTTTTAATAGTATCTTCGAACGGCAATCACACCATTTCCATTTATATCGCCATAAGTTAAAAGCATTCCTGTTTGTTCTGCACAAATGAATAGATTTGTGCAGAACAAAAATTTAAATTGCACACAAGAATGCACAGAACTGATAACACTGATGAGTAACTTAAATAAACAGTGTTAAGTACTAATTGACAGATTTTTAATCATCCATCACATAAATAAACGATATTCAAATGTTTCAAAACATCTAATAACACAGCTACATGTATAACATTTTCAACGTCCAATATCTTGGTAATACATTCATTTGAGACATATGTTTCTATGGACTTCTTCGTTTATTTTGTGCTAGAGAACACGTACCTAAAATAGTGCCATATAATTCCAAAACACCCTATATAGTTATCTATGAAATACAGTAATCGCATATCTCTAACGAAATTGTGTCTAAAACGCATAATCAAAAATATATGTACATATAGCATTAAAAGATCTAACGTGTTTTCTTCATCTTCCTCCCTTTTCATCCATCAAATCTCATCACAAGAATGGATACAAGAAGAGGTATATAAAAAAAAACGAAGAAGAGGAACAACACATAACGACAATATAAACAGCTAATAGCCGTGACGAGCGCGCACACACACACACTGGTACGCACACACAAACGCATCCAACAATCCGTGTACCTATACACACGGACACAGAGAGACGTACAGATCAGATAACTCTTTCTTTCTCTACACCGGCATCAGCAATTAATAGAATTCGAGATGTACATACCAGATATGGGGATCCGATATCGGGGTTAAAAAGTTTAAAACGTCTTTAGAAAGCGGTCAATCAAAGGCGAGGAGCAGGAGGAGTGGGCGATCCCCGCGCGTACAAGAGATGTCGATGTGTTGTTCACCTGATGGAAAGAGATGCGTCGCCCTCACACAATGGATGAGATTTTGTCGAAACGCGCGATCTTCCCATTCTTTCCCGATCGGACTGAATGAGGAATAAAAAGATGAAGAACGGGCCCCTCGCAAACCCATTAAATACCTATCAATTTGTGTTGATGTCGTCCGTTTAATGTTCCTGCGATCTTGGTTATTGATCGGTGTTTTCTTCGTTTCGTATTTTATTTATATAATGTTACATCTTTCTCTTTTGTTAATTTATTATGGGCTGTGCGCTTTCTAATTTAGTTAGTTGCATTTTATCGTATATCAAACACGTACAGTTAGAGATTTAGCGTAAATACTTTTCACCAGGTGCCGAAAAATAAACTTGAAAACTAATTCATCAATACTCTTAACCTTACCAATCATTTTACTTTAGTATTACTTTTTGATATGTAGTATTATTATATGTAGTTTTATTTTTAAATATCCAGCAGACTTTTGACAAAGTATGACACACGACGACGAAATAAGTTAAAGCGGAAGTTACCACATCAACTATATTTAATAATAAAATCCTACCTCTGAATGATAAACTCAGGTTAAAATCAACAACACATTCTCAACATATCTGCTTACAGACCCAGGAGTACCACAGGGTAGTGCCCTGGGACCATACCTGTATCAATTATCCACCGCTGCTGTGCGAGTTACTACAAACACCCACATTGCAACCATTGCTGACGACTCAGCTATCCTAGCAATAAATGAAGACCCATTATTATCACATCATATAAACGAACTAGAGCTGTGGATGAACAAATAGAGAATCAACGCCAATAGTAACAAGTCAACCCCAAATCACATTTATCGCCAGACAAAACTATGTCAACAGACATCGTTATACAATGAGCCATTACTAGTGAAAACTGACGTGAAGTACTTGATCACAAATTAACCTTGCAAACTTACAATAAGGCGAAAAATATCTACTTACATTGAAACCCAGACAAATGAACTGAATATTGAGGTAAAAGATCTCAGTTACGATCAACAAGATTTTTTCCTCTAAAACTATACTGGTACAAATATGGAGCTAAGCAAGCAACCTCTGGTGTTGGGTTGGGTTGGATTTCAGCTTATATTGCAATTCAGATTATTGGGTAGAAGATAGTTAACCATAGAGAACAAGATTTTTCTCTACAAAACTATACTGGTAGCTATAGCTATGGACTCGAACTCTGGGGTTGTGCAAAACCGTCAAACATCAAAATTCTGCAAACCTTCCAACCTAAAATGTTTCGCATGATGGTTAACACACTTTGATGCGTGACAGACCTAACGTTACAGAGGACCTACAAATACCATTTGTGAAATGTGTTATAAAGACTAATGCCAGACGTTTTAGAGAAAGAAACTTATTTGTTACAAATCCATTAGTTAACCAACTCCTAACTCAACATGCAAAGAGAAGACTTAAAATAAGTTGGCCAGAAGACCTGTATGAATAATTCTGATAACTTAAGCCCACTTATTTATTACTCTAATGTATATTTGAGTAGATTGTAAGTTTAAGGTACATAAATGTAAGTATTTTTAACAAATTTCTTTATTAGAGTCCTGTGTGCGGTGTCTGGATTGAAAATGTGTTGAACGAGTCTATTGTAACTGAAGTCGTAGAATGGAGCCTTGATTGATTCATGAGCATACATTGTGTTGGGAATGTTATCTAGAAGCGCACTTAAATTGGATTAATACCAGCACAAAATAGATTCTCTAATATAATAGGTTTTCAAATATTTCTTTTCTGTATTAAAACTTCTGGCATGCAGTGTCTTAATTGGGGATGTGTTCAACGAGTTGTTTGTAAAATTAGTTCGTAGAATGGAGCCTTTATTGATTCACAGGTACGTGTTTGAGCTGAAAATATCATTTAGACGCGTGATTATGCATATAGATGGGATTAATGTGTGGTGTGCACAATGTTTTAATGCGAAAAATGCAATAATATTTTTTTTATATTTTGCAACGCTACCTGAAGTGATTCACTAGGGGTAGAAAAAATGGACCAACAATACGATCACCAAATATTCCAGCCCAAACATTCAATTTTTGAGGGTATTGAGTGTGTACTTCATGAAATATCCAAGCGTTGGAATCTGACCAGTACCGACAATTATGACGATTGACAGTGCCGTTTATAGAAAAAGAGCATTCATCAGAAAAACAAATATCAAACAAAAAATTTGGATCTCTTACACGATCACTCATAATTTCACAAAATTGTAAACGACGGTCAAAATCGTCTTCATTAATTTCCTGAACCAGATGGATTTTATAAGGGTGGAATTTGTATTTTTTCATAATTCGGCCGACGCTACTTCGACTTATTCCAGATGATTCCGCAAGCTTTCTGGTACTTAGAGTTGGATCCGCAACAACTTGTCCTAAAACGGCTACTTCAGTCGCTTCGTTTCTTACTTGGTTTTTTATGTTGTGTTTTTTATTTTGTACGGATCCCGTTTCGCGAAATTTAGAAATTAGCTCCGAAACATACTTACGATTTAGATGTTTGTGGTATTGTTCATTGAATATTTCAGTGGTTCTGTCTGTATTTCTACTCTCTCCTGAATAGTGTAAACCATTTTATATTTTATTTATTATAATATGATTTAATTATTATGACAGTATGTACTTGACAGTGATGACAATTAAATGTCAAAAATATTACGTATTTATACTCCATTCAGTCTAAGAATAAAGCATTGGGAAAGATAGGGCTTAAAATAAACGTTTGTGATTGGTTGAAATCGAGTGTGCATTTACACCGGCAAAATAATCGCATTTAGCTCGTTCTGTCAAAAATTTGTTTACTGACAGTTTTGTTCAAAGATTTTGTCGATTTCCGTATTTTACATAGTTATTTGTTGTTAATATTCTTAAAAAATAGTTCTTCTTAGAACTCGCAAGTGAAATATTCATTTGTTAAGGTATTTTATCAATTTCGTTAACTTTCTTTTCGTAATCGCTAATATTCTATAGTATGGCGGAAGCACTTTTACCAGGTCCTTCAAAAAATCGTAAAGGGAAACACATAAGATCTGGACAAAGGCAAATGGCTTATAATGTGTACATTAAGGTTAAAAACAATATGTCTAAAACAGCTGCAGTCAATCAAACAGCAGAGGAAGTGGGTATTAATAGGAATACAATGTACTGCATTATTAAAGAAATGGAATTATATGGAGTTCCAATTTCTCCTCCAAGAAAAAGAAATTATCGTCATACTTACAATAAATTGGATGAAGCACAAAAAAGTACAATTAGACGACATGTGCATTCCTTTTTCTTGAGGAATGAGTTACCAACTTGTATAAAAATGTACGTAAATGTCAAAATATAATGATATCAGATATGTATATCCCTGCTATCCATCTGACAGTAAACATATGTTTTACTTGTTTTCAAAATACAAAGTTCATCGTGTGTAAACTGTGCTCATATTGTAGCGCCATCTACTTTATTCTTAGACTGAATGGAGTATAGTTGCTAATAAAATTAGCTTTGAAATAATGTGTCACATTATGGAATATGTAACCGTTTTTTTATCCCGCTAGAGGGCACCAAAATCAAAAGAAACGCAACCAGCAATCATGTTGCTGAATTCTCCATAAAAATAGCTTTTCAATGATGTATCACACTAAGTACTTTCCCTATTTAAATTATAATGGTGGGAGTGATGGAGGGGAGGGGAATGACGTATCACAGTTGAAGATATGATGGAAGGGTGTCCCCCTTGGATCAAAAATCGACCTGTTTTTGCGTTTTTTCAAAAAAAATTTCTCCTTCGAGATATTCAATCTGTTTCGTTTTCGGTGGGGCAGCCTGTATAATCTTATTTTATTATGTAGAATGAAATATATTGACTGAGAATAAATACATTGTATATGCTCGTCTCTTGTATTTATATACTTGACCTGTCTAGAGATTATAATATTAAGGAGAAGGAATAAAAGTTTGTACCCTTGAGAGAGGATATTGTGATTGTTGTGCATAATCTGGGCTAGTAAAATGCAACGTTACTAAACACACGTTTTTCTTGCAGAGACGATAAAATAAAAGATTAACTTTCCAAGATATATGCGTGTGCATTTTCTTCTTTAATTTAGTAATTTTCACTAGCTAAACGCGCCAGTTTTTCAAACCCTCAATCGACTATTACCGCCACCTAGATTTTACATCCGCTTCCTCTTCTTTTTATAATTTTTTCACGCACCTTGTATTTCTGGTGCTTATATCTAATGTTTAGTAATGTTAGTTAACAGAATTGATAGTTTTTATGTAAAATTGGTGAATCTGGCCGCTCTTCACACCAAATACGGCAATTTTGCTTGTTCACGTATCCATTCAACCAGAAATGAGCTTCGTCGCTGAACACAATTTTCCGATAAAAAAGTGGATCTTCATGCAACTTTGCCAGCGTCCATTCACCAAAAGTTATCCGTTGTGGTAGGTCGTTTGGCTTCAATTCTTGCAGCAGCTGTATTTTAAAAGGTTTTACACCCAAATCCTTCCGCAAAATTTGCCAAGTATTGGAGTAACAGAGGCCCAATTCACGGTCATCAACAACACTGGCGGATACAGCTGCGATATTTTCCTCTGTCTACGTATGCGTGCTGGTGGTTTAATGTCCAATAATGTAAATTTGGTGCGAAATTTAGTCACAAGATTCCGAATAGCCGCCTCAGAAGGTTGCCCAAACTGACCATAAAATGGAAGAAGTGTATGATGCACTTTCTTAACGGAACATGATTGTGATAATAAAATTCAATAATCTGCAAGCGTTGTTCGTTTGTAAATCGATTCATGCTTTAATTATAGACCAAACTGAACATGTTTGACAGTAACATGTCACACGAAAACAGCTGAGCTGCCAAAAACAGTGTTGCCAAAAAGAAAGATGCTAAAAAATCACCCATTACATGTCGTCTTTTACAAATGCAAAATGACTTACAACCACACTTATCGCCATGACAATATATGGAAAATAATAAATATGAAAAATAAAAAGTGGTAGCGAATGCCATTCATAAATTTAAAAGAAAAATGACGAAAATGCAGTAATTTACGTAAATAGCTAACTTCACATTACAAAGTGGAAGTAGATATTTATAATTTTTAAAACCAAGCTCACAGCAATATGTACTACATACTACTTTGTGATTTCATTAAATTATGATCTAAAGATAACAGCTATTAGATATTGTATGAAGATACTAATGTATACTCAGTACATATATACATATTTCCTTCTTTCCACTATTCATACACGCACACGTGATATATATATCTACAACTACATTAGCATTATTATATATATTGATTGTAATATATGTACATATGAATGAATATATTTATCGGATGACATCCGAGACCTGACCGCGCGTTTCTGTCCCGAGGACCGCAAGAATGCAGCATTTGAAATATGCTGCGATATCAAAAATACCGCCACAGTGCATAACTCAAAACAACAAGTTCTAAATCGATTCCAATTACAAGAGAGCCCTCTCCTAGCGGATTTATCATCCAACGATAGCAATATCATTAATAAAGGCACCCGGGTGTGAGTGCCCCGTGCGTTGATTGCTCTCTTCTTGTTAATGTACTTCACGTAGGTACTTACTCTGTCTACCCTCTGCCGCCTTTCCATTTCTCCATCTGTCTTCTATAAAACTTTTTCCTCTACGTCTCCGTCGAGGTTTTTTTATTATTAGTGTCGTTTTTTCTTGTTCGTCTACTTCTTCTTTTTCTTCTCCACTGCCGCGCATCGACTGGATGCATTTGTTCGATGCCTCAAAACAACGAGCGAATATTCAAATGTTTTTCTTTCACCGCTTGCTTTTATTTTCAACATATGTACCTACGTGGCTCGACGTGATATTGATGTGTTAATCTTTTAAGAAAAAGAAACCTTATAAGAGCGGTGTCTCTGGAGGTTGTCTCTTTTTTGAGGGGTGGTATTATCGCACGAGATATTTTGTTTGCCGTGTTGTTCAGTTTCAAATAAAAACGAAAAAGAAAATGAATTCGCATGAAAAAAATGTTTGGAAAAAATTGTCTAATAGGATTGATTAATTTAAAATAAATCATTTTCACGTGCAAAACAACGATACACATTCCGAAAATGTTGATTAATAAATTTAAAAACCCTGTGGTTTATATATAGACAATATACCAAAATGAAATCGATTAGTTGATTTATGTAGAAGTGCTGTTTTTAAAAAGGGGAGTACCCCAGGGCTCCGTCCTGGGTCCTTTATTTAATATATGTGAATAATCTCCCATGCAAGACTAAACATAAAACGATACTGTACGCTGATGATACTTCGGTAATTGTAAGAACTAAAAAAAGATGCAGCATTGAAATACTCTACTGTTGAGGACTGTAGTTCATGGTTTGACATTAACAGGCTGAAGGTGAATATTGGAAAAAACAGTGTCTTAAACTTTGGCTAGTTCAAGAAGGACCCAATAAAAATTATTTATGGGGATTAACCACTAAATATGGAACACATGGCAGTTAAATTCTTGAGTTTGTCGATGGATCCTCAATTGAACTGGAAGAAGCATATTGACCACTTGGCGGCAAAGATATCATCATTTGGTTATGCAAAAGGCAAAAAACTGTATTGTTTGAGATACTCATCAAAGAAGCTTTCTATAGCATAGATGAGTATTTTAATTATAGATTTTGACGCGTATGAATGTGAATCTGTTTTATTGCGTTATTTGCCTGGATATACTTTTTGACATATGCAACACTGTATGTATTACTAAATAAATGACATTTATTTATTTATTTATTTAAACATTTAATGAAAAATTTTATGTAACAAAATACACCATAGAAATATACTCTCTATGCAAATTACAACCCAAGTGTATGAAATGTAACATTGCAAATAAAAAATTAAGTAAAGAATCATGTATGTGAAGATTTGTAGAAGTACAATATGTTTCAGAAAGAACATCATCTAGTTTGCCATAAATTTCTCTTATAAATTATGATCTTTCGCATTCTTGAAACGCAGATATAAATTAAATAGCATAAAGATTATCTACCTGTCACTGTCAAAATTTATCATCGAGTGATATGGTGATGAAATTAATAACAAGTACAATTGAATTATTAATTTATGTAATAAGTGTAATGGTACAGCCCATTTCACTTTATTAATATTATAAAATTTTATTATTTTTTTAAGGATTTAATTAAGTATATTTTCTTATTAATATTTTGAAGGGATTATTGTATTATTATTAAGTAGATATTAGTCATAGGTTTTGTAAAAAAGGGTGACGCCGAAAATTTATATTAACGTGATAAACACTTCAGTAGCAATATACAATCCCGCGGCTAAATGAACGTGTATTTGCATGTAAATGTGAATGGGAACCCCTGAACTTTGTGGAAAGCGGGGAACCCCAGGCCTTCTAATATAAAAGGGAAATACGCGTGAGAAAAGAGAGAGTCGACAGCAAGATACGTTAAATAGAGGTGGGCAAAACGGTTCATTTCATTGACCCGGCTCACTCGGTTCAGCTCCTCATTGTGAGCCGGATCCCGGAACCGGCTCATTTGAACCGTGTGGATCCGTAATAGCATACCGTTCCAGGAACGTGTAGGACAAGTAATACTCGGCGCCGTCGCGTCGGCTCAAACGAACCGGGATTATTTACGCTGCGCGCACACCAATTATACAAAATGTTTGACAAACAATTTATTTGAAGCTATAATGCACACAAATTTGACAAGTTATCAGATTGTTGTATACAAATTAAGCAACGACCGAAGTGGGCCGAGATCCGGTTCATTGAAATTTAGTGAACCGGCTCCCTCGGTTCCCTGCTGGGATTCGGTTCACTGAACCGGTTCGTTCGCGAACGACCCACCTCTAACGTTAAATATCGTATCAAAAGGCTAACTCCTAACATTAGACTACGCATAAGAGTCATTGTTACTATAACTTCAATAAATAATTTACTACCGAGAAAACGTAGTAAAGTAGTGGTCAAAGTTGCACCTACGAAGTAATTGTGCAAAGTGTTATATTGTTAAAATAAAGATTGTATTTCGAGTAGCAGAACAAGCAGATGATGCCGTTGAAAACATCGTAGATATCAAGAAGATTTCGTCGATAATAAGCAGCCCGAAGTTCCTGCTGGAAACAGTACAAAAAAGAAGATGAATAAGAAGAATTTAGATAAGGTATTATTTAAATGATTATTGTTTCATGACTGTAATGTTTTATGTAATAATAGAGGAGAGACTGTAAAAATAAAAGTTCAAACAGAAAGTAATTAAATAAAGATCGCTAACAAATATATGTGTAAAGTAACTTGATTGTGCACAAATATCGATATAAACACGTATAATATAGAATGTGCATTGTATGTAATAAATTCTGGCGTTTATAGCTTACGATTAAATCGAACAAAGGACCTACAGAAATGTTTGTGTTAGTTTAAGGTTTGTAAAAAAAATGTATTAGAATTGCTTTTTAAATATAGGTTACTTCTTGCGTTGTTTGTAAAATTATAGATAAGAATTATTAAAATTTTAAATAGTATTTTTTATTAATGTACAGGAACCCCTCTTACTTAATCATTTCAATTAAGTCGAATCGTTCTGAGATAATTTGGGTTGAGCTGGCAAAACAAATAATTTTACATTTTATTTCTAAAGTTTAACATTAAATTAAATATCATAATTTAGAGATAGGGGTTTCTCTACATTGTGTCACCCAACTTTGGGGTGGTACCTGTATATAAGATAACTTTAAAGATGGAATATTAATCAAACAACTGAGGTAAATAATTTATTTGTAGAAATTTTAATTAATTATAATTTATAAAAAGTGTTCAAAATGGCCACCGTTTAGTAATTAGTTAGTTAGTTAAGTTATTAATTCTTGCCTTCCATACTCATTTTTTAGCAATCTAAAAATAGAAAAATTTAATGATGTAACGTCTGCTGATCACGCTAAATTTTCACGAGTTATATGTGCAGTAGCCCCATCTTGCTGGAAGTAATTCCCATTGAATTCGCCCTGTTGCACTTGAATTAAAAATGGTGTTCATAACTGTTCTGGGCTATTAATGCAACCACGAAATACAGCTAACCATACTCCGACTTTAACAGGATGTATAGGAACTTCGATGCGATTGTTTGGGTTATTTCAGGGGTGTCCAACCTTTTTGTTTCCCTGGGCCACATTGGAAAAGGGCATGGTGTTTTGGGCCACAAGTATGTTACCATAGCTGACGAGCAAAAAAAAACTTAAAAATATAGTTTTCATATTTAAGTCATTTAAAATTTATTAGTTTATAAGCCCGCATATTTTTTCTCATTTTTAGGAATATGTTTGGTCAACGTGCTGAAATGCAAAAAGTTGTTTGCATTTAATTGGGCCTGCCATAATTTTAGTTTTACCTGGAAATCGTTTATTGTTTGAAACATCGTACTGATAAGTTGGTTTTTGCCTTGAAGGCGCGTGTTGAAGTCATTTAAATGAGCTGTCAAATCTACCAAAAATGCTAAATCTGTAAGCTACTCGGCATCGTTAAGTTCTGGCACAGATTTAGCTTTCGATGTCATAAAAGATTTGATTTCTTTAAGTACGTCATAAAATCTTTTTTGCATTTGTCCTCGACTGAGCCACCTTACTTCTGTAAAGTATGCGATATCGCCATACTCAGCATCAACATTTTTGAGAAATTCCTTGAATCGACGATGATTCAATCCCCGGGCTCTTATAAAATTTACAGTCTTGACGACGATTTGCATAACATGACCCATTTTTAAAGCTTTCCGCATAAATTTTCTTGGTGTATTATAAAATGGTACTTCATCAAACGACAGTTATCGACAGCAATGGCATTGTCTTCTATTAATTTTACAAGCCCCTCTTTTTTACCGATTATAGCTGGGGCGCCATCCGTAACTACCCCAGATATATTCGAAAGAGACATAGAAAACCGCGTTAATGTTTTTTTCACTGCCTCATATAAATCTATTGATTTTGTCGTGTCTTTTAATGGAACTAAAGAAGCAATTTCTTCAGTTACACTATATTCGTCATTAATACCTCTAATAAAAATGGCAAATTGAGCTGTATCAGTAGCATCAGCATGGCCAAAGAATAAAATTTAAAACCACAGGCTCTAATTTTCAAATCCATTTCTATAGATTTCCCAATATCGTCAATTCTCCTGGCAATAGTTTGATGAGACAAACTGATTTTAGAAATATCACCTTTCTTGTCTGGACAAATTATATCTGCCACGCTTTTCATGCATTTCTTAATAAATTCGCCATCAGAAAATGATTTCGATTGTTTGGCGATTAAATTTGCGACTACATAACTAGCCTTCACAAATGATTCTGTTTGAGTTGTAACGTTGCTAAAAAACTTTTGTTGAGATGTAAGACCTTTAGCTTCAGTAACTTTAAATATTTTCGGGCCGCATTGATACTTGCCTTGGGCCGCATGCGGCCCGCTGGCCGCGGGTTGGACAGCCCTGGGTTATTTATAAACCCTGTTCTGTAATTTTGTTTATTTACCAACCCGCTTAAATGAAACCATGCTTCGTCAGAAAAAAAATTAGATCTAGAGTTTCGTCATTATTTAAATCTTCTTGAAAGAAATTGCATTAATAAAGCCTACTAGCTTGATTTCCAGGGAAGATCTGATGAACACCCGATACTTTGTATGCATACATATGCAAGCGACGCGACGCCTCAAAATTCTATAAACGGTACTAGAAGATACGTTCGTTTGAAGTGATAAAATACGAATTGATGTATGTGGTATGGTTTTCTTCAACAGGGTTTTCTACGTGATCAACAATATTTTGCTGTTGTGTACGTGGTCTACCAGAACTTTTGCCTCTTAACACAAATCCTGTAGCACGAAACTTCTCCAGGACTAGGCGAATGTGATGATGTAAAGCGGTATTATTCCGCGTAGGAATATTACAGCCTTAACCCTCGGGCCAGAAATAATGCTTCGGACCATAAAAGCCTTTTTACGCGCTTGATGCATAAGTAACTATTACAATAAGTTGCGCAGTAGCTAAGTTATTTATATGTCAATCAAATTGGCATGCTTTAATAACTAACTGAGTTCAATTCCACTATAAATTGTACTAAAACAGATATACTTAGTTCATATCTAAACTAATCTTAGTAGCACAAAAAAAAATCATATAGAGAAAACAGAACGACATAAACAACAACAACTAAATTAAATTTCCAGATTAAAAAGTTCAAAACATTTTCTTCGCCGCATTGTCGGTCTCACATAATCATGCACAAAAGAAGATCTTCCTCAACAAAAATAGAATATAAAAAACCCAACTTATTAAGCACAACCGGTCATCTTGTGTATCTATACAGACGTTGAAAATCCGGCAATATTTTCCACTTTTAAATTACTCCCTGACAAATTTAACTGTTTCATGTTTCCCAAACAAAATTTCATCCTCAATAAACATGCATGGTCTCACCTATAAACATCAAAATAAAATGTCATAACTTTGGATATTAATGCGGGATCTTAATGGAGGGCTTTATGCTCAAATGAGATCTGTTCACAGGTAAAGTAATTAGTGTTATGTTGGGGTTCGCGTGTATTATATTGGAGGAAACTTGTAAAATAGCCAAAGAACGATCGTCTTTCACGATGGACTCTCTCTCTTCATGGCCGTTTTAACGAGGCTGTCTACGCTCGGGTTGTCTTTATTCTGTTCACTCATTAGGAAACTTAACACCTGCCCCAATTAAGTAAATTGTAATATTTACCTACAGAATGTACAAGCATGTATGAGACCGCGATGATATTCAACTGATTTGTTCGTTGAAGGAAGAGCTTACACGAGATGATATACAGCGCGTTAAAATAGTATGCTCTTCTTCCCTTGTGATTTTATAATCAACAATTGGTATAATTTTAAATTCAATATTTCGAAATTAATCTCCTGATGAAGTAACACATTACTTGGGAAGTGATTTAAACAAGTGAGTTATCTAAAATGATGCAATTTTATTTTGATGAAAAGATATATACCGGGTGTCTCAGCGGAGCGGTAAAGTCAATTTTTGGTATCAAATAATGTAGATAGTGAATAATTTTTAATACAAAAATTGTAGATAATTATGAGCTCTATAATATAAAAATATTTGAATTTATACAGAGTGTTCCACAACGACAAACCAACACAAACTTATGTTTTTTTTAAATGGAATGCTATGCATTTTTTTATATTTTATGATAGGCCTTGAAGAGCTAATCAAAATGACATCAACTTGTATTTGTCGATTTTCATCTGTTTCTGAAATATGGCGATTTTAAGTTAAAAATTGTACAACATTTAAAAAGTTACTATGAAATAACGACTGATGAAGAAATACCTGTTATGGCCTCAATTAGTTGAAATATGTTGAAATTTAAAAAGTATATTAAGATGCAAGTTTCATAAGACACGCTAGGTGAGTTTTCTAAAGAACAAGTGCGCAAAAAGTATATTGCAATACTACACTCACCGGCAAAATAATCGATCCACTCAAAAAATTGATGAAGTTTGTTCGTTAATAAGTTTGTTATTTTAAATTCGATTTGATTCATTTTTTTTGCATATTGTAGGTAAATTTAAATGTAATCTATCACATCTTTGGAATTTTAAGAAAATTTGGCGTACATCATTTTATACAGGGTGACACAAAATCTGTTTTTTTAAATCAACTTTAAAACCACATATGGATTGTCAAAGTTGCTCCACCTTGTATTTTCTTATTTTGTTAACAAGACACATCATTTCTTTACAATTTCTTTTTTTATTTATTACAATAGCTTGATTTTTGTAAAAGATAGAAGGGTTTAAGAAAAATCTTACATTTTTACATTTTTCCTATGGTACTAACAATAAGTTTACGAATTTATCGTTTTTGCATAGAGGGCTATTGAAATACTGTCAGTTGTGAAATCTAAAACTTGTCAATTACGTTTTTGAACGTGTTTCTTGTCGAATAGTAATTTAAAATATGGATCTTTCTGTAACCGACGCAGCGAGAGCTGTTGCTTTGATTCAGGATGGTAGGTCACAGTATTATGTTGCCAGAGTGCTGGGAGTTTCAAGATGTAAAGTTCAAAGAGCTGTTAAACGGTTTAATGAATTTGGTGTATACACAAGAAGAAATCATTGTGGTCGAAAGAAATCTACTAATGAGCGAGATAATCGCTTTATAACGTTAAATGTTTTGAGGGACAGAAAAGTTACTTCTGTGCAGATTAGAGGACGTAAGGCAAGTTCATGTAAGTGATAGAACAATAAGAAGGCGGCTGTTTGATATTGGACTGCGTTCTACGAGACCTGCAACTGGTCTAGAGTTATTGAGACACCATCGAGTTGAACGCCTTAGATTTGCTAGGGAACATGTAAATTGAGGTAACGAAGAATGGAGCAACATCCTATTCACGGATGAGTCAAGATTTTGTCTTAGAGCACCAGATGGACGTGAAAGAATTTACCGGAGAACTGGTGAACGTTTCATTCATTTTTTTCCTAGAGTAAGTTATGGAGGCGGTTCGGTAATGGTGTGGGGTGGCATAAATTTTGAAGCTCGGACGGACTTGGTTATAATGAACGGGGGAGCCATGACTGCCGATAGATACATAAGAGAAGTTTTAGAGCCACATATTGTTCCTTTTGCACCGTTCATCGGAGATGATTTCGTGCTGATGCATGATAATGCCCGACCACATGTTGCCAGAATTGCACGGGAGTATTTAGCCGAGGTTGAAATCCCAGTAGTAAATTGGCCTGCTCTAAGCCCAGACCTAAACCCAATTGAGCATGTTTGGGATGCACTTGGGAGGAAAATACGATCTGGTGTACCAACGCCTGCAAATTTACAGCAGCTTAGTGACATTCTAACTGAAGAATGGAATCAAATCAACCAGGTTTACATTCAAAACTTAATTGAGAGCATGCTAACACGAATTGCAGCTGTTATCCGTGCACGTGGAGGAAACACTTCGTATTAAGTCTTTTATGTTTTTCATTTTCTTTTCATTTCCTTTTCATTATATTCGGTGTTAAGTTAAATTCGTAAACTTATTGTAGTACCATAGGAAAAATGTAAAAATGTAAGATTTTTCTTAAACCCTTGTATCTTTTACAAAAATTAAGGTATTGTAATGAATAAAAAAAGAAATTGTAAAGAAATGATGTGTCTTGTTAACAAAATAAGAAAATACAAGGTGGAGCAAGTTTGACAATCCATATGTGGTTTTAAAGTTAATTTAAAAAACCAGACTTTGTGTCACCCTGTATAAAATGATGTACGCCAAATTTTCTTAAAATTCCAAAGATGTGATAGATTACATTTAAATTTACCTACAATATGCAAAAAAAATGAATCAAATCGAATTTAAAATAACAAACTTATTAACGAAAAAACTTCATGAAATTTTTGAGTGGATCGATTATTTTGCCGGTGAGTGTATTTTTGCGTTCTATGAAAATTTTTGTTATATAGACAAAAAAATTTTAAGCAAGACCCCCCCCCCCCCTTACCCATGTTAAATTCTGGTCACCTTATATTTGACGCGAGGGAGTCCACTTACTGGGATACATACAAATACTTCATATGCGATAATAAAGGTTCAAGAAAAAAACAATACTTATAAACCTTAACTGTTTATTAAAAGAAACGTATCTTACCTGTGTTATGGAAACTGAGAAAGTCATTATTAAGAAATAAGTAGACAATTATAAAGGTACCACCACAATTTATTAGCCCATTAACGCCACATTTGCCCATCCAATTTAACCAAACTATAATTTTCAAGCACGACACAAAAGACATTTACATTTGTTAGTGTGTGTATACACAAAAATAATATTATTCATGTGGGTATTAAAAACGAAAACTAAATGTAATATCTCCCTTTTTACATTTATAAATAAATTTTAATAGACTTAATATTTTCATCTCATTGAAATAAATATTAGATATCCTTAATCTACACAATTTGATGATTTAATGTAAATATCATCGAGAAAATTGTCAGTTTTAAAACAATTCTCTATTACATTAGAACCTAATATTTAATTATTGCAATCATACATAAAACCTATCATGTTCCTCGATCCTTAACGCAAACAGAATTTTAAAAATGACGATTTACGATTATTATTTTGTATAAAACGCATTCGTATATATGCTACAGGTAAATTATTATCTGCATATATTTATATTACGTATATTCATACTGTAATTGCATTCTCGAAAGATTTCGCATTGAAACGTCGTTAATATTTGCAAGATCAATTGCGGAATTTACCGTGATTAAATGTTGAATGTACGGGCCATAATATATAAATATTAATAAGATGCTTTTCTGGTTTCTTTTTCTTTGTTAAATCGAGTTACGCGATGGACCATCGGTGAAAGATACGGCTTATTGGAGCCCGGACAACGTGCTCTTGAAACATTACGGGACAAGAAAAAAAGAACGAACGGTTTTAAATGATAAAATGCACACATTAACTTCCAAGTTGTATCATTACGCTAATAAATTGTGATGGGTCTATAGCGTAATGTAGAAAACAGTACGGCTCAATAAAAGTTATAAGTATGTGAAATTATAATTCGCCAGATGAGAAAAGTTTACGGCCGAAGTGATCACTCAAACGAGCGAACAATTCAACGAATTTTACACGAAATTCAGTCAGTCCCTGTACGATGAATTGTGTGGCTGTAGATCCAAACCTCTCGATTCTTCAAGGTTCACAAGGAATTGGGTTTACTGCCACCTCAACTTGGCGAATTTTGCGAAAAGACTTGGGCAGGCATCGGTATAAGATCCAAGTTACACAAGAACTTAAGCCCCAAAACCACTAAGCTGTTTGTACTTTTGCTTAATGGGCCCTTGAGCAGTTGGAAACGGATCCAAATTTTGGCGAAAAACGTGGGGAAAACTTGCTTTACTGAATATCATAATCAAAGTTGATGTTGATGTTTTTTTTTGTATTTTTTTTTACTCTAAATAAATGTTAGTATTCTTTAATTTTGAAATAATCATTAATATTTACCAAATCTGAAAACGCCATTGAAGAAATTACTTTTACCACATATTATACAATGTCCTTTACAAACGACAGCATTTATCTAGAAAACTATTGATAATACAAAAAAAAACGAAAACCATTGTATCATAAATCTAAAATTTAATATTGTAAAGAAATAATTTTGGAGTATCCTGGGTTAATGTTCCAATTTTATGTACACAAATTAATTCAGTGTACACGCGTTCTACAGTATGTCCACGGATCAAGTTCCAAAGAGGAAAAACTTTTTTATTTTGCATTTTACAAGAAAAATGTATTCTTGATAAAAGTTTTTGCATGTCTCGAAACGGCCAAGTCAGTTTTAACCTTTTCAAAATTTCTTTTAGTTTAAGATAAAAATCGAAAAATTGGTCGTTTTATTTGAAAATTTTTTCATAAACTCAAAAACAAAAATGATATAACTAATAACTATTTTACTCAATCCATTCACCGCCCTTTTCAACGCACAATTCTAGCCGTCGGCGCAATTCTCTATAACTTCTTCGAATTTCTTCGAGAGTTAAAGACATCACAGCGTCTCTAATCCTCTCCTTTAAATCTTCTACGTTCGGAGGAAGATTATTTGCATAAACTATTTGCTTCAAACGACCCCAAAGATAAAAATCAGCCATTGTTAAATCAGGGCTCCTTGGTGGCCATATCACGGGACCATTTCGACCTATCCAATTCTGTCCAAATTGCTGATTTAACCATTCAACAACAATCCTAGCATAATGAGCCGGACAACCATCTTGTTGGAAATAACACGTTGCGAGGTAATTAATCGGTAGATCGTCCAAACGTTCATCAACAAAATTTTGCAGCATATCCAAGTACGTATGCTGATTGACAGTATTATCAAAAAAATATGGTCCAATGATACCATGGTAAGAAATTGCACACCACACATTAACTTTTGCCGAATATTGTCGATTGTGAGGCATGCGTAAATTCGGATTGTAATCGCTCCAATATCTCACATGTTGAGATGCAACAGTACCATTAGTAGAAAACGTGGCCTCATCAGAAAAAATAATATTTCGGTAAAAGTATTGATTATCCATAATTTGAGCGCCCATCCACAGACAAAAATACAAACGTTTCGCAGGATCTCCGGGTTCTAATGCATGATTAAAAATGGGCTTGTAGGGATGGAACTTCCTTTGTTTCAAAATCTTTTGAATGAGCGATTTACTAATTCCCAGATGGACTGATCTGCGCCGCAAAGAAAGTTTGGGATAGTTCCGTACTGAATCCATTACAAGAAGAGTGGCGGCGTCGTCATCATCGCTTGCTATATTTTTTTTCTTTACATCCAGTATGGAACCAGTGGATAGGAATTTTTTGACCAATGCTCGTGCACCTCTATTTGAGATGTAAATATCCGGAAACTTTTGATTAAATTCTTCGACAACTAGACGGATCGCTTTATTACCTTTGCCATAGCATTGAATTAGGTAAATTCGTTGGTCTTTTGACAACATTTTCAACTATTATGGTTGATTTTTCTAACTGACAGTTAATTAGATAATTAAATATGGATAATTACCATGACAACGCAACTTAATTTCTGGGACTTTAAAAAATTTTCAAATAAAACGACCACTTTTTCGATTTTTATCTTAAACTAAAAGAAATTTTGAAAAGGTTAAAACTGATTTGGCCGTTTCGAGACATGCAAAAACTTTTATCAAGAATACATTTTTCTTGTAAAATGAAAAATAAAAAAGTTTTTCCTCTTTGGAACTCGATCCGTGGACATACTGTATATACTTGGGTTAAAGTCGACACCGCAGAAATCGTTACTGCGTTAGTCCGTCAAAATTGCTACTGCTAGTATTAATAACAAATTCTTTAACCAAGAATAAAGTCATTTACTGTACTGTTTTAGAGAAGATGAAAATAATATTAAACAATAAAAAAACACTACCTAGATAATTTATAAGTAGAGACTTGTTGAAGCATCAGATAATGGCACTAAATAATTTTAGTAACGGATTTCATCACAGTTTCCTAAATTGTATGAGCAAATAAAAGAAATGACCAACAATTCTAATAACTTAAAAACAATATTTTTTTTCTTAAAATATCAAAGATGAGAAACATAACTGATATGAAAGTTTAACAATAGCAAAACTCTTATTAAGATAAAAAGTAAATAATTCGAGGCATAAGCCTGCTCAACACCACCATGAAGCTGCTCACCAACATAATAATCCAACATCTATCAAGCACAGTCATCATTAACGAAGAACAACAAGGCTTCAGGCAAAATAGATCAACAATCGACGCTATATTCATACTGCGACAAATCATCGAGAAGTCCATAGAATTTAACAAACCTGCGTTCCTCTGCTTTGTTGACCTAACGCAAGCATTTGATAGAGTGCAACTAAAGGATGACAAGAATACAGTCAGACATCGCAACCACAAAGGAAGTGAAAATATCGATAGGTATCAGACAAGGAGATAGCCTTAGTCTGATGCTCTTCAGCCTGGTAATGGACCGCATCATAGACCGGGTAAAAGATGTGAGACGAGGTTACAGAATGGGACAAACCGAATTCAAAATATTGTGCTATGCAGACGATGCGGTTCTCATAGCGGAAAATGAGGACAACTTGCAGCGAATGCTATTCGAGCTAAACCGGGCCACAAAGAAATATAACATGAGCATCTCGATACCGAAAACCAAATCCATGGCCATAAGCAAGGAACCGATACGATGCAAGGTAGCACTAAACGACCAACCAATCGAACAAGTGATGAGCTTTGAATACCTGGGGATAATAGCCTCGAGCAGTCGAAATACGTACGACGAGGTGAAAGCACAAGTAAATAAAGCAGCAAGAGTGTCTGGCTGTCTGCATAATACTATTTGGAAAAATAAACACATGTCAATAACCAGCAAGGCTAGGATCTACAGAACAGCAGTGAGACCCATCCTCACCTACGCAGCGGAAACGAGAGCAGACACCAACCGGACGAAGAGAGCACTACGAACGACCGAAATGAGGGCCCTGCGAGCGATCGCAGGCGTCACATTGAGGGACAGGCAGCGAAGTAATGGGATCCGGGAACAGTGCGATAGGATGCCAGATGTTGTTGGATGGTCACGGGGAAGAAGAAGAGAATGGAGAGAGCATGTCGACAGGATGGGAAACGATAGACTCGCCAAGGCCGCATACAAGGAAAAACCGAAGACCACCAGACCCTTAGGAAGACCACCAAAAAGATGGGCTGACTCCTGGACGTCATCGTCACAGGACATTGAATAAAAGTTGGAGAAACAGGACATAGTCCTATTAAAAAGAAGAAGAAGAAGAAGAGTAAATAATTCCCTAGTATTATAAAATAGAAAAGGAAACAAAGTAAAATTCTAAAGTTAATAATAAATTTGTATGAAACTAAATAAAATGTTTCAATAAATATATACTCAAAAAGAATAAATTTAATTGGAAGTAAAGAATGAAATTATTAAAGAAAAACGGATTTCTACAAGCACTTAATTACTTATTAAATGCTCAAATAGCCCCCCCCCCCCGCCCTCTTGAGCTGAGCAGTAACCCAGCTGATTATAAGAAATTCGACGAACATTTGTAAACATTTCCGGGGTAACATGATTCGAAAATTTAATAATTTTGGAGCGTTATTTTTCTAAATTAGATGGACGTTGATCACCGTAACTGTATATTGAATTATTTAAAAAGGGCCATAGAAAACTCACTCGGGGCTACATCAGGAGAGAGTGGTTGCCATTTAATAGGATCTGAATTGCCTATCCATCTATTTCCAAAGACATTATTTAAAAGGTTGGTAACATTAAAACTGCTGTACACGGGGCAACCGTCCAGCTAAAATCATATTTCATTAATATTAAATCATTCCCGTACAGCTGGAATAATATGATCCTTGTTGCACTGACTAATTTCCCTTCATTCCTGTACACATTGACCTGCAGATAGCATGTTTGTTGTGTTAGAAAAGAACGTTATTTCTTGTTGCATCTAATGTATTCAACAAAGATAGTTACCTCTAATACATTCGACCAAAAGAACAATTTGTTTATTGCTTTCTCATACTAACCCATAGAAACTGTCTGTGTCGACCTTTTATAACAATAGTGAATACATCCTCAACTTGCAGGTAAACAATTGGTATACAGGTACCAGTAGTTACTGCTTTAATCTTTAAATTTTAATGAAAGTTGCGATGTAGGACAATTTAATTTATAATTATTATATTTTATTAACTATGTTAGCTGTAGAGGAATATGTGAAATATATAAACAAAATTCTACTTGCAAGTTAACAGAAATATTAATCATAAAGAGCCTGTAACTAATGAACACAACTGAAAATTAATAATAATGTTTGTTAAATTTTCAACAGTTACAAGTTAAAAATAAAAGACATGTTTTAAAATAAGAAACTACATTAAGAGTGAACTTAATCTTCAAATAAAATAGTTTTTTGTTTCTTTTTCTAGCAAGTTAAAATATATCTGCTTTATCCTACGTATAAGAAAGTAAAAAATTAAATACAATATCTCTTCCTTTCGTATTAAAATTCTATCGAAAATGTTCAGAATAATTTAAAAATTACTACAGTTGATCAGATATATTTTTCTTATTCTTGGTATTAACTTCAGTCAAAATTTTATGCCGCGATTACATATGACCTTTGTCCTTTAAATGCAGGACAAATAAATTATATTATTATTTCTATAAAGATTTCCAATAATCTTTAAATCTTTCGAATTTTACTCACATATAACCATTGATTACTAAAATAAATATATACATATATCAGAAAATTATAGTTTTTTTTTTTAATGCTGAATTTAAAATGAACTCGCAATTCGCAATGTCCATTGCATACCTAAAAGAGTGGGTTACAACCATGTACGGATATCTATTCGATTTGCGTGCAACAACATTCTCCACAGAATATCTGTTGTCGTAAGTATGGACTCGGTGTTTGGTCATATTACGCGATCATGGGAACATGATCAGCCGGTGTGTTACTCCCGGCAGACGCCTCACTGAATATTTAAAGAGGTGATTGCCGTTTCTGCTATCGCCACAACATTAAAACAACGACACGGGCACGACATGACCGCAACTTGCAGTAAGTACGTCTACTTCGTCCGATGAAATATTTATTGATAAACGGGAGGCGTCACCAGAGGCCGCTAAACTCTCCCGATGTACAAATTATTCCTTCGCTTGTATGGCCATCAAGCTATTATGTCAAATTATAAATATAATTTTCTTCGCGTATTGCTGGCAAAGCATGCAATGAGACCTTGTTAAACACACACAAACCTGGAATATTTAATGTGTTTCAGTTGATCGCTTTTATTTCAGGCTAAATAAATATGTTTGGATGAGCACAATGTGTACAAGGTTTGATCAAAAATTGAAGTGAATTTCGATGCTTAGTAACACCATGTAATAAATTTCAAGATATCTGGCGCAGTCAGTAGGCTGTGAGTTGCTGTTTTTATATTACAGATACGGAAATTCAGACCCTGAATTAAAGCATTTTAGAAGGGTACGCAAGCATACTAGCACATACCACTGCTTGCAAGTTCAAGTTAGAGACGTTCGAAACTAATTTCTATTCTGACTCGAAAAAAATTTCAAAAGACAATAAATTGTGTCACATGTTATCTGTTGCACCACTAAATAGAAAAAGATATAGTAAAGAAATAAGGATTCGAAATTTTGTCGTAAAATATTTCACTAAAGTAAATAATAATAATGCAGTCTGCGTATGAATATTATGAATACACTGAGTGTATCAAAATACATACTTACGGTTGCAAAAGTTTTAAATGAAGAGCTCCATTTAATCATGTCTGATTTATGTTTGATCCCATAATCAAAATTTTTGGTATGTGAGTAGTTTATACTTGCGATAACTTTTAAGAATTGTTAAAATTATTTTTTTTGATACGGAGTGTTCAGGAAAGGAAAAGCAATATCACAAATTTCAGACGGAAAAAAATATTTTTTTTTAATAGAATGCATAGTGTTTTTTCATGTTGTTTTACTCCTAAAGTAAAGCACTTTATTTTTCCTTAAGCATATCATATACCGATCTGCAATAGATTTCGAGATTTTTTCATTTTCAAAATCGCCTTACAAAAAGCTGTCCACTCCATGGCAATAAGTTGTTAAAACTAAGACGGCCATGGATAACAACACACATCAAACATGTTATCTTATTTAGTGAAACATAAAATATAAAGTTATAACATATGCTGCTGAAAAACTAATGAAACGAAACAAAAACTTTTTATTTAAATCAAGAAATAGTAAGAAAATTAAACAAAAATTTTACTGAGCAATGGGCTTATAAATCGGAGACTGTGACCTGTATAATAACTTCCAAGGTTACACAAAACTACTGTTAAATGACACTCACTAGACTAAGCGTTCAATATGTCCATCATTTTGTTCTTGACAGACATTAAGCCTACGAATAAAATTTTGTTGCTCACTTTGAAGCATATTTTTATCAATAGATTCAAAATTCACGCCTCATTCTAAACTTCATATCTTCCACTGCGGTTAAAATAGTTTTGTATATGTTCTTCGAAATAACCCCGTAAGAAGAAGTCTAGTTTCCTCAGATTCGGAGATCTTGCGGGCCAGTACACTGGTCCTCCTCTAAAGATCCATTTATTTTCAAAATTTGTGTTGAGATAATCCCTCACCTGCCTGCTAAAATGTGAAGAAGCTCCATCCAATTGCAACCACATTTGCCTGGTAATTTGTAATGGTAAACTATCAATCATATTTTCAAACTGATTTCGTAGAAACCTCAAAAATGATTTTCCGTTTATCGTGTTCTCGAAAAAGTATGGTCCTATGACAAAACGTCAAAAATTCCACCCCATACATTAACAGACCAACTATGCTGATTGCCGACAGGAATTATCATTCTAGGATTTTCATTATTATATTAATGAAAATTGTGGCGATTAACAAACCCATTTTTATGAAATTTGGCTTCGTCTGTAAATAACATGTTATTAAAGAAATTCGGCTGCTGATCTTGTTTAATGCGTCTGTTCATAAGATCTTGTAGGGTTAATTCTTGTACCGGTTGTACGGGGTTTGGGTGAAATTTATGTTTTTGAGGATTCTGTTCGCCGAAGTTCTCGTTATTCCAACTTGGCGCACTAACATACTGCCGTGGCCCTTAAATTTTTGAAAATAATAGTCTTAAGTAGAGGAAACGTGCCTAATTTCGGCTACATTTTCAAAATAATCTGACATTTTGTAGACAACATTATTTTTTTATGTTTCATCCACTGACTAGTATATGTATAATGCATTACAAGGAAACAAAATCTAATATCAAAACATTTTTTTTGTAATAAATTTTTACAAAAAAAGAAGGTTTTCGCAGTTGGTGCAATTTTTGTACAATTTAAAAGTGGGCTCCCAATTTCGGACACCATATCCGAAATTGAGAAACCACAAGCAAAAATCACATATATATGTATTTTTCTTGTCGGAGTTAGCACATTGTTCATGAGACCATTTGAAACATTTCATGCATTTTATCCACTTCTCCCCTTGTGTATCCTCCGAATACAGACCGCTACAAAACATACATTCTGCGTCCTCTTCGTCCTCGTTCGCGTCCATATCCGAGTCATCGTCTAATATAAGACCACTTTCAGAATCTGATGATGATTCATCACTACTGCATTGCACCTTCCTTTCTTTTTTTTTCCTGTTACAGTCTCTTTATTCCCTTTTGCTAATACCGATGCAGTCTTCTTTTTATTGCCTTCTCTTAATTCTCAGCTTAGTTTTACTTTCTTTCGATTCTCTTTCATTTCATTTTTTCGCGCCTGTTCTCGCAAACTTTCTTCAAGCTTATCTTTATATGGCGAACTGGTTATCACCCAACTAGAGCCTTGTCGAGGTTTTCTTCCTCTATTTGCATGCAAGATTCCACTACAGGAAGGTAAGGGACTAATCTCCTTTGCTCTGATGATATGCTTTCTTGGTTGTTGAACTGTTTCTGTTGGTGGTGTCTTTTCTCTTTGCCTTTCAATTGTATCTGCTACTGGTGTTATCTCTCTTTGCCCTTCAATTGTTTCTGCTGGTGGAGTCCTCTCTCTTTGCCTTTCAATTAGAAAGTCATGCTCAGAAAACTTATTCCTATCACAGGGATAAATCCCAGCTTTGCCAAAACCGTTAGCAGCAACCTTTGCAGTTGCACTTTTTAAATATGCAGGGCACATTAGTCTACAAATTTGGAAAGCGGTTACGTTGCGTCCAGGATTTCGCTTCAACCACATTTGAATTTGTTGAGAATAGTATGTCTTGAAAGGTAACATAAAAGACAAGTCCAAAGGTTGCATTTTATGCGAAGTATGGGGTGGGATACTCACAATTGTAACGTAGTTTTTGCGTCCGGCTTCTATTACATCCATATTTCTTGTATGGCTGTAGTGCCCATCGAGAATAAGCAGCACAGAATCTTCACGAGATGGTTTTACATGAGAAATAAAGTGTTGTAACCACTGGGAAAAAATGTGCTGCTGAATCCACCCAGACGGATGACATGCTGCAATCGCACCTGGTGGAGCTCCATCTAGCAATTCCGCGTTCATGTTCTTCCTGGGAAAAACAAATAATGGTGGGATAAATCCCCCAGTGGCATTCATGCAAATAACGTTGTTTGACATAATCTTCTAATGTTGATTTTGGAACACCGAAAGATTTTGACGCTTTCATATATCCCATTTCCTTTGCTCTGACGGCTTGTATAGCAAGTTTCATCTGGTCGGGATTCCACTGTTTATGTTTTTGCCGTAATTTGGCATTGTGTTCTAAAAATAAACATTATATTTGTTAGGCGACACTAGAAGTTGGAATTTGTTTTGTTCATCAATATGGGATTCCTAATTTCGGACATCCGAAATTGAGAAACTTGAACTATCCGAAATTAGGCAACTTCACATTTTTTAGGTTAAGGTTCTCTAATATAAAAACATTTAAAAGTTTCCTAGTTTTGACTAATAATACTCATTAAACAAACACTTACCTTGCCTTGGTGAAAAACACAAATTTTCGAGACCAATATTTATGAGAAAAACACCGCCTAAACTGTGATCCAAAAAAAAAACTACGAATCGTGGTTCGAATGGTTTCCACTGCCATCTAACGGAAAGCAGTATTATCACGAAAATAACACAACACATGCTTGCTTTGACTTCTTGCACTGCACTGGAGTCAATTTCCGATTACTGCTTTGGTTAGTTTCTCAGATACACCAGTATACGAAATTAAGCGACTTTCCGAAATTAGGCGACTTTCCTCTATTAACCTAGTTATTAAATAAGAGCAATAATTTATTTTAAATATTTATTCAAAGTTAGACAATAAATTTAGAATATATGCACTTAAGTAAAATAGGTTGCAAATATTTAAGGATAAATTGCTTTATTAGAAGCTATAGATAAGTATAAACATATAATTATTAATACACTTTAGTTAAGTAAATTTAAATAGATATAAAGATAGTAGAGATAATGCAAATACTAAATAAATCAATGGACTTTATTTTGTAGAAAAGACAAACAAGAAGTATGGTTTGAGTATAAAGCTACAGAACCTAATTATACACAAAATGTAAAAATGGCTTTAATTATTTTAAGAAATGGACCGTTATTTAAAAATCAAATGGTACTGAGAGCAAATAACAGAGAAAGAGTAATGGTAAAGGATGGGACAATAAAAAGGGTGAATCATCTGAATGCGATTAAATTATATGAGGTGAAGGTAAAATCAGATGTGCTCGAGAAGATGACACAACCTTGAATAAAGAAATAAATATGAATATGTATGGTACCAATTCATAAAAGTAATTCTAGTAATAAAACTAAAATATAGTAAAAACGTACATTTCATAAAAAAAATTATATGACATTTCTCTTAAAAAATGTTAAATCGTAAAATAAAGACATTTTTGTAAATAGTAATGTAAGTTTAAAAGGCATTCTTAAATTCTTTTAGGTGTAGCTTTAGTGTGTCGGAGGCAGTGGAAATAATCATGTATGATTCAGGCACCTGCAAGAGAAAAATACAACGTTAATATTTGTTTTTAGCGTTCTACAAATAGCTATATTACCTGAAGAAATAACGTGGATTGAGAACAGTTAGAAACTAACGGAGACGGCAGTTCTTCGCAGCAGGGACTCGGTGAAGAAGATCCAGGTTATCTGCAATGTTTTCCCTTTACTTCCAGACAGACGGATTAATAAAAGGAGAATCAGAATACAATTAGCGAATGGCAAAAGAAAGTATGTGACGCACAGTGCAAAAAGCAATGCATTTATATATATATAGATATCACGAAGGTTTATATTGAAGAAGGAAAGAAACAATACAATTACCTAAGATAAGAAGCAACAAATTTGTAAACTTCAATAACAAATAACTTTGAAGAGTCGCCATTGTTCTGCAACTGTCAATGTAATTCATGTGTATTGGAATGGAAGTGACAACTTAAAAGGACAAAGAAAAATTTTACTACGAACATTTTAGAAAGTGATAGGTATATGATATGCTTAAGTAAAAATAAAGTGCTTTACTTTAGGAGTAAAATAACATAAAAAAACACTATGCCTTCCATTTAAAAAAAATTCTTCCATCTGAAATTAATATTGCTTTCCCTTTCCTGAACACTCGGTATCAAAACAATTAATTTTAACAATTCTTAATGTTATCGCAAATATAAACTACACACATGCCAAAAATTTCGATTCTTGGATCAATCATAAGTAAAACATTACTTAGCAAAATAGTACCTGCACGTGACATTTATTAGATAAAATGTTAAATATTTCAAAAACTATTACAGTTAGGTATGGTATATGAGAAGCATGTAGATTTCATAGCAGAATCTAAAAATGGAATAAAATACAGGCTGTTTAGTTTGAAAAAATAATACTAAAATCAGTACTGCTATTCTGAGACAACCTGTATAAACTAAAGTATTTTTACGCAATGCCCCTTTAAGAATTAGGCAACATTTGTTTGAAAAGTTTTTTGGTACCTTCAAACGGTATAGAGATATCGACCGACACCGCACTATTGAGACACCCGGTATATAGTCTAGCAAAAAATATCTAGCGATATATTTGCATGACTAAAATTTTGGAATAAGTTAATATTTATTCTCTTTTGTAAATCTCTATAATTATTTGCTTTATTTGTTAGTTAAACCGAGTGGTTTTTCTCTTATAAAAATCAAAGTATATATCGTTAACATTTTAGAAAATTCGGAGAGCATCATGATAATACAATTTTGCGAAATTCAGGAAAGTTGCGTTGAAATTAACTTGTACTAACAATCAGTGCAATTCCTTTAATTTATACGTTCAAATTATTAAACTTTCCACAGCTTCACGTACCACCGGGAGACATCGTAAAGTTTGAGAAGCACTGAGAAGCACCACGGGCGTCGTCCAGAAACCCCAGGCGGGTGCAATACAACACACGTTAACATCGTATTAATATGCAGTCGACACGATATTCTTCCTCACATTCCACAGCTGGTCCTTCGGCATTATTACACCACCTCATATTATTGTTATAAACTTTTATCACAGTTTTATAGCAACCAATTTCGACACCTACATACATGAATTCGTGTAACTGCCAGAGCATCCGTAATGGGGAGAACACGATTTTCTGTCCACTATATTGGGACCACCTGAAGAAAGTCACTAAACCTATTTGACCGTATAATCTGTCAATCCGAATGAACAAATAGAGATGTGTGATTGTACATATATAATAGGAACGTAAATTTAATTGATCAGAAATGATCAGATTAATTTATACAATGCTATGCTATTAAGTATATTATATAAGGATTATATTGCAAAGGATTGATGTAATTGCTGTAGCATAATACTTACAAGCAATATTATTATAGATAGTTGATTTTAGAAGTACATAATTGCTTCTAGTAGTGTATAGATATTTATATTTAAGAGAGAGTATAAAAGTATATAATGTGCATATATAAAATTTGGTTTCTTACTTATAGGGATCATACCTCGAACCTTTTGTTTAATTTGAAAAAAGTGTGTAGTGTAATTGATAAATTAAATTATCAATTATACATTCTTTTATAAGAAATATACAGGGGTTATTATTCATATTATTGATATAGGGGAATAGGGAATAGTTGGGTAAAATTGAGTAGGCGAGACTGATATATCTTTATATATGATGTGAATTTCTTGGGTATAGCAGCCTTTTTTTGGGGGACATTCACAGTTTAAATAGGTAATCAAAAATGGTAATTACAACCGCATATTTACTTCTTTATTTTCCTTTATATTACGTTTCGGTCAACATTCATGTTGCCTTTTTCAAACTTTATTTTTTTTAAGTTAAGTACACTATAATAAAACTTGAAAAGAAAAGTGACATCGGCAAATAATATTGTTTGTGCGTGAATATTACTAGCTAAATCGTTTACGTATATCAGAAATAATAGCAGTCCCAATATAGAACCTTGGGGCACACCGTGTTTAACTACCGGCACTTTACTAAATTTAGAATGTACCTGAACCTGCTGAATCCTATCGATCAAGTAAGATTCCAGCATTTCCAAGCACTTACCACGGAATCACAGTCTGTGAGTTATCAAATGCATCAGTAACATAATTTACAATCTGTGGCACTGCATCCAACGTAGATACCCCTTTGCGAAAACCATATTGTTCATGCGATAAAATGTTATTTTTTTCTAGGTAACTTAGGATTCCATTGAATAAGACCATTTCAATAACTTTCCCTAGCACTGGTATAATTGCTATTGGTCTATAGTTTTCAGAATTATCACGATTACCATTCTTATATATTGGAACAACTCTCGAATGTTTAAGATAACCAGGAAAAAGTCCTTGCTCAAAACTACTGCTTACTATATATGCCAAAACATCAGCTATCGAGCAAATCTTATCTTTCAGTAAGTATGTGTTCATCCGAAATATATCTTTGCTTCCCTTTGATTTAATACTACAACGTGCATCGCGTTGTATACGTACATGTTTCTGTGCTCCGCAGTTATTATAATGTTTATACTGTTAATAATTATCGGTTGTGTTTGTAATTGATATCATATTAAAGTTTAAAATCTGATTTTTCATTTTGTACATATTCTATATTTCTAAATCTCTTTGTTTATTGTGTAATTGCATCGGTAAGTTATCTGTTTTATTCTCCCATGTTTCCTTTTCTTTTTTTCACTACAGCTTTTTCGTGCTGGTTCTTTTTATCTGCACTTCTTTCTTGTTTATAGTTTTGCCTTGATATATACATCAATATTTAAACTTTTTTTTCCCTGTGTACACAGTTCGAGAACCTGTCCGCTGCCTACCTTTTCCTTTGTCTTGTTTTACATAAGTCTTCAGTGACGGGCACCTCTGGAGTGAAGTTTGTCTCCCTGTCTTATCCTTGTAATTACTTTTAATTTTTTATTTTTGTTTGATAAATATGCCTACCTGTGCGTGTTGCGGTGGCTCTGATGATGCACATAAAATTATCAACTGCTGCGTCTGTGACAGACAGTACAGGATTGATTGTGTTAATGTCTCTACTGCCGAGGCTCGCAAATTACACCTAAAGACGGGCTTTACTTGGACTTGTGGAGGCTGTATCGGAATGGGTAGCGATCTTAACAGTTTGAGGGCTGTTCTTGTTTCTCTACAGGAAGAAATCAAAACTCTTAAACAATCCATATTGGAAACTACATCTAACTCATCGTCTTCACTTCTTGATTATGAGAAGATTATACAGGAGATTTCGGACAGGGACAAACGCAAGGCAAATATAGTCATATTTGGCTCACGTGAGGCGGGTTGCAGTAGTAATGCCGAACAGCTGGTTGTTGATAGGAAATTGATTCGTGAAGTTTGCTCGGAAGCTCAGATTGTCGACGAGGATATGAGGATTTCTAGATTGGGCAAGTTTGATGCAACGGGTCCTGGTCGGTGTCGTCCGATCAGGGTTTCTTTTGCTTCTGAAGCTCGTGTACACTCTATTCTTCGTAACATGGCTAAAATTAAATCCAAGTTTCCCAATATATCAATTTTTAAGGATCGCACTCCAATGCAGCTTCAATTGCATAAGGATGCCAAAGCTGAAATGAGCAAACGTTTAAATAATGGTGAATCTAATTTGAAGATCAAGTCTATTAAAGGCATACCCACCGTTGTTTCTTTAAACTGAATAATCCCAACGGGTCTTCCACGCCTTTGAACATTTATTACCAGAATACCCGTGGCTTACGCACTAAGACACATTCTTTTTTTGCCGGTGTTTGTGAGAATTTCTTTGATGTAATCGTTATAACTGAAACTTGGCTTGATGATTCGTTTTCTAGCTCTGAGCTGTTTCCTCCGTCATATTATGTTTTTAGATCTGATCGTAAATTCTCATTAATAAACAGATCAATTGGTGGTGGAGTTCTGCTTGCGCTGAGTGACACGATTTCTTGTCAACTTCTTGATACTGCTGCTGTCTTGTCTCTTACCCCGTCTGTTGATTTTATTCTGTGTAAATGTCGTATTCTGGCTAACCATTTTTATATAGCTGCAGTATATATTCCGCCCAGCACTAATCTACATGATTTCGAAACTTTCTTTGAATATCTCGAAATCCTTTTAGATGGCAAGCCTATCGTGTTTATCGGCGACTTTAATCTAACACAATATGCAATTAACCCTACTTCTTGCTCGAAATGTTCTACTTTTTTGAACTTTTGTGCCTCGCTACGCTTACACCAATACAATTCTATTGTTAATTGTGACGTTAGGCTTCTTGATTTGGTTATTTCAAATATTCCGTGCTGTGTTAGTGTGTCCCCAGATGAGTTTCCTTTTGTTCCCTCTGACCCATATCACCCGCCCTTATCAATAACGTTAAATTTTTCCTTATCTGCTCGTAGACCACACCTATTTCCATCGAATACTAACTTCAGATATAATTTTCGTAGGGTGGACAATGCTCGTTTGTTGTCTGATCTGGCTGAAGTGGATTGGACATTTTTAACTCATATAAACGATGTCGACCTTGCTCTTCAACAATTTTATAATACCATTTACAACGTATTGGATGCTTCTGTGCATAAGTATTGTTCTGGTAATGTTCAGTCATCTTATCCAGAATGGTATACTTCCAACATAATTAAAAATCTAAAACTGAAAGATTATTATAGACGTCATTGGAAAAGATCCAACAATATATCGTACTATAATGAATTCAGGCGACTAAGAGCTCTTTGTAAAAATGATATTGCTGCTGCTTACTCAAAATACTTGGATGAAATTCAGTCCTCAATTCTAACTAATCCTAAAAACGTTTTTAAGTTTCTACAAACCAAGAAGTGCAGTTCCAGGATTCCCAATGGCCTGTCTTTTCTCAATGTTTTTCACGAATCTCCGCAGGACATCGTGGATGCTTTTGCTGAAAAATTTCGTACTTCCTACCATAACAGTACACCTTTTCATGACAACGCACCCAGTTCTTCAGTAAATCATTTACCTGTTGTTCTTCCATTAGTTTCTGAATCGGAGCTAATTGACATTATGTCCAAGTTTCCGCAGAATTTTAATTCTGGGGATGACTTAGTTCCTAATTTTCTTATTCATGATGCCAGACATATTTTGGCGATACCTTTGGCTATTATTATTAACCTATCAGTTCGTTTATCTGTTTTTCCTTCCTCTTGGAAGCGTGCACGAATATGTCCAGTGCACAAAAAAGGTGATAAAACGCTTGTTGACAATTATAGACCGATATCTATTTTATCTAACCTTGCTAAGATTTATGAATCCTTTCTTTACTCATGTATATATCATGGCACTAAATCATACATCTCATCTGACCAACATGGCTTTGTCCGTGGACGATCGACAGTTACAAACCTTATCACCATTTGTCAATATATAAGTTGTGAACTTGATGTGCAGGGTCAGGTGGATGTTCTTTATACCGATCTTAGCAAGGCATTTGACACCTTAGATCATGGTATTTTACTCACCAAATTGTCTGTGTATGGTTTGAGTTCCTCATTACTTAGACTTTTGGAGTCGTATTTACTCAACCGAAATACATATGTTTATTACAATGGTTTCAGGTCCTTCGAGTTTGTTCCACAGTCTGGCGTCCCTCAGGGCTCCAATCTGGGACCTTTATTATTCATTATTTTTATTAATGATTTGCTCACCTCATTATCATGTCCCACACTTGCTTATGCAGATGACATTAAAATTTATCAATCCGTCAGGACCTGGTATTGCTTCTGCAAGGGAATTTGAATATGATCAGCGAATGGTGCATGCGTAATGGTCTGGTTCTGAATGTTGACAAGTGTTGCCACATGACTTTTACTAGGAAGCATAGAATTATTCCATCCACTTATGTGATTGACGATCACAATCTTTCTAAGGTCAACGAATTTAAAGACCTTGGTGTAATTTTTGACAGCCGTCTAGCATTTATCCCACATATTTCAAATTTATGTCTTGCTACCTCTAAAACCTTAGGTTTTGTTATACGTACCTGCAAGCATTTCAACAATATCGGTTTACTGAAAACTCTATTCTTTAGCTTTGTTGCTAGCAAACTTGAGTATGCTTCCCCATCTGGGCACCACACTACACTTACCTCCAGTTAATGGTTGAGAAGATTCAGAGAAGATTCCTGAAGTTTTTGTCATACAAAATTGATGGCACTTATCCTATGCGCAATATGGATTACGCTACGCTTTTGGCACGACATGGAATGCAGTCCTTGACGTCGCGTTGTGAAAGACATGGTGCGCGTTTTATTCGGAAGCTAGTGCATGGTTTCATTGATAGTTCTTACATTCGTTCCTCCATAAATTTCCTTGTTCCGCGTATTTCTTCCCGATCTTCCCCTACTTTCTCCCTTCCTATTCCTAGAACCAACTTACTATCTTTTTCTCCTGTAACAACTATGTGCCGCACAGCTGAGCTTATTTATGGTGATACTTTTTTTTAATATAATTTACTTGTATTAACGTCTTCTTTTGTATAATTTCTATTTCTAAATATATGTATACAATTTTTGTTTGTCCTGTTATTGGATTGATTATCCGTTGGGCAATAAATAAATTATTATTATTATTATTATTATTATTATTATTATAATACTATGAGCAGTAATGATTAGTTCATCACTGCTAACAGGAGTGAGAAAAAATGTATAGCTCCTCTTAATTTTTGCTTTTAAGTAATTTCTAGACTTTAAATTAGGAATCTCCAACTCCGAAACTAAACGGTTCACTACAATAGCGAGATAATTATTTAATGTGTCTGGTGAAGGGCCAAGAAAATTACACCTACTGGTTTTGCAATTATTTAATACAAAATTTATTATTGACCATGTTTCTTTGCATCTATTTTTAGATTTGAGTAACCTATTTGTGTATTTCTGACGAGCTTGCAGCAGTAAGCTACTAAATTCATCCCTGAAAGATTTATAGAAAGCCATGTGCTTACAGTTTATCTTAGCTACATGATGAGCAAGGTCAAATAGTTCCTTCTTTTTTTGTAGACATTCAGTCGTTTTTATCAAATATGCTATCAAAAGCCTTTATTATAATTGGGAACCAATGATTGTGTATGTTTGTTAGCGTGTCCATTAAATACCTCATTGTTTCACTCGGATCACTTGATGTGTATATATCATATGTTTCTTAATAACATGCTGATATTTAAGAGGATTATTCTTGGATCCATTTTGTGAAAAAAACTCTTGTGAACATATGTCCTGAATGTCTTAACTTTTGAACTGTAGGGTCCTAAAGTTTAAAAAAGAATTTTTTTAAACTTTAGTATTACCGAAGATATTTTTGTAAAATTTTGTACACGCCTTTTATGCATCAAGATGCATTTTCTGATGTACAATAAATTTTATAATTTTTACCTGTGGTGTCTGTAGGGATTTTTTTTTTAATTTTTTTGAAGAAACATATGTTACGCCATTGCTTTTTCTTAAAGTACTTTTTTTAAATCCCCATTCGTTTCTGAGCAAATGTCGTCTTTTGTTTTTTGTTTGACGCACGGTTTTCGCTTAAAACAATAAAATCCATTCATGTGCACGAAGTTATGAAATTAGGTATTAACAAGGATTAAAAACGATCTAGTGCGTAAGAAGCAGATTTTGTAATCATAAACAGTTTGGCATTTATCTACCTTGTATACTTGTCACGTATTTAAGTCGTTAAACATTAACTATTATTAAAAAAACATGGTTCAATTTACGAATTCTGAGTATGCAGACGTGCATTACATGCATGGGCTAGCTGATGGTAATGCACTGGGAGCCAGGCGGATGTATGAAGACCGCTTTCCAAATAGAAATATTCCTAATGCCCAAAGATTTTCAAGCATTCATAGAAGGTTGTGCGAAAAGGGAAGTTTTGAACTAGACAATCATCTAAAAGGAGTACAACTTACAGTAAGAACTCCAGAAATTGAGGTAGCGGTTTTGAATTAAGAATGTTTTTATTTTATTGGCGAGTGCAGAGTTTTTGCTAGACGCCGACAGATTGCTTCTACTGTTAATTTAATTGGGGTCGGCACATCAACAATTTTATTTACCAAGGCAAAATCAGCATCTTCCAAACGTATTGGATGATTGAGATCTATAAGAGCTTTTTGAATGCAGGTTTTTAAAAGAGAAAATTCCAGCATGGTTAAAAGACTATTCCACCTGGTTTTACAGTCCAAAAGAAGTGATAGCTCTTTTTCATGTTCAATCTTCACATATTTTTGAAATACTGTTTCAATTTTCAATGGTGATCTTTTGAAATACACTACAACTTTGCGGATTTTCTTTATCAGCTCATTAATGTTTCCATATTTTCTTAACTCTGGTATGTGTTCTCACTCGGGATCAAAAAGCGGCCAGGACCCGAAATTCCGGCATTGGGGATTCCGGGATTCCGGATCTCGAGATTGTATTCTCTAAGTATTGGTTAATACAGTTGTTTTCCCTTTTGCTCTTCTCTCTATCCTGGATGTTTGTACACCGCCTTTGGGAAAAGGTCTGATACCTTCTGGTGTCCTAGCAGAAAATGTATCTTGAACTACTTGTGAAGTAGATGTTGTTGGCCTCGTTTGACATGTCTTTAGTTGGAGTTTGTTCCCTTGCTGTCACATCACTGTATGCATTCCAAATCCTTTCCTAGTGACCTGTCAGTGACGGTTGATGCGCCAAATTAGCTTCAGTAAATATATCTTTGTTTATTGGCCAAATCCCAGTACAGTTGAATCCAGCAGGAATATTTCGTGGTGCGGATGCTAGAGGAAGTGCCACCTTAACAATAGACGGCAAATCGCAAATCGTAAGCCGCTTTTCCGTGTAGTTTTTCATCCATTGATCAGCTTCTTCATTGAAAAACTTTTTAAATCGCCCAAAACTCCTCTGTCCAACGGTTGAAGCTTATGCGAAGTCTACGAAGGTCTATTTATATTTACGAGTTTCATGAATTGTAGTTCCTAATGACATCGACAATAATTTTATTGCAATTAAGCATTAAAATATTATTATAATTAAACGATTATCTAATATATACCTAAGAAATTCAGTCATTAACCTTTTTATACAAAATGTAAATGACTACTTACTTACTTACAGTATTTATAGTATGTAATGCATTTGCACATTGTATAACCTATGTTTAACTTAATTAGTAAAGTGTTTGTATTTAATTGAATGAATTTGTGAGTTCACATGTTTCTAAATGTAAATAATTTCTATTAGTCTTAAGTCTAAATTAAAATCTGGAAGGTGTTATTAATAGTGATATGATTTTATCAAGCTAAATTACTACCTTACCACATATTGTATAGGAACATTCATACTGTATAAATTATGATTATTTCGTAATGTATAATTTGCATGTTATTACGTAAATTATCTTAGTAAGTGAATAGGAATATAGAACTAAAATAATCTGCATACAGTATGTCCCCGGATCGACTTTAAAAGAGGAAGAGAATTTTTACTTTTGATTTCTCAGAAAATTTCACTCTTGATTATTTACTCCGCTTGTTTTCAAACCCCCAAAACACAAATAATTTTTTATTTAACTCGAACAGTTCTCGACATAATATCATTTTTCTTCAAAATTTGGAAACAAAAGTTTTTATTCGTAATTTTTAGAAGTACGAGTAACTCTAGTAGGCGGATTTTATTGAAAAATACAAATGATAGCAGTTGAAAAATCTAATAAGTTAGTATAACTGCAAATTAAATCTTCGCTAATTTGAACAATATTTATGCTATAATGTTGACTTTACAATAATGAATTTATCTAATTCAATGTTACGAAACTGGAGAAGAATGCTACCGAGTTGTTATTAGAAAATTCAACCAAAAATACCTGGAAGTTACCATTTCAAATTCCGAAGCAAAAAACATGGTGACCAAATTCCTTAAAATAGGCTCCGTTTTAAACATTAAGAAGTCAAAGAAATTGTTCGATGAAGACGATGCTGCTTCAGTTCTCGCCGTTCATTCCGCACGAGAAGCTGCAAGAGGAGGGCAATAATAACAGGGATAAGTAAGTATATCTCATTTACAAAGAATGTTTAAGGAGAACAAGATTTTACCATTGAAACCGCAATTTAGGCAAACTTTAGAAAATGGTGATGAAGCCAAACGTATGGATTTTTGTTTAGGAATGGCCTACAGAGTTTAGGAAGATTCAAATTTTCATAAACAAATTATGTTCTCCGATGAATCAACCTTTTCAACTAACAGAGTCGTTTCGTCTCACCATTGCCGGTACTGGAGTGAGACGAATCCAAACTTTAGAATTACTTGTTGCAGACAATATTTTAAAAACGTTAATGTGTGGTGTGTAGTTTCGTACCATGGCATTATTGGCCCATATTTTTTTGATCAAAAGTTAAACCATAATTCATATTTTGAAATGTTGCAAAATTTTTTAACTAATGGATCAATTGCCTTTAAACTACCGAATGGAAATGTTTTACCAGCACGATGGGTGCCCTGCTCATTATGCCGGCATTGTCCACCAGTGGCTCAATACAGAGTTTCATGATAACTGGATAGGAAGAGATGGTCCCATTTTATGGCCACCGAGAAGTCCTGATCTTACAATAATGGACTTTTATCTGTGGGGTCGTTTAAAACAAATTTTGTGCAGTGAGCCACTAGACAATGATGAAGAGCAATTAAAAAATAGGATACAAAATGCAGTCCAGTCCTTATCAATCTTAGAAATAAGACGAAGTTTGAATGAATTTAGAGCTCGCATTGAAATTTGTACAGAAAAAGGAGGAGCATTGTTTGAATAGAAAATTAATAGTTTAGTTTTTTGAGAATTTTATTTTATTTTACCATTTTTTGTTAAATTTATTAAATAAAATTTGAGTCCAATTTGATTTCCTAGCAAGAAAATGATATTATCTCTAGAACCGTTGGAGTTAAATAAAAAATAATTTGTGGTTTGAAAACAAGCAGAGTAAATCATCAAGAGTGAAAGTTTCCGAGAAATCAAAAATAGTTTTTTTTCCTCTTTTAAAGTCGATCCGGGGACATACTGTATATTAAATCATTTTTCGCAGTTATTTGATGAAATTTTATGTTGAACTAAAATGATTTGTTGAAACTCCTTTCGCTTCTAGTTCCCTTTGATCATAATGCTCAATCACACATTACAAGAGGTATTGTGCTTCTCTTTAAACACTGTCCTACAGGCTCGGGGTGTTTGAAGATATTTTGATTTGGTGTTCCAAAACATGCAGGGGAAATTAAAAGGAGCCGCTTATAAAATATTTATAAACCGGATCCATTCAGTAATATTAGATTACCTACCAACTGCAATTACGAGATCTCGTTTTACCACATGCACAAATACGCTTCCAGTATTAATATACCTACACGGACGGAGTTGTTCTTTCTTTTTATAACATTAAATGTGTTCGCCGGTCTTTTTTTTTCTTTTCTTTCTTATTATTTCTCATCGTGCACTTCTTTTATCTAGGAGGCGGGGATCCGCCGACGCTATGTAAGCCTTCAAACACGGCCGAAGAACTTTGATTCGAACCGCGCGTCCTTTCGGGCTCGCCGGGCTGCCGATGTATCGGGGAACGATTGACGGGACGGGACACACACCGGCGCTCTTTGTGCATTTTCTTAACCCGACACAAAGGTGGGTAATTCTTCTGGTAAATTTGACACCGCCGACGAAGAATCGGTGGATTTATTATTCTGTCGATTATGATTATAATTAAGTTCTTAGGTTATAGATTTTACAGATTTATATGGGATGCAAACAAAGGGGTTATAAAAACCATTGCAGTTATTATAAGTATCTTGCAAAATACTCAGTGGTCATTTACATCTCTTAATCAATGCACGAAAAGAGATACTACGTACCATTTTACTTTACCATTTGACTGATTTGACACTTATTTTGTCTATTCTGCCGTCATAAACAAGAACGGAGTAACTGCTCAAAAAATCGAAATATACATTTTCATACATTTCTTTAATTGAGATGGTGTAGATTCCGAATTTCTAGTCAAAAATGCAGTATATGCAATATATTTAAAAACAGAACGAGAAATCTCGTCACAGTAAATAAAAAATGGATCTTTTAAAAATTTTATTTATAAATACAAAATACGTAATTATTTGTTCATTTTGTAGTTCAAGTCGAGTGAAGCTACTAGCAATACTTTCTCAAGGTTCTCTTCTGTAAGATTTGTTCTCTTTGAATGAAGTGCATCCATGTAGACAAAAAACGTTCTTTCTATATCGCAACTGGTTATAGGTGCATACTGGAAATATTCTCTTATTTCAGGATATTTACTAGTTAGATTTTGTGTCATTGTCCCCATACACAATTGCCGCAATGGTATTAAATCTGGATTTCTATTAAAAACTGCGTCTAACTTTTGCCGAAGACCACATCCGAAGTCACTTGGAATACTTTCGAAATTATTAATAGCCACATCTAATGTGGTTAATTCATCTTTTAATTTGAGATTTCGATTTTCAAAATATGTGATTAGTTTAGGCAAATTTCCAAAGTGTTCCTGAAGGAATAACAACTGATTTTTTAAATTTGGGATTTATGTTACTTCCTTGCACTCAAAAATACTTCGAGCATTGTCATTTAAACATGTAACTAAATTTTTTAAACTATCGAAATTCTCTGCATAAAAACTAGTAGCTTCCAACCATGTTCCCCATATAGTTATTATTGGCGAGGGAGGCAGTGAAAAAGATGGAAGTTTTTCCCTGTAAAGAGATACTCTCGATGGTGCTTTTCTGAACATATTTTTAAAAGCGGATACAAGTCTATCAACTTCGGGATAGGTGTCTATGATATATTCACAGATTCTGTGGAGAGCATGTGCTACACAAGTAATATGCAGCATATAGGGATATTTTCCTTTAATAGTCTGCTTACTTTTAACATATATGCGGCACTGTTACCGACAAATAAACGTATTTTTTCCTTATACCTGTCGCCGAATAAAGCTTTTTGTACAAATTCTCGTCAATGGTTTTAGCAACTGTTTCCGCATCAACTGTTATATGGAATAGTTGGATGTAGTACACCAGCTACACCATTTACCACACAGCGTCCTCATATATAGACAGTTTCGTCGGCAGTTATCCATAGCTACTGATTTGAAAGATGTCTTCTAATGCAATATAATGCTTTCGTGAAGAACTTGGTAACATGATATTTACGTAAGGTAGATTCATCAGGAACATTTCGACCAGTATATTTTTAGAGAAATGTTTTCAAAGTGTGACTGCCAAGTTGATTTAATAGGGTATTAGCCGCCATTAAAGCTTCACAGAGTTCTTCGTTAAAATTGTCAGCTTCCAACGGGTCCAATTTGTGTGTATGTTTTAGCGTAGCTAAGTGACGTACGTTCGATTTTTTGGCATTCTGTAGCGATATTTTACAGACTTTGCAATAAATATCGGAATCACTGACAATGGACATACAATCAGTATGACCCTCAATCGAACTCGCCATTGTTTCACGATGCCATTCTCGACGTTCTTCCATATCATAGTAACATAAACACTGTTCTAGATCTAAATAAATGACAACTAAAAATGTATGCTTATGTTATTGAAACTTGATGAAATCCAGTGCACACTTACGTCAAGATTCAAGATAATTGGGTGAAGTAGATTCAATGAAACGGTATTAAACAGGAACTATTACGAACATTACGAAGTATGTAATTAACAGTCAAAACAATAAAAAGACGAAATTAACTCCCGTTCTTTATTTATCTTACAAATTATAAAGTAAAAGAATAAATTTTAAAAACTCCTCACACTTCTACCTACGCCGATGAAGAAACAAATTTAAGAGTAAAATCGACTTTTTTGTTGTCGTTTTCGCGACAAAAACAGATGTTGCAGTTCACCATATGAATAGTGCTATTCAGTAACTACGTGATGTTTAGACATTATTTCTTTTTTCCGTCGTAATTTCGGCCCCGTACGTCCGGTCCATACTTATGATTAACTCAAAATTAAAAACGTTTACGCATAACATCATATTAACTTCACCAAACTGGGCCATGAAGAGTGTGAAAAGTGCGAAGTTTTTACTTACGTAATCCATAGCACAATAGAGACAGATAAAAATTCCGAATGTGATATTTGCTATTCATGGTCTAATCATATAAACCAGGGGTCTCCAAACTACGGCCCGAGGGCCACATCCGGCCCGCGGACAGATTTTGTCCGGCCCGCGGAGAGCTAGCATACTTGAAAACTCCTTTTAGAGAACATATTTTTTATAGCAAATTAAATTTAGTTTACTGAAGTATTCTAATTTTATGTTGAATAATTATTAATATGACATCTACATTGATATGGTCATGGGCTAACTACTCATAACATTGTGGTAGGCTTATTGTTATTGTTTTTGTGATAAGTTGGATAAAGAAACACAGAATTGTAATGAGTAAAGACATGTATAATATGCAGAAAATTTTACTTCAGTATATAATAACTAACAAATTATTGAAATGAATCCAACTAACATTTTATACATTTTAAATAAAAACATAACTTATAACAAGCATAATGACATATGAAATACTAATGAGATTTGTGTAAATGAGATTTTCCACTGACAATAGTTTGTAGTTGTGGACTAATTTTACTTGTACCAATTATTAAAAGAGATTTAAGATGCTCATCAGTTAATTTAGATCTGTAAACATTTTTTGTGTACTTCATTTTGGAGAAGGTCTTCTCTCACAAATAAGTAGCACCAAAAACAGAAAACAGCCCACGAGCAAATTTATGCAAATTATCAAATTGTGTCAGTGGAAGACTCTTATAAAATTCCAACAAAGATGAGTTTTGATATTTGTTCTTAATTATATCACTGCACTGTAGATCAATTATTTCCATTTGAAGTTCCGGGGCTAGGGTTTCAATGTCAGTATCAAAAGGATTCTGAAAAATCTTAATTTGATTCGCAATGGCATCAAAGTCCGAGAAACGAGTATCAAAATTTATTTTCAAAGCACTCAAAGTTTCGATTGCAAAATCGATAGGAAACTCAGTCTCAGTAGTGTGGCTGAATATTTCACATGTTTTAAAATGTGAAAAACATTTACTTCGTAGTTGTGATTGAAACAGTATCAATTTCTTCCGGAATGATTTGATATTAGTGTATAAATCAGGAAGATGCTGGTTTTCTCCTTGCAATCTCAAATTCAGTTCGTTCACATGTTTTGTCAAATCAACATAGAATGCTAACTTCCACAGCCATGCGTTATTTTGTAATTCAGTAAGAGGGCGATGCTTTTCATTCAAAAAAATTTCGATCACTGCTCGAAGTTCAAAAAAGCGCTGAAGGACTTTCCCACAACTAAGCCAACGTACGGCAGTATGATAAGGTAAGTCATTTTCTCCAATCTCTTCAATAAATTGTCGGAATTGTCGGTGATTCAGCCCAAAAGATCTGATAAAATTAACAGTTGATATGACTGGTTTCAGAACTTCAGACATATCCAAACATTTTCCGCACAAAGACTGTTGATGAATGATACAATGTAAGACTAATGGTTTTAAACCACCGTCATTTTCTACAGCCTTTGACACAAGAGCGACCACTCCTTTATCTTTCCCACTCATGTTTTTGCCTCCATCAGTTGTAATACATTTCAAGTTTTTCCATCGAAGGTTCTTTTGATTAATGGCCATTTCAACTCCTTTAAAAATATCTGTACCCGTAGTTGTGCCATGAATACTATTCATATCAAGAAGTTCTTTATGCACTTCATAGCTTTTATCTACTCCTCGAATATAAATCAACACCTGAGCAGTATCTGACACATCCGTTGACTCATCCAAGGCCAAAGAAAACCACTCAACATGTCCATTTTTGTCGAACAGTTGAGAGGATATATTTTCAGCGATGTTTTCTACCCTTCGAGCCACAGTGTTTGCTGACATACTGACACTTTTTAATAAATTTACCTTTTCAGGGCACATTTCTTCGGCTACTGCAATTATGCAATCTTTGATCATTTCTCCATCGGTGAATGGTTTTCCACGTTTTGCAATTTCAAGAGCCACACGAAAGCTGGCACGCGTTGCAGCCTCTTGTTCAGTTTTGAGTTTTGTAAATGAAGATTGCTGCGATTTCAATCCGCGCTTCATAGCTTCGAATTTTTCTGTCCGCAAACTTCCTGTATATTTTGAGTAATTTTGAAAATGTTTTGTTTCATAATGACATTTAATGTTATATTCTTTGAGAACGGCTATGCTTTCATTGCAAATCAAACATAGCGCCTTCTTACTGGACTCAATTACGAAATACTGAATGTTCCACTGATCTTTGAATTTTCTGCATTCACTATCAATTTTTCGCTTCTTTTCCATACTACTAAATCACACACAAAAGCAACAATTCAAATCAAAATACTGTTACAAAGATGTCTTAAACCGTCTTAAACTTAAACACGCACAAACACGTTTTAAGGAGGTACGCACTATTTTATTTCACAACAGTGTCATAGGAACTGACTTGTGGTTGCGCCACTAGCCTTCGTATATATTCCAATTACTGCCATCTAGAAGTGAGTGGAAAACACCAGAACTTTCTCGAACCAACGAGATTATTCTGTACGTGCTATTAGCGGCATCTGTTAGCGATAGAAGGTACTACCTATTTCCGCTTGTGTCCACCAGATGTCGTGTCACGTTACTCCTCATGGCTCGTACTCTACGACTAATCTATAAATTACAGATAATGACAGGAAAATTAATAATATGCAGTGTTGCCGTTTTGCAGCCTTTTTTAAACGTTCCGTACTTTTTCGGACTTTTTTTCATCAGTGGACTATTTCACTTTTTACCACCGGCAACAATGATAATATGGTTTTGGCCCTCGGAACTTACTGGAGTAATCAGTATGGCCCTAAGGCTGGAAAGTTTGGAGACCCCTGATATAAACAAAGCTAAAGTAAGTTTTTATTTTTACAGGATATATGCAAAATCACATCTAAATGAAGATACAATGTGCGTTTCAGTGGATCTACAGAAAGTGATTATGCTCCACAGAATTGACACTTTTAACTCTGTTGTCTTTACAAAAAGGCTTACAACGTACCATGAGAGTTTCGTACCGGTAAGGAACAAACAAAAAAATATGAAATCTCTGGCAGTTATATGGCACGAAGCAATAACGGGAAGAAATAAAGAAGACACTGTTCGTGCTTTTCATTTTGTCTTCATTGTAAATTGAGACAAGAAAACCGTAATTTTATGGTTGGATAATTGCACTTTACAAAATAAAAATTGGTGTCTTCTGTCATATTTCTTGTATATTATGAATTCCATTATGGTCTTAATTGAAAAAGTTGAAGTTAATTACTTTGAAGTAGGCCATACATGCATGAGTGCAGACAGTTTTCGCCACCAATTTGAAAAATCAACAACAGAAGTAAAGTTATGACTTCCAGGATTCTGCGACTGCCGTATCTTTAGCAAATTCTGGAAAACTAACAGCAAAAGCCATGGAAATAAGCGATTTTCGCTTGTGGAAAGATTGGCATTATGTGAAAATGATCAACAATGCTAATTATAATAACCCTAAACTTTATGTAGCCAACATTGTCCAAATGACGGCACGAACTTAACTTACAAAACTTCAATGAAATGTGAGGAATATACTCTCAGTTTTATAAAACTTTCTGCCCTAAAAAAAATTAACAGAAGAACCTCAACAATTAAAATAACCAAAATTTGTCGACAGTAATACAAAATATGCGATTATAAAAAGTCTAGGATCATTAATGGTTCAAAATCGTTTAGAATTTTGGAAAAATTTACCAATTAGAAAGTAAAAAATAAAAATTGCTGGCATGAAGTGGAGCAGCATTGGTAGACGTTATTTGGTCACTAATATTAACATTAAGTTTGAATATGTAAATTCTATAGTATTTGAGGGCTAATTTAGTATGATTTTAAAGAGGATATGAACAGACAAGTGGATTTATTATGAATATTTCAACATTGTCAATTTTTGTTCTGTTAGATAAATAAAGATGCTATAGTAATTATTAAAAGGAAGTGCCTCCGTAGCCGGCGCCGGTTCTAAGTATGGTTGCCGGCACCTGCATACCGTATCGCTACCGGCGGTTATGTGCATATGTGATTGAATCTCCACCCCCTTTTACACTACCTATAACTAAAAATTTCCAACTAATTTTAAAATTTTTGTCTACAACTATCGCGCATAATTTATGGATTACTAAGGTAATTTTGGAAAGTTATGACTAGGGAGCGGAATCGAGCGAGTCAGGACTCATCGCCCATGGGCGCGCTTTTGAAATGTTGTATTTCTAAGGAGGTTTTAATTTTATTTATATAATTGAATAACAAGTGGCTGGTAATTATAAAATACAAAATACCCTACTATTTGTTCATTTTCTCTTCTGTAAGACTTGTTCTCTTTGAATTAAGTACATCCTTGTATATAGAAAACGTCTTTTCTACATCGCAACTGGTTATATTTACGTAATGGAAATATTCTTTTATTTCAGCGTATTTAGCATACACAATTGCCGCAATGTTATTAAACCTGGATTTCTATTAAAAACTGCGTCTAAGTCACTTGGAATGATCAATAGCCACATCTAATGTGGTTAATCCATTTTTACTTTCTTATACGTAGTATAAGGAAGTAATGTGAAATTTTCGACTTCAAGATTTTTGCATGTCCACGTTTTGAAGTCCCCTGATACCGAAAAAGATGTTTTTAAAAAATGTCTGTGTGTCTCTATGTGACCACGATAACCGCCGTAGATATCAATTCCAAATTTTGTATTTACGTGTCTAATCTCCCTCTTGAGATCTGAGTAGTTTTTCAGTAAAATCGGTAGACCGGAAGTAGCAGTATACTTCAGTGAAAAAATAAAATTTTACCAATATTTCGTCAACTACGAAATTTAAACAAATTTATAAAGAAATCATATGTACTTACTTGAAATTAAAATTGAGAACAATTTTATTTAAAAAGTTTTTCGAAGCTGCTACCGGAAGTAGGTCTTTTACTCCTATGGAAAATCAGTTTTTTGCGAATCAGTTGTTTGCGAATATTTCGCATGTCATGCTTTTTAGACAGGTACGTTACCGGTATAAAAGTATTTAAAACGTAATTTTCAATATCTTTTGCATAAAAACAATTTCAAAATACAGACCGGAATTACCACTTTTACTCTTATCGAATAGCGATTTTTTGCGAATACGTCGTAAATTATGCATTCTACAGGGTCGGGCAAAAAGAGCGGAACACCGAATTTATGGCTTAACTAGCACTTTTTCGAAAATTTAACCTAAATTAAAGTTTTTGTATACTTTATGTATTATTTATTGGTGTTTGCAGATTTTCCGTTTTTGTCACATTTTTGGAGATATGATGTCAGCGGATAGTATTTTAAATGAATCACCCTATATTTATATTTTTTTTTGAGTAGATATTTTTTTCCTGAATTCACTAATACCAGGTTTAGTGAGTCTCTGACTTATGGTTTCATAAGAAAAAAATAAAATGTAATGGCACCTAAATATTTATTTAATAAAAAACGAACGGCAATAACAGAATCTACGTACATTTATTTACAATAGGTGTTCAAACTGAAAACCTTCGGCTGCCTGACAGTATCCTAATCTGTCAACAAATGACCTTAATGAATTTTGTATCATTTCATGTCACCTTTAAGCGAGAAATGAATTTCATAATCATTTGTTAAGTTAATGGACGCTTTAATGAATAGAATCTTTAGTTATTGTCGTTCGTTTTTTATTAAATAAATATTTAGGTGCCATTACATTTTATTTTTTTCTTATGAAACCATAAGTCAGAGACCCACTAAACCTAGTATTAGTGAATTCAGGAAAAAAATATCTACTCAAAAAAAAATATAAATACAGGGTGATTCATTTAAAATACTATCCGGTGACATCATATCTCCAAAAATGTGACAAAAACGAAAAATCTGCCAACACCAATAAATAATACATAAAGTATACAAAAACTTTAATTTAGGTTAAATTTTCGAAAAAGTGCTAGTTAAGCCATAAATTCGGTGTTCCGCTCTTTTTGCCCGACCCTGTATATGTATTTATCAAGAATACAAAAGTATTTAGTGCTAGATTTGCAATATTTTTTGAATATATGAAATTTCAAAATTCGGACCGGAAGTAACACTTTTACTCTTAGGGAGTAGTTCTTTTTTTCATCTTGCTGAGTATGCATTCTATAGCGATTTATTAAGAGAACAGAAGTACTTAGAATAGGATTTTGAATAATTTTTATATAAAAAAAATATAGTATAGTTTGAAACGCTCATACGTATAAGAAAGTCGTGTGGTGGCCACACCTCATTTTTTAATTTGAGATTCGATTTTCAAAATATGTCATTAGTTTAGGCAAATTTCCAAAGTGTTCCTGAAGGAATAACAACTGATTTTTTAAATTTGGGATTTGTGTTAGTTCCTTGCACTCAGAAATACTTCGAGCATCGTCATTTAAACATGTAACGAAATTTTGTAAACTATCGAAATTCTCCGCATGAAAACTATTTCTGTGTATGTTTTCGCAAAGCTAAGTGACGATATTTTACAGACTTTGCATAAATTTCGGAATCACTGACAATTAATTTTTATCTCAGAAAAAGTAACATAAACAACGTTCTAGATCTAAATAAATGATAAGTAAAAATGTACGCGTATGTTATTGAAACATGCATATTATATTGCGAAATATAAGGTAAATATAATAAATTTTAAAAACTCGTCACCCTTGTACCTACGCCGATGAAGAAAGGATTTTATTCATAAAATTCCTTATTTTATGGCAGTTTTTTCTCTGATTCTCTAGAGTAAACAGATGTTACAGTTCGCCCTATAAATTAGTGCTATTCAGATATAATGTAAACAACACGCAGTTGTTTACATTATTTCTTTTCACGGTTGTGGCTCCGTGATAGTTTAGCTCGCTCGATTCCGCTCCCTAGTTATGACAGTGATTATTTAGTCAGTTGAATAATAATGACAGCTATGGAGTTATGGTCATAACTCCATCGTTATGTCAATATCAGTTTCTTTCCGTGAAAGTTGTAGATAAAGTACATATAATATTCGATTCGCGTGTTATGACTATAACCCACGCTGTCGCTCATGGTGCAAGCATCTGAAGTTCTCTTCCATCGTTGCAAGCAAATGTTTTCATCAAATAAAGACTGGTTGCGCATAGATCGAAGTTTGAGGATGTGGCGACAAGGTAACTGGACGGAGGTCCAAAACATGCACTGACTGATAAGGTGTGTTACCTCTAGAAGACCTTCAATAGTAGGAGCAGGACATTTTTCTTCTTCAATAAATTGAAAATCTTTGCATTTAGTCATACATTCAAGTTGCTGTTGAAGCTTTTTAAAAGCTAAATTCCTTAAAAGTCTAGAATACAAATCTTCCGCTGAAAAATTATTTCTGGATAAGAGTCAAACATATGTTTCATTTCAGGATCTTGAAAATAGAGGTATTTCAAATTTGCTTCCACATCAACGTTAATATGAACGTCACATTTCTAAGTATTTCGTAAAATTGATACACATTTATCAAACTTCATTCTGTTATGTGGTTTTCTGCTTATATTTGTTAAGTCTTTCAACGTCACAAGGCACCCGGATTCATTAATGATATTATTTTGTACGATTTTTTTGTTGGCGCGAGCCTGCAATGCTGCTACTAAATTAACCTTAAGCTGATTTGAAATGTTCAGTCTTTGCTGGGGTAAACTTTTAAATAAAGTTAGTGATACCGGATGAGTGTGATCTTCATTCAGTTCCTTTATCTCTAAAAATTTCCCACAAGAAGTTAATTTTAAAAACATACCGGCTGGACACTTCTGCCTAAATATAAATGTGTTTTTTGTTTTATTCCTAGGAGTGTGCATTCTGCCACCTTTAATGCAAGCTATTCTTACATAATGGTAAATTAAGTCTTGTTTTGCTTGAGCTGCCACACTTATATGATATCTTTTAGCCTGCGTCTTGATGGTTCTAGATTCTCTAATCCAGGAATCATTGAACACTTCATTTTTGTATTTTTGTAACTGCTTGTTGAAATTCTCGCAACTTTCAACCTTATCGCCCACTTTCAACATTCTACAATTAGAAGAACATCGTTTTTAACAAAAAGCATAGCTACAGGGAAAAACATATCTGCGAATTTAGATAAATTAAAGAAAATTAACACTAAAAGTTAAGGCGTTCACGCGCGCAATATGGAAAACAGAGGTTATGTTGATATGCCGGTAACGATACGTGAAGCCGGCTGCCGTCCGCAATTCTTGATGCCGTAGCTGGCCGGCATCAATATGCATACAAAACGGAGACCGGCGCCGGCTCTGGAGGCACTTCCTTATTAAAATGCTGTAATTATTACCAATAATGCACCTTGTTCTCATCGTAAAGTTTAAAAATGACAACAAGAAATTGGTTAGCGTTGAAGCAAATCTTGCTCTGTTGCCGTATAGTCTTGAATTGGACCTACCATAAAAGAATATCTTTTATAGAATTCGGTAATATTTCTTTTATGTAATTTTAAACTAGATTCTTCTTATAACCATGACAGTTATATTGTTAATTAAAATATGGATAAAACCTCATTTATCAGCAAGTGTATAAAATCCATGCATCCATTTAATAATTAATGCAGCAAAGACTATATTACATTAGTCACAAATTAAATGAATACACGCTATTTTCAGATTGCTTGAATTATAAATATTTAAATGTAATCACTTATATGTATAATACAGGCGTTATACATGTTGGCTTAAGCGATTCTGACATCCCTCAGCACATATGATAATGTACAGGGATTCCATTCAATTTTCCTTATCACTGTCACTTAAACTTGTCATCGGTTACGAAAATTTACCGGTATAATATTTAATCTGGGTAGTGTCTCATATCTGATAGAATAATGTCATTTCCTCCCCATTCATGCAGCCCATATATACCTATCTACATAAGTTCCGAATTTACCACTTCGTGTTCGTAACAATAAAAAAAAAAAGAAGGAAGACGTTAGCCGTCACTTATCATCACTATATATATATACAAGAATTTTTCCGTTCGAAAAGTGACACTAAACGATGCCTGAATAAACGAAAAAAAAAAGAACCGAATGAAAAGACCGCCACGCATAATTATATACTCGAACAATGCCTCTATTTAGTTTTCAGGAAGGATGTATCAAAAATACAGTGGTCATTTTGACAAATTACGTTTAATTACATTAATGTTGTTCGCTACTTTTGGTGTGTGTTTAACTAACATCGCTCCAATACGTATTTTATTTTTCTTTTGTTAATAATTACACTATCGATTATTTAAGTGGAATTTAATATTAATACAATATAGATTGTTACGTTAGTATTTATTAAAATAAATCTAGTGGGTATATTAATTCTTTAATAGTTACTCCAATAATTTCAATCAACGAAAAAAAAAGTAAAAATAAAATAAATATATATATAGGAAATTACAGGAAATATTACCGCAATCTTTTGTTGTACTCAGAAACGCAGAGAGAATTAAACTGCTAGAAGAATTAATTGATTACAGGAGCAATTTAAGAAAAAAAATTAAAGACAATCTTCTTGTATGTAACCTCTTTCGTAGTGATTATACTAACTATACATTGTACATGAAAATTTAATGATTTCTTTTCTTGGAAGCACTTAATATCAATTTCATTTCATTTTAATAATATATCGTAATGTTAGAAGAACTGTAAAGCTGGGAAAATAAATTAAAACACAGAGAAAAATTTCGAGAAAATTAGTACAATTCAGGGGTGTTTTCAAAAAACGGCTTATGTCTACTAATATTATTTCGAAAAACTGAAAAACGTTAAATTTGATGTACTTGATTTTTTACGGGTATTAAAACACATTGAGTATCAAAACAAAGATTAAGTAAAATGACTTAAGAAAAAAATAAACAACTAATGGTCTTTTCTTATTTGATTTTAACAGAAATAATACCAAAAAATAGGTCAAGAAATTGTTAAATTCAGGAACAAACCGAACAACTTCTCACACCCATTGCTGTCATCGTCATTGTCTAAATCCACCTTATCAGTTTCTAAAGAATTCAATTGGTGTTTTTAAAAATTTCCCGGCAGATTTTTTCTTTTTTGAATGGCTCAGTACTACAAGCAAATATTGATGATGGTATTGCAGGTTTCACATGAAGGCTGCAAAAGTAACTTTTTAAGTAATCAATTATTTTTATCGATAATCGAATTTGTTCTGTATATATGTCACTGTATATAGATATCTCTCAAAAACACCTCTTCAGAATCCTTATCTATCTTGATCACATTTACTTTTGAATTTGGATTTGAGTTGCAGAAATTACGAAAAACATTTTTTACTTTCCGCATCAACATTAAGATTATCTAATATATCTATTTTTGTAAGCTTAAATAGCAAAGGTTTATGACGTGCGTTCTTTTATCAGTTCATCCCTGTTTTCTCGTAATTCTACAACCAACTCTATGTTTGCTCTTTTGTTTTCCAATAACCACGTACAGGAAGAATGTATAATAAAATAATAATAATAAAATACTTTATTGTCATTGATCACGAAATTGTCAACAATGTGTGTATGTACAATTATATAAGCTACATGTATGTATACACCGAGTCTTAAATTAAGTGTTCACCATTGCTAACTTTATTATTATTGAAGCTACGAAGTCGGTTTAATTAGCAAACTAATAGGACTTTTCTTGCTGATTAAGTTAGTAAAAACAATTGAGGAGCTAGTTTCTGAGATATTCACAAAAGCAACAAACTTTTAAATGGAACATCCTGTATATTTTGACACTTTTTGAAAGAGAGTTAAATTCTAAACAGAACGTAAGTAATACACTATCATCCCAAATTTAAAAATAAGCGAATAAAAAGCACTTTTGATTATTATTTCTTTAATTTGTAAGTAGGCGTTGAATATGAAATGAAATAAAAGATGACTTCAAACGTCAACGAGTTTGTAAACTTTATCTGTTTTGTAATTAATTGATACATTTCAGAAATTTAGAAAAAGGAAAGTATTTATAATCAACGAAGAAATGGAATTACCAGTGTTAGCATATTTTGAAGCATTTCCCTAAAATTCAATTAGTGACATTACGCGAGAATTGGATGTCAATAGATACACTGTTCAACATATTTTAAGGAAACATGAACTACATCCCTATAAAAAAAGAAGGCCACCACACCCAATATTACCAGGAGATACAGAGAGAAGATTATTTCTTTGTAACTGGACAATTAATTTCATCAATGAACATCCAGATAATTTTAAACTTATTTTGTAGTCAGACGAATCTAACTTTTCAACTAAAGGTATGTGTAATAAAAGAAACCAATATTATTGGTCTCGACAAAATCCCATAATAGAGGATCCACGACACCCGCAGCATCGGTTTAGCTTAAATATTTGGTGTGGCATACTAGGTTCTCGAGTTATTGGTCCAACTTTCTATCACAGCACCCTACTAGGGGTACGTTATGTTCAACTATTAGCGCTAGTTCTTGAGAATCTTCTAGAAAACCTACCATTACTTGATTACCAGCGTATACATTTTCAAGAGGATGGGACACCCGCTCATAATTATCATGATTCTTCTACTATGCTAGGTAAACTCTTTGATAATAGATGGATAGGAACAAATGCACAAATTCCTTGGCCTCTACGATCCCCTGATTTAACACCTTTAGATTTTTATCTGTGCGGTTACATCAAAGACGAAGTTTATATAAACAACAATATAGAAATGTGGTGGAGTTGATTAAGAAAATTAGAGACATAGGTAATAAATAATATTCCCGCTATAACTATTCTAAAAGTGACAAGAAGTGTATTGATCAATAAGGCCATACCTTCGAACATTTACTAAGCTAAAAAATGTATAAATTTATCGTTTTTTGTTGCCCACCGTTTTGCTATTCAATGTTTCATCGCCTACTTACATATTAAAGCAATAATAATCAAAGAGTTTAACTGTTTTTTATTCGCTTATTTTTAAATTTAAGACAATAGTGTATTACTTACTTTTTGTTTAGAATTGAACTCTCTTTCAAAAAATGTTGAAATATACAGGTGTTCCATTTAAAATTTTCTTGCTTTTGTGAATATTTCAGAAACTAGCTCTTCAATTGTTTCTCTGTTTTAACTACCTTAATCAGCAAAAAAAAGTCCTATCTACTAGTTTGCTAATTTAACCGTCTTCGTAACTTCAATAATAACAATGTTAACAATGGTGAACACTTAACTTTAGACACGATGTATATAAATATATTACAAACACCAAAATAGAAAAGATGAAATTTAACAATCCGATTAACATATTCTCACAGAACTGTCATGTAGTCCCGAAGCAAATAAAAAGTTTTGTCTAAAAGCAATTCCTTAAGTACCATCTTAAACATTATACAACGGCTTACTTTTCGGATATTGTTGGGAGATTATTAAAAATTTCGGCAAAAGGATAGCCCGATAATTCTTTCTATACGTCGGAAGCGTGATGTTTCAATCGAGTAATGTTATAGTAAATTATGTTTTGTAAATATGTCATAAGGGACCGTAATTTTGAATACTTGTTTTAACATGTATTGCTGCCTTATATTCAGTGTGTGTATAAAATGTCGCAAAAGCTACACTCAGTGACATTTTTCGTTTTGTTCTGAATAAAAAATATTAATGTTAAAATGTTGTATCACACTAAACAGTACTACAAATCTCATTGAGTTTACAATTTAGTTTGTATAAAGTCAATTTCTTAATTAGATAAAATATTGTTTTTTTTTAATAATGATATTTTTACCTTATTTTGAGAATACGTATTGCCGTGAACTTTACTTTAGAAATTAAAACAATATTGTATATAATCATAAAATGTTAGAAGTAGATATAATTAATGTTGACACTAAGATATACTCGTGTATTTAAATCAATATTAGCAATAAGAAAACTCACTTATAGTTTAAGAAATATTTATTTTAAAATAAAAATTTATTCGATCATACGATAACACAGGTATGCACTTAGAATATAAGTATTTTAATAGAGAATAAAATAAGATATGCTCGTGATGTATATGAAGAGGCTTAATGCACTCAAGTAACTTAAAAATAAAATACATACACTTGCGTTGAAAAGGATATTAAGATAAAGTATATCATTAAGAACATCACAAAAATCATATAATATTTTTAATATATGCAACAAAGGTATCAATTCTCATTGTAATGCGAGTAATTGCAATCCTCTTCATGGTTCCAAACTTAGTGCACATACAAACGAACATCTGTAACCAAAGGAATAAGCAGCATTAATATAAAAAAGCAATGATTTATTACAGCATATTAGACATACAAAACTCTCCACGAACGGTGAGATAGTTCAAAGAAAGAACGGAGCAAACGGAGGGACTGACGATCGAAACAATATCCAATTTCTTTCCATTCTTTCCGATTAAAAGCACCAGAACAAAAATACGAGTAAGGTTAGCGCTTGGTCGAAGAATGTACCTACGAAACAACGAAAGTAGCAATGAATATATTTATAAGTACAATGAATGTTTACGATAGCAATAAACGAATAAAATAACGTAAGAAAAACATCAAAATAAATATCAATATACTTACTGCGCATTAGATATAAATAAATGGAACAACAACAAATACTGTCGTTGGTGAATGTAGAAGACATCAAATGTCAGGAACGAACATACTAAAATAAATACCAACCTAAAATACGACAAGAGGAAGAAGAGACAAGGCATAAATGTCGAGATATCCGCTAGAGGCGCTACAACGAACAATTCAAAAATAAAAGTCCGCAAAACAATCAAATAGCGAGTGGCATTTATTTTCAACTATAAAAAGGGCGTCGGAACAGAAAATTAGTTAGTTGTTAGCTGGTTCCTGTGACATTAAAAACTTCTAATTCACAAAAAAGTAATAGCGTCTCTTGAAGTAAATAATACATCTACGTGTTGAGCGAGTAATGGTTAAGTGGAGTTGTTACACGCTTACCATTATTACCGCAGAATAAATAAATAAATAAATTACCTAACAATTCACAAACAAACAAGAAGCATATACGCTTCTATAGGAATAATTTCCAATTGTTTTCTGGTCGCCATATTTGCAAAAAGTGAGCGTCATCATTTAATTTATAGAAGATTCCAATGAGAGAAGAATCCACAAAAATGGAAAACCAATTTCAACAAGAATTCGAGGAATTATATGAATCTACGCAGTGAGTAGTAAATAATATTGTTATAACTATTAAATTCAATCAAAAATATACAGGTTCTCTCTAAACACTCCATTTCTTTTAATACTTAGTTATTTAAATAATAGAACGTAAATATAGGGACACAATTTTAATTAAAAATTAAGAACATTAGTCTTAATAGTGTACTGTGTGCGAATACTTGCACAACGGACCAGTGTTCATTAAGAAAGACCTTAGTAAGTACTGCTTTGAACAATATTCAAACTTTTATAAACAGGAACGCCTAAACGCTTCGCACTAAGAATCTAAAGTCTCCGTGAGAATAGAGGTTTAGACAATTAGTTTGTGATGCATTAGGAATGTATCTGGGGTGGTGATTGATCCAAGCTTTATGTAGTACGTGTGAATGTTTGCATAAAGCCGATTAGTCAGTACCTTCATTATCAAATCAATATAATTTGGCCCAAATATACAGGCCTTCGTAAGAAAAGAGTGAAAGCGGAGAAACCCTGTATTGATTGAATACATATTTAAATGAACGAACACGATATTATTGTGAAAACTGTTACTTGTAAGAATTGTAAATAAACAAATAAAATAAATAATATACAGTCAATAATAAATTTTTACCTATTGTAATCAATAAGTATATAATACATTTTTCACATGAGTAATCTGGTGTCATAATTATTTATAACCCTATCCCACACAACATCAAAATAATAACGAAAGTGTAACAAGTAAGGAAAGAAGTAAATCACAGTAGAACCCACGAGAGAATGAATTATGCTGTTTTGCCTATAGAGCTAGCACAAACTTCAATTTTATTTATTTATTTAACAAATAAATAAATAAATTATATAAATTTTATTTAAACGCAAGGTTCACAGCATAAATATGGCGATGCCCAACGTGTGGCAATTATTACAGCAGTATGTAATATGCATAATATTACATATCAATCTATAAGTAATACAGTAGTTTTCTCTATTTTTTTGCTAAAGTGAATGTTGTTTTCTAATTATGTTGTAGGTTATGTTATGTAGATTAATTATGCTGCTATATAGGTCTGAAGAAGGACATAACATAGCTCGAAAAGTCACAAAGCAATAAATTATTGAAAGATATTGTTAAATAGCTTATTCACGAGTAAACCATTATTCTGCAACCTTGCAGTAATAGTTAATTACTATTATATACAGCGAGTCCCAGGATTGATGTTACAAGATGTGTGCGGAACAAAGAATCCTTGAATCTCAATTTGATCTTTTTTAAGTAAGCCCTGCTTGGTTTGAAACTTATTTTTAGTATAGTTTCGAGTTTGTGAAATAACGGTTGAGCAAGAGATCCGTTTCAGGTAAAGTATCTTTCTCGTTCACAGTATGCTAAAATATTACTACTAAGAAAAGTTGTTCAGAATGACAAACTATGGCCCTACACAAAATTTCAGGAAGATCTACCTACTTTGATTACATCGTTATTTTTTAGATTCAACAAAATAAAATTATATTTATTCACAAATTAAGTGTACAAAATGTAATAATAGTATTGCATACAATCAATCATTTATTCAACATAACTGCTGCCTTTTTCTGCACACCGTGTTCTATACGACGCCTGAATTAAACATGTTGTAAATACTTTTTCTGTCGTTCAATGTTCTACGAATAATAGCTTTTTATAAAAACACTTTTGTTGAACATTGAACGACAGAAAAAGTATGTGATAAGCCTGATCCTAGGACTTACCTCTACTAGATCGTCATCTCGATTGGCTCTCTTGTATCGGATCGAGATTGGGAATTTGTTATGAGGTTTGAATTAAAACACATCACGTAAACTAACTATATTGTACAGTGAAAAAAAAATTTGGTAAAATTCCTGTACGGTTTCGGGGCAATTATATTACCCCTAAACCGGACGGGAATTTTACTGCTAAAAGTAAAATTTTGTTTATTTGAAAATTACTCCGGAAATTTTCTATTAGTGCAAGGAATATAGGAATTTTACTATAGCTGCATGAAAATTACTTCGGAAATTTTCTATCAGTGCAACGAATATAGGAATTTTACTATAGGTGCATGAAAATTACTTCGGAAATTTTCTATTAGTGAAAGGAATATAGCAATTTTACTATTCGTGCATGAAAATTACTTCGGAAATTTTCCTTTAGTGTAGGGAATATTACTAAATTACTCATGAATATTACTAAAGAAAATTCCGATGAGATTAGAAGTTTTCCTAGTAAAATTACTTCTAAATTGAAATATACTATTACTTCAGGAAATTACTACATGAAATTCCAATGAGAAGAGAAAAATGTTAGTAAATTTCACATCAAGTTGGAGTTTGCACTTATGTTTCCAAGAGTTCTGGAAAAGTAAACGCATATTTCAACTTGATGTGAAATATACTGAGATTTTTCTTTTTTTGTTGGAATCTTGTATAACAATTTTCAGCCGCAAGTTAACAAAAGAAAAAAAAACATAAAGAATATCTTATGCTATAATTTGTAGGTATACAATTCTCATAGTAAACCAGAAAATTTTAAATTAGTGCATTGTTATGTGTATGAATCTTATAAGAAGGGTATAGAAAAGAAATAAAAATTAATGATCATGCACAATATTTTATTTATATAACCAGTACAAAACAACCTTATTAATATGTATTACACTTTTATCTTGGTGCGAAGTATATTGTTTTTGTTATATCTCGGCTATTCTGAAAACAAAAAAAACCTTAACCAATTCACATTGTCATAGAAATGTATATTATTATGTATTTAAATATTATTTTACTACATAAAAATATTCTAGTCTAGTGAGTCCAAAAATAGAAATCCGTGATAAATTAAATATTAGAAGAAGAAGAAGAGTGAGTAATTTAAAGGTTTTCACAAATGATTTATACATCACAATTTAAAAACATAAATACTTACAATATTTTCTCATTTCTCAAATTTGCCCAAAAGTTTCATAAAAGTAATAACTCTCTTCTTTGATGCCGAGAAATATGAACTCTTTGTCCCTGTATTTGAATGTGTATTCATTATATATCTCTGCAAAAATTCCATGCTACACGAAAGTCTTCTAGGATACTCTACGTTGAAATTGTAATATAATGCATAGAATTCTTTTAGACATTCTATGAAGCTGTCCTGACCATTATTAATCAGTGTATTTTCTATACATTATATTTCCTTTCTTCATTACCCACTGAAAAAATAATAAGATTATTATAGTTTTTCTTTTCTGGGATGAGTGGACTGACGGAGTCTCAAGCTCTGAGCTCGGAGAGACCGTAGGTCTCTGGTTGTGTAACTAATATGTGGTAGATTTCCTAGGTTTTGTTACTGTATGTTTTTGATTTATGACTCCTCAATAACTAAGAGTACATGCGTTCGATAACAACCTTCCAGGTGGCTGATATTCTTATTAATAAATCGACCACCCTCGGTAAGATTCGAACACAGATTATTCGTCTCCGAAAACTAATGCTATTTTACTACAGCATTATACAGACGCATAAACTTAATTACTTACTGATATTTGCGATAATGCACTGAACAAAGGCTTAAACTTACTTTATGGCACAAAACTTTAAAACTATAATATTTAAACGATAATCAAAATCTATGACATGAACTGAATGTGATGCATTTAATAAATTATTTTTCTTTTAAACTTACATGCTGATGTTCTATACCTATAAATAAGCTTAATATAATAGTTCAGTGGTTATACGTTTTGGTTGGCTTCAAAAGTAAATAATATAAACTTACCAATAGATACTTATATACGAGGGCTCACCATACTTTGGCCGGAATCAAGGTCCTCCTGGAAAATACACATAATATGTAATATCTAATTTTAATTAATTTCAATTGTGATGTTATTACCTTTCCTAATGTACAAAATAAAATGTGAAAGTCTTCTTTAAAATATGTAGTTACTACTTTTAAAAGTTCAATGTACATGTCATCGCCAGGAGAATTGTTTTGCTTAATCCTAATTTTAGTAAACATTTTTGGTTGGCCAAATTTGATCATCATATCGTTGATTAGCTGAAACAGGAATAAACTTGTGTACACGCCGTTTTCCACTATACATACCTAGTTAGAGAATTAGATTTTTTAAAAGAAATTATTGGTATATAGACCTCATTTGTATAATGATAGTATTAAGAAAGTATATACCTATAGAAGTACAATTTTATTTTTCTAATGTTCATTGGAGCAAATATCCGAGGTAGATTAATAACTATAATAAATTACAAAGCATTAGACTAAAATACAAAAAGACATTTATTATAGTTAGAACAATATTAAAACCTTGAAATCATGACGAATTTAGTAATCAAATATCCACAGAATTAAAGTAATTAAAATAATACTTACAGTTTATAGAATAAAATATATCAACTATCTTCTTCACCCGAACACGTCTAAATATAAAATGGAATTCAAGACAATTTTTAACTAGAAAATATAAATCTTTCTAAATTTTTTTATAAGAAATATAAACATCACAGCCGACCGTTACATCCTTTACAAAGGCGACAGTGTTTTCTGCAATATTCAACCATTTTTTGTACGTTGGGTACATTCGGGCAACATACGTAACTCGCACTTCTGTTAGATATCGAATATCCCCATATGTGTTGTATATATCCACATGCAAAAGTAACAGCCATTTATGTACTTAGGTCTATTTGAATGTTATTACATATATAAAAAAATTGACAAAACGCATTTTGCTTTTTTATCAGTCATTGTAATAATAGATAAAAAATTACATTAATTACAAATATGTATTTAAGTATATAGACAAAATATAAATACCTAAATCATTCATGTACCTAATTACTGCACACATGATTTATGAAGTATTTAAAATATGTTTATAGAATCAAATAGGAAAAGGTAGTGTTTAATACCATACGTATCTTATTATTTAAGTTTTCTATTTAACATCAATGTAGGTACGGTAAATTATATGAAGACATGTGGGCTTATGTATTTAGTTTATTAATTATTATTACCCTATAAGTATACATAATATTGGAGTATTAAATGCCATTAATATATAATTACAGAAAAAAAAACATATCTAAATGCCTAACTTTATTTTTTCCTGTCGAAATACTCGTATATATCAGCATCACAATTAGAACACATATTAAGCACATATGCGTGTGCCGTTTAATGTTTCTAAGTTATGAATTTCTTCGTAAAGTTCCTACTTTAAGGAGGCAATCCTAAAATTTTATTAACATTACTTATGAAATGTATTTTTGCCTAGTAAAACTACCTATTTACCAGGTAAGTCTACGAAGAAAGCAAAAATACCACTTTATGTATGGGAAAACTTCGAAAACAATGTAAACTTTCCAGAAAAACGGATTTTTCCCTTTTTATGTCAATTTTACCCTTTATCTTGTTGGAATTTTCCACAGGAATGAGGGTAAAATTACCAAAATTTTTTTCAGTGTATCTTCGTGTATGTTTCAATCGTAGTAAATACATTGTCTGAACGTTAATGAATAATGATCGCCTTAAAACTAACGTACACTTCTATATATAACTTATTTCTATATTAACTTACTTAAATTATTTACGTCGCCGGTGCATCGACATTGTGTATTCCCATATATGGGCATTGGAAGAAATGCTTATGCGTGCATATGTATATACACGGCAATAACCCTTGTCTTGAGTATTCCATAAATGCTATCTTTGTTGAATTATGGTAAATGTAGTTAATGTACGGGGTCTAACCAATTAGTGGGTTATTACAAGTATTTACAACACGTTTAATTCAGCCGTCGTATAGAACGGTGTGCAGAAAAAGGTGGCAATTATGTTGAATAAATGATTGATTGTAGAGCAATACTATTACATATTACATGTTGTACACTTAATTTGTGAATAAATATAATTTTATTTTGTCAAATCAAAAAAATTGGTAACGATTTAATCAAAGTAATCTTTCTGAAAAAAGTTTGTCATTCTGAACAATATTTCTTAGTACTATTTTAGCATACTGTGAACGAGAAAGGTACTTTACCTGAAACGGAAATAGATCTTGCTTAACTGTCAAAACCTACGTGATTTCACAAACTCGAAACTATACTAAAAATAAGTTTCAAACCAAGCAGGGCTTACTTACAAAAGATCGAATTGAGATTCAAACATTTTTAGTTCCGCACACCTCTTGTAACATCAATCCTGGACACGCTGTATATACCGAGTCGCGAAAAATTTTCCAGTAAGACGGTAAGTCCCACTACAAAAATGTTTGGGAAGCGCTGCTCTACACTACTACCTTATTACTTTTTAACTAAGAATTATACGGAAATTCAAAAAAAAACTAGAACTATGATCAGTCACCAAGGTACGGAAACACTCTGTATATACAAACAAAATTTAACAGGTACTCCTAATGAAGAAAAAACTGCTTCGAAATATCTTTTCTCATAGTCACAATTGTCTTCTCCATGGAGATAACTCACCCTGTAGGTTTACAATTGATTTTAGATTTGAAGACTACTCCATCGTCTGTAGTTTGATTTAGAAGATACAATTAGCATATTATTTATACTATTAACATTGGTAAAGATGAGTAAAAACTACATATTTAAATTTTCATAAATAATTTCACAGATGTACCTATATACCTTATATATCAGGTACTTTGCATTACAAAAATAAATAAAACTCTTTGAATTTCCCATTCATATAAGAAATATGTGTAAGTATTGGCAGGTATTCGAATTTATCAGATAGAGAATTATTCACTCGTCCAATTAAATAAATTATTAGAAAGTTCTCTATTTTTACCGCAGGGGCTATATAAGTACAGTAGGTATTCATAGTTCCATTTCTTTAAGAGGTCCTTTTCTTCAGCATAACTATACATTAAATAAACCGCGCGCCACTTGAGGCTTGTATACTTGTATGTAGCACATCCAATAAATTATTTCTGTATTTCTTATGTTTTTTTTTTATTACTTCTCAGCCACCTTACATAATGACTCTTTGATCCGTGGGTGCGGTTTCTTGAGGCTCCGCCTCTTTTGTTCACCAATAACGGAACGCATTCGTCCAATTTATTACTCCCTTGAAGTTATGAGTCGCTATTAATTACAAAATTGATCTTTTCTTTGTTGAAATGCAATCGCCTCGGCGATAAAGTTATTTTCTTTTGGTCTAAAATTACATATTCCTTTCATGTGATGTTTAGTATCGCTGACGCCGCCATTGTGTGTTACAGAATGTATTGTATATTGTATGTATACACATTCGTCAAACATACTTCTCTGTACTTCTGGTAACATGTCTTATGAAAGGGAATTTTCATTACTTACTTTACAGACTGCAATTTATGCATTATTTTCTAGGCACAATCGTCATTAATTGTGAAGTTCGTATGACAATTCATCATAATTAAAGACAAAAGTAAAACATACCTACTATCTACTCCCACGTGCGAAAGATTATTCTTCAAAAATAGCTGGAAAAACTTTTGCATCATTTACTATTATAGTGGTTACAGAGCTCTCTAGAAAATGGTGTAAAATTTATTGAAGTGATGGAAGTAATATCAGGCGAATTATTTTTGGAAGGGGTGTTCTGCAGAATAGTGTTTTAGGGCATCTTCTCTACATTATACAGAGAGATCAAAAAAGGTTGACCATGCCGCTTCTTAGTCATGGCGTGTTTGCATCATATATCATATTCTGAATTGTATTTCGTCCGTGCGACATCTATTATTTTACGTATGAACTACTTTCAAGAATTTTTATTAAATTTACCTGTTTTAATAACTTAAGAAATACATGCAATAATTGAATATATCTTTATTAAAAATAATTTAATACAAAGATCGATATTGCATATAAGTACCTAACATTACATATTTAGAAATATTATAACATATTGCAGTGATCTTGAGTTTGGTGGTAAATTATAAATAGGCATACCTAATCAAGATCACTTCAAGATTTAATTTAATTGATTACTATTTTATTTATTTTATCTTGATGTGTATATAGATATACATTAAGTTAATATTTTGGCAAATTTGAATTTTTATTTACGTAAAATAATATAAGAATGTTATTATAATTTTTATAAAAACTATAATATTAGAATAAGCATAAAATATTAAGTGAATTATAATAAGAAAGTGTTTCCCGCACGAAAAATACTGAGACCGGGAGAGATCTACAGATTGGCTCGATATTCTCTGCTAGATGAAATTGGCAAGATGAAATTGGCAAATCACGAACGAGTAAACAAATCGATGCTTAGATGTTTGTTTACGTTTTGAAAGCTAGTAATACATCGATTGACCGAAAGGTGCAGCACTATAGAAATGCAATTGAAGAGGTGGAATCGGTATCGTACCGAGGATAACCGTACGTTTTTTGTGAAGAAAAATATGCATATAAGTCCGGACACGATCAGAAAACGGGAGATGTTTGGTGTAAACCGCTCTCAAAAGAAAAACTAGAAGTAGGTGGAAACCTCTTCTTCCTCTTAAACACAAAATGTTATTCTAACTTAGAAGTTTATTCGTGAATTGGAACTATTGGAAATAATTTTTCTGAAACGGATTTTTCGATACTTAGAAAATTTTTAACAAAATTAGGACTTGTAATATTTTATAGATTAAACATTATTCTAACATAGAAATTTGTTCACGTATGGGAACTTATAATATTTTCTTGATAATTTTATAGTACTTATAAAAATTTTTCAATCGAAGTGGGACTTAGAATATTTTATGATTTAGATATCATTTTAATTTAGGAGACTCGTTTACATTGGAACTTGTAATTATTTTTCGGAAATAATTATTTGTATTTAGAATAGTTTTATTTAATTAAAATTTTGAATTATTTTTTTTTATCTACTAGAATGTTTTCACAATATGTTCAAAATGAGATCCTTCATTTTGTAGACACATATTTATGCGTCTTTTAGAGAATTCAAATCATTTTGAATCGTTTCTTCTGTTACGCTGTTAACAGCATTTGTAATAGCATCTTGTAGTTCTGGTAACGTATGTAGTGGAGTATTAAAGAGTGTTCTTTAAATACCCAAAAACAAAACAAATCCAGAGGAGTCAAATCTGGTGATCTAGGAGGCCATCTATTTCTGCTATTCATCTATTTTAATAGATGAGTGTCAGTTTCAATAAAAACATGTGGGTTTACGGATGACCAGTGTCGATAATTTTGGGAATTTCGTTTAAGATTCAATTAACATAACAGCTTCTTCCACAAGACAATTTACGCCGCCGTACATATGCCAATAGGATGTTACAGCTTGCCTATCAAAATCCTGATTTTCATGAAAAACTCATAATGAAGGATGAAACAAATTTTTATTTGAATGGATATGTGAATAAACAAAATAATCGATTCTGGGCAATGGAAAACCCACAAATTATTCATGAGTCAACTTTACATCCATTAAAAGTGACAGTTTGGTGAGGAGGAATCACTGGCCCTTACTTCTTTTTAAATGTAAACGGCTTAACAGTATCTTTCACTGCATACTTGTGCTTTATTAACATAACGATGGTGTTTTGCCAAAAGGGCGATTGCACCATTTCGTTGTTTCGAGAAAATTAGAGAAAACTGTTCTGGAAATATATGGGTGACTAAATTGAAAAAAAATGTACTCAAACCTTTCACATTATAATCAAATGAATAAGTAATCAAAAAATAGAAAATTAAATGTACTGTTAGTTTAAAATTTAAATTTTTGTGGATATTCGCCCTTTTTCCAGAATAGTTCTGGTATATGTTGTGTATTGGCCCCTAGTTCGCCATTTTGCTTAAGTGTTATATTCATTCACCCAAACCTCTAATCAAGACTTGGTGAGAACTTTTAATGGTTAATTACAATAAAATCATAATAAATAGTTCTAAAATATTTCAATGAAAGTCAAATAAGAAAAAAAGACTTATTTGTCAAAAAATAAGAAAATATACATGAAATTGAAGTAACAAAAAACTACAATAATAAGGAAAAAATCAATAATTGGGTGCTTCATCGGTCTCTAAGAGCCTATCTTCCACGTTTGGTCTAAAAGACATAGATAGGTACTCATGGTGATATTGCGAAGGTACAGTTCCATTTGTGCACAACTTCCTCAATCCATGAAAAACTAATTTTGCCTTTTGTATTATCTTCTGTGGCAAGGTATTACTTATATATTGGATACAAATTGGAGACATTTCGAAAGTTATTTGGCAAATATTTTCCCGTAGTATCTTTCCTACAATAATACGATGGAACTGACGATAGTTCGTTGATGAACGAAACGAATATATCGACTCTGGCAGCAGCAGTTTTATTTTTTGGGATATGTTTTCCGCGTTCATTAATTTTCGAGGTCTTGATATCACTTCTACCAGTTTCAGTATAACGGAGAAGCTTATCTGTTACATCTAGTATATCTATTAAAAAGTCTGCAAATCTTTAATTTTCCATTACGATTTGGCAAATAATAATCTCTTGTAAGATACTTTCGGCTTTGCGATTTAACCCTTTTCCTTTCGATCTCAGGAACATCTATGTAGTTGAGTAAAAAGTCTCTTTGTCTTTGATGACTGAATGACCAGTATTTCTGAAAAATGTATTTTCTAATCATCTTTGCTGACTTTATTACATTCATTAGGGCATCCATTTGGCAATAGTTTATGTTTCATCTTCTTCTTTAAATTGCCAATATATCTGTGCCCTATATAAGTCTTCTTTTTTGTTCACCTTCTTTCTCTTTTTAATCCCATAAGCACAACTTTCTCTGGCATTTTCAGAATTGAATATTATAATTTTTTCTATTATTATTTGGCTCCTCTGCGGCGTCAGATTCAGAACTAGATTCATTACTTTGCGGGCTAAGTAAAGAAGAACTTGTACTTATGTCAGTTACATAGGATTTCTCAATCCTACGGCCGGAATTTGACCCGTAAATAACGTCCAAATTCTCTAATGCCATATAACATTTAGCCGGCAATGGTACATCAGTTGAGACACTACTTGTTGGCTTATTAATATTACGAGACAATTTTAGTATTCGCTCTGTCCGACTGGACATAATGAACAATTTTTTCGTACTGTTTCGCATACACACCATACTATCAACGAATAAAACTATTTTTAGGTTATGCTGCCTATAGTAAAGCAATGCAAGTTCGCCCTTCAGACGTTTTAGTTTTGTTACATTCGTCCTTTTGGACGGATTGTTCTGAACACTTTCGCCCAAAGGAAAAATATATTTTTCACTATCGACACCTTATATTCCATCAAATACGTTCATCCTTTTGCCAAGATCATCTTACAGTAGGTACCTACTTATTTTTTGGTACATATAGCTCTAAATCGTAAAATTTGTGCGATCGCCCTTTTCGCAAAATACCATCGATATGGTTCCAGCAAGACGATGCCACATCGCATACAGCCAGAATTACAATGAAAACGGCTTAACAGTATCTTTCACTGGCGAATAATATCGTGACATGATTGGAAACTGTTTTACGCCAGAACTCCATAGTTTGTACCTGATTTACATGTGATTCCTACAAGACGGTGCCACGTCGCATACAACCAGAATTACAATGAAATTACTGCGAGACTTCTTTCCACAAAAAATTGATGTTGATCGGCTTTCACGGTGTCGAATTGGACTGCCTCGGACTCTTTTTTGTGGAGATATCTGAAGAGCAAGGTAAATGTAAACAAACCAGGAAGCTCTGGGCAACTCAAAACAAAATATTCATGATGAAATTAATGAAATACCACGTGAAGAGTGTTAAAATGTAATGAAAAATGTGCCCAAAAGAGCCCGTATTTGCGAAGCTAAGAGAGGCGGACATTTATCTGACATTATATTCCATACGTAACTTGTCCATTGATCCATTTATTCTCTTTCATTTAACAAAAAGTTATGATCAAACAAAGTAGTATGCCTTCCCGGGGGAGACCCTGTAGGTACCATATTATCACTTATCATATGCATTTAACATATCTCGAAGCAATTTCTAAGATGATATACGAATTCCTATACTTCTTTGCATAACTCTGATTAGCGCACACTTGATCTAGTAGTACCTAATACTATTTAATGGTAAATTCTAATGTAATTAAATTTAGAGCATCAACGCAACATTTTTTTTCTTAGAACTTTAATTATTACTATATGTGACCGGACAAGCCAGAAGTTTGAATTCCTCGTTTAAAATTTTATAGGAGTTTATTTTATATATGATAACTGATCATATTTTTATTGATTTAGAAAGTAGAGACCTGGAGGTGTGTAATACAAAACATCTGACAAATGACCGCCTCTGCTGTTAGAGCACATATTCACTTTTTTAATGAAAATTCTCACAACATTTTGACATAGTTGCTGGGAAATATTCGCAATATTGTGTTAATTTTCAATTAAGATAACCCCACAGAGAGAAGTCTAACGGTGTCAAGTCACATGACCTAGGTGGCCAATTCACATTACCTCGCTTAGAAATAACACGGACCATTAAATGTGTCTTGCAATAACTTCCTAGTTTTATTGGCAGTATGACATATTTCACAGTCTTCTTGAAACTATATTTCTTCAACATCCATACCATTAATTTCAGGCAATAAAAGGTTTAAAATCTCACCATATCACATTCTATTGACAGTAATCGCATTTTGATTTTTATTTTCGAAAAAGACCAAAATCCGCTCCAAACTGTGACCAGTCGAGGATGTATAGGAAATTATCCAATTACTTTTGGATTTTCGGATCTCCAAATTCGGCAATTTTGTTTATTAACATAGCCGATAAGATGAAAATGCGCCTCATCATTAAAGATGAAAATCACCATCAACTTGTTGTCTTTCCAAAACCCAATTTGTGAACGCCCGACGACTTGCTTGATCTTGTGGTTTCAATTCCTGTGTTAAAATTGAACTTTGCAAGCAAACAAATTCAAATCTTTCGTCAAAATTCGTTGAAGAGAGGTCCTTGAAATGCCTAATTGTTGGCTGCGACGATTGTTGTATAATATGGAACGCTCATACGTATAAGAAGAAGGTAGCCACACCTCATTATTACGTTTGGCACTAAGTCGAAGATGGTTTCTTCCCTTAGCCGAGTATCTTTTATCCAAGTTATTCCGTCTGTTTTATCACTACAGAACTGCTCTCAAAAATGCGAAAACTTTAAATTGATAACTTGTACTGCATCAGGTGCGTGACAGTTTTGAATCAAGACATGTATGTGGTCGCGACCGATCATTGTGATCTCACGCGTTCGGGATGGGTAGTGGTGAGAGGTGTAAAGGGACGGAAAATTATGAAAATATGCGTTTCGGTCGTTAATATTCATCGTAGAAAAACAATAAAAACACTAAAGTACATAAAAATTAACTCTACAACGTCGCCCTTTCTCGAATTTTCTTTTTGTCTGTTTTTTGGAAATTATTAAATATATATTTTATAAAATAAAATATAAAAAAAGTAAAACGTTGTATCAATTCCAAATATACTTAACTATACAGGGTTATGATAAAGTAACGCACAAAATTCATAAAACGTACAATGTTCATTTTTGAAAAAAATGCAAAAACACGTCAAACAGTTTATTTTATTCCGCGTCTTTTAACATAAGTCAAAAAAATAAAACGTCAAATTTGTCAAAGTTAGACGTCATCAATACTTTTTTTAAATATGAAGATTGGTTTTTTTTATTTTATTTGATAAAGCTTGTTTTTCTGCATTATAAAGAAATAATTGAAGTAGGGGTCACATAAGAAAAAACTGAGAGAATTAATAAAAAACAAAATAAACTTTATTATAGTAATAACATTTAAATTAACTAAACAGTCCATTAAACCAAAAGGATTTCTTACAGGAATTGTTCAAACTGTGTCCCGTTCACTATCTGACATAGGCCAAGACGATGGTAGACCTGATTTACAGAGTCTTCGATCATCTGCGGAGTTATACGAGTCATTTCATGTCTAATTCGTTCCATTAAGTCTTCTAAATTGTCTGGTCGGTTAACGTAGACCCGACTTTTTAAATGTCCCCACAGAAAGAAATCAAGGGGGGTGAGATCAGGTGACCTAGGTGGCCACTCCATTGGTCCACGTCTTCCAATCCACCTTCCTTCAAACTGGTTATCCAGAAACCTTCGAACATTAAGAGCATAATGTGATGGTGCACCATCTTGTTGGAACCAAATACTGGGATCCAAGTTTTCCCTATTATTTGGATCCGGAAATGCCGCAATTAGATCCGGAAGCACTGCCATACGAAGATGTTCCAAATATCGCTCAGCTGTTAAATTCCCACGAAAGAAATAAGGACCAATAAATTTTCCCCTGACGATTCCTACCCATACATTAATTTTTTGGGGGCGCTGGGTGTGTTTTGTCTGAATTCAGTTGGGATTTTTCCGAGCCCAGTAGCGATAATTGTGTCGATTTAATGTACCACTTAAATAAAACGTTGCCTCGTCTGAAAATACTACACTATTAAGCAAATTTGGATTTTCGTCACAATGCCTCATGAAGATTTCACAAAATTCTAAACGTCTGTCCGGATCATCTTCTGAGAGTTCGTGAACAAGTTGAACTTTGTATGGGTGCAGTTTTTCTTTTTTTAAAAACTTTACTACAAACGACTGACTAACATCTTGTTGTAAGGCAATTTCTGCTGTAGTTGCGTAAGGGTTGTCTTCTAATGACAGCAAAATATCTAACTTTGCATCGTCGCTTATTCCTGGTCTTCCAGATTTTGGAGCATCACTTACGCTTCCTGTTTCATTAAATTTTGCAACAATTCTGCTTACTGTGCTTCTAGCAATTGGAGGTCTTTCAAAATGTGTTTGGTTAAATAAAACACATGCTTCTTCATGACCTCGAAGTCTATCGCCGTAACCTACCATCATTAGAATTTCTATCCTTTCTCTTTCCGTTAAAGGAGCCATTATAATAAAATTGGTATGACACTAATTGTAAGACTGACACTGACAAACAGTTGTTTTATTACTAGGTAACTTTAAGTTTTAATTCTTTTAATATTTAGTTTCTTTTCATAAATTCAAAAACTAGTTTATTTTGTTTTTTATTAATTCTCTCAGTTTTTTCTTATGTGACCCCTACTTCAATTATTTCTTTATAATGCAGTAAAACAAGCTTAAACAAATAAAGTAAAAAAAAAACCAAGCTTCATATTTAAAAAAAATATTGATGACGTCATAACTTTGACAAATTTGACGTTTTATTTTTTTGACTTATGTTAAAAGACGCGGAATAAAATAAACTGTTTGACGTGTTTTTGCATTTTTTTCAAAAATGAACATTGTACGTTTTATGAATTTTGTGCGTTACTTTATCATAACCCTGTATATACATACAATCAATGAAATTCATAATATATTGTATAGTTTTTGAAAAAACGCGAACTAAAATAAGCGCCATCTCTCTTTTCCGAAACACATTAAATGCATTTCACCTTTCGCCTTAATGTTTACTAATGACAGCATATAATAAATATCTCTAGGCTAGTTTTATCGCGAAAAAAATGGCGGCAAATTTAAAATGTCATTTATTTTTGGGACACCCGTTATCTCGACTTCATTTTTTTATTGTGCAGATATACTATTTTATGTTATTATACTTTAAAAATTGCATTTCTCAAACTAAAACGTATACCTAATTGGCACAATAAGAATTCTATTCTCGCAACCATAACGTAGAAACGAAGCGAATTGAAACATTCAGTAAAAGATGTCTTTCTTTAACCAACAATGGGAAACAACCTATATGTAATTAAAGGACAATAGAATCGTCGGAGGCGGTGGTGTCGAAAGAGGCAGTCCACCGAGCATATACATACATACAACCGTTTTAATAGTTGTAGTGGTTCACATATACCCACCTTTTCCCGCGAACCTTCATAGACTTCCAACAAACCGAAACTTGGAATAATTATTTCGGAAATGTTACGCAATAAACGGAGCACGCTCTAAACTGAACGCTATAGACCAAGAGAATTATAATTAAGTTGTCAGGCCACGATGGCGCTGACAGCTCAATACACCGGAAGGGCTTCCATGTTCACGGCCTACTACTATACACATACACACATATACATATATATATATATACTAACCACTAACAGAAGTATGTCCGTACAAACTAGTCTGATATTAGTTTTATTTATTTGCGCGACAAAGCGGCCATTTTGGACGTGTTAAGTGACACGCATGCATTCTATACATATGCATACTTTGCGTGGTGATGTTTCGGTTTAGGAACAACAAGAAGAATCAGAGGAATAATGGGAGTGTGGAGAAAATTAATGACCACAAAACTGTTGGCTATTACACGTATAGAACGGGATTGTTATAGTTGACACCGATGTGTACGAGAGGAAATGGTTTCGAAATTAGTCGCGTAAATAATATGAGGAAATGATGATGTGAAAAGGTGGCCGCTGTGCACTACGTGTATGTATTAATATCTTTGGTGTTATGTTGTCTGGCAATAAGTAAATGACGATATTATTCTGTCAATTAAAGAAATATTATCCGTGTCACTATCAGCTTGCATATTGTACTTTTTTTTATTTTTTTTTTTTTGAAAAGTATTACAATTTATTCAAATAAGTACAAACTTTCTGTAGAACAATTAAAAACAATTTCAAAGTAGTACCGTGTGTTTCAAAAGAATTTCATTTATAGTCGAGCAGGTGATCGCGAGCATTTGTCATTGTAAAAAAAGAACTGGCTAGAAAAGCACACGTCACAGTGAAAGACAATATTAAATACGTGCCACTTGTCAAGAAAGTAAATAAAATTCTTCCGGCGTTACACATTAAACTTGGGTTTAATGAAAATTTTGTAAAGGCCTTAGAAATGAAAAGCCAAGTATTTTCCTGTTTGAGAACTCTTTTCCCGGAGCTTGTAACAGCAAAAATCAAAGAAGACGTCTTTGATGGTCCACACATAAAAAAATTGCTCATTAGCACAGAGTTTTCAACATATTTAGCACCCGTTGAAAGCGAGGTTTTCAATTCATTTCAGCTGGTTGTTACCCACTTTCTTGGGAACAATAAAAGCCATAGCTACGCGGCAATTATTACCAATTTGCTAAATGACACGGTTAACGTACACGGCGAGAGATTCTACCAACAAATTAAGTCTACTGACCGACGCTATCAAAGGTTTTGGGATAAAGCAATGTTGGGAGACTTTGTATGGTTCCTCGCGAAAGAAACAGATCCCTAAACCAACAGAAGTCAAAGCAAGAGCCAAAACTATTTCTAACATATTCTAATACACTTTGGTGTCAAGGTAATCTGGTAACACTGCGCTTATCACTTGGTTAAAAAATGAGGTGTGGCCACCACACGACTTTCTTATACGTATGAGCGTTTCAAATTATGGATTCTTTTTATACAAAAATTATTCAAAATTCTATTATAAATACTTCTATTCTCATAATAAATTCTATACAATGCATACTTTGCAAGATATTCGCAAAAAAGTGCTACTCGATAGGAGTAAAAGTGTTACTTCCGGTCCGAATTTGGAAGTATTCTTTATACAAAAAATATTTAAAATTATGTTTTAAATACTTTTATACTGGTAATGCACCTGCCTAGAAAGCATGACTTGCGAGATATTCGCAAAAAACTGATTTTCAATAAGAGTAAAAAGACCTACTTCCGGTAGGAATTTCGAAAAACTTTTTTAATACAATTTTTCTCAGATTTAATTTTGATTACATTTGATTTCTTTATAAATTTGTTTAAACTGAATAATTGACGAAATATTGGCAAAATTCAATTTTTTCACTGTAGTTAAACTACTACTTCCGGTCTACCAATTTTACTAAAAAACTAATCCGATCTCAAAAGGGAGATTATACTAGTAAATAGAAAATTTGGAATTGATATCTACAGCGGTTTGAGCGCTATCGTGATCACACACACACAGACAGACACACACAGACATTTCTTTAAAACCACGTTTTTGGTATCAGGAGACTTTAAAACTTGGACATCCGCAAAAATCTCGACGTTGAAAATTTTCGTCATCACAATACTTATAAGTAAGAAAGTAAAAAGAATAACGCGAGAATAAAGTTGTTTTTTACTTTGTTATACGTAGTATAAGGAAGTATTGTGATGATGAAAATTTTCGACCTCGAGATTTTTGCAGATGTCCACGTTTTGAACTCCCCTGATACCGAAAAAGTGGGTTTTTAAAAAATGTCTCTCTCTCTCTGTGTGTGTGGGTCCGTGTGTGTGTGACCACGATAGGGGTCAAACCGCTATAGCTATCAATTCCAAATTTTGTATTTAAGAGTATAATCTCCCTGTTGAGAACTGACTAGATTTTCAGTAAAATCGGCAGACCGGAAGTAGTAGTTTACTTCAGTAAGAAAATCGAATTTTTCCAATATTTCGTCAACTACTAATTTTAAACAAATTTATAAAGAATTCATATCTACTCAAAATTAATTTTGAGAAGAATTTTATTATGAAAGTTTTTTGAAATTCCTACCGGAAGTAGGTCTTTTACTCTTATCACATATAAATCAATTTTTTGCCAATATTTTGCAAGTCATGCTTTTTAGACAGGTACGTTACGGGTATAAAAGTATTTAAATGATAATTTTAAATATCTTTTGTATAAAAGAATTCAAAATTCGGACCGGAAGTACCACTTTCACTCTTACCGAATAGCGATTTTTTGCAAATATGTCGTAAATTATGCATTCCATATATATTTATTAAGAGTACAAAAGTATTTAGAGTTGGATTTGCAATGGTTTTTGTGTAAATGAAATTTTAAAATTCGGACAGGAAGTAGCACTTTTACTCTTAGCGACTAGCACTTTTTTTTATATCTTGCAAAGTATGCATTCTATAGACATTTATTAAGAGAATCGAAGTACTTAAAATAGGATTTTGAATAACTTTTGTATATAAAAATTCTTAAAATTTTATAGTTTGAAACGCTCATACGTATAAGAAAGTCGTGTGGTGGCCACACCTCATTTTTTCAATCTAAATTGTGTGGTTCTATTTTAGCTAACTTAGTAATATACAATAATATACATATTGGAAGCGATTAAACTCAATAAATAGTCGAAAAAATTAATATATTCGGAAAATGTGGGATTTGGATTTGTGTCACCGGTAATAACATTGTCATTTTTCGATGGATTTTTTTCTGGTTGGTATTATATTTTGCATAAAAATATCAGATTTACATACATTAAGAGATACTGGACGTTTTTCATCGATTTCTATTTTTCGTGGACACAGAAACAGCTGAAATTTTGAATCTGGGCTATTTTGATCGATATCATTTGAACCGCTTAACCAATTAAAGATCCCATTATATGTATTTGTTAATGATTTCAATGACTTTTATTTGGTATCAATAACTTCCGAATCGGACACATCTAGCTCGATATATGGTTTTTAAATTGAAAAGTGGTCAAAACATTTAAAAAATCACAATATCTCAATAACTATTTCGTAAAAAAAAATTTGTTTTGATTTTTGAAATCAGCGCGAATGACTCCATATAAGAAAAGTCGCCTCCCGTCGGTTGTACATGAAAAAAAATCATTTTGTGAACTAGTGTTACTTACATTTCGAAATATGGATACTCAATATCCATGCAACAGTCATTCCTTAAATCCACGTTTGAACAGTCCATAGCATCTTTTCTCCTCAGGTCCTTGGGCAGCGCATTGAATACATAAGGCAGCAGTATTTCTCAGCTTCTGGTTCCATATTTATTCGCATGAACTCCACCTTTGGCAACACCGTCCGCTTTTCTCGGCCTAGTGGAATATCCATGACTCACCCTCGTAAGTTATTCAGTGATGACAAATGTATTAGTTACAAGTCTAAACAAAAGTAGTTTGTCCACAGGAAGAATAAATAAATTTTTATAAGTTTTGTGTATAGAATTAACACCACCGTGGCCATACGCCACATGTTTCACAACACGGCCGTGGATTGTTTTAATGTTTTTAATATATGTATAGGTACTGTTGATGCCTGTCCCCATAGAGATATATCATATTATAAGATGGATTCAAAAGGAGCCCCGAAAATTGTTTTTAAAAGAGGATCTCGCAAAAACTCTTTCAGCTAAAAGAACCTTCCACTCAAATAAAGCCGTTTTTTTTTGTCAGATATGGGTCTGACTATTCCATAAAAAATTGTTGCCAATCCAAACACCCAGGTATTTCTGTTCTGATACTATTTGAATACGCCCGTTGTAGCGGCAGCTCGTAGTATTGTGGAAGATCGCTTTTGGCAGAACCCTCACAAGATGAGCAGAGCGTATATGCATCAACACTGACTTTTCCAAGTTTATCACCAAGTCTCTGTCATATGCCCATTTCTGGAATTGCTTAAATTCACTTTACATAATAACATTTGCTGTCTCTACATGCTTGTGATTTACGAAAAGAATTATATCAGCCGCATATAAACGTTACTGTCATATCTTGACGCATTGTCCAATATTATATACACATATAACAAGTATAGCAAAGGACCCAGAATACTTCCTTGGGGTACGCCTCTTGTTATAGTTTTCCTTCTGCTATTACATTCCTTTCTACTGAAAATTTTCTGTCTGTTAGAAAACTTTCTAGTCATAACATATGACCCCTAATCCCCAATACAAGCAAAATATTTTGATTTCTGCTGTGAAACGCTCTACTGAGGTCGACAAAGATACAAAATATATGCATCATGTTGTTAAGTGTATTAGCAACTGGATTTAAAGTTTTCCAAGAGGGCTGTTGTGCCTCGATCTCGATAATAATAATAATATAATAATAATAATAGTAATAGTAATACGCAGATACTTTTTTCGGCTAAGGATACTTCATAGTCTACTTTAAGCTCAATAGTCTTGGCCCAAAGTTTCTGCAATTTTTTTAATCCTTTCAAATAATAAGATTTTTTAACGTTCTTAAAATAAGCTCATTATTGGAGGCAAATCTTCTTCCGCCGAGCCATTTCTTCGGGTTTGGAAACAGGAAATAGTCACTGGAGGCTAAGTCCTTAAAATATGGTTGATGGGGGAACAATTCGTAACACAATTGATGAAATTACCAGTGGCGACAATTGCCTTTTTTCTAAGCAAATACGATCTTGTTTTCTTCAAATGGCTGTTGGATGGGCCCAATAATATATCGTACCATTAGTCGTTTATTATATTTTACCTTTTTAAAAAAAATCGATATAGAAGTAAATTGTTCCATGGAACGGTAATAAAAAAAAATGCGGTATAAAACTTACCATTTTTATAGAAAAAACACGAGAAACGATAGGTATTTTTGCAAGACCCGGATTCGCACACTGGCATGATCAGAAAAGTAAACAAACTATTAATCTGCGCCATGCATAGTTTAATATTGAAACCAAAAGTTGGCTTAACTGTAATGTTGTCACTCTCAAAATTAAAAAATTCAAAATCTTGACGTTATAGAAAAAACAAGATTAAGATATTTAAATTTTATTTCTTCTGATTAGATACCTTAATTTGTTAAGAATATTTAAGATTTTAGGTATAACCCACACTGACACTTTATCCAACCTTTTTATAACAGTAATAATACTAATGAGTCTTTATTGCAACAGAAAATAATTAAAGGTCTGGAAGTGTATAATCAATATGAATATAGTGATATACATTTTAAAGTTAAAGTTAATAGGTAATAGTTAATAGTTGCAATCGAAAGGCGAAGTTTAGCTATTGCTGCTTTAAACTTAACTTTGAGTAAAGGTTGTAATATGATAATGAATGCCTAAGGTCATGTTGAACATATTGGATGAAATTTGTTTTTCTTACTCTCGCTTATTGTTAGGTTAGTTAGTTGGTTAGGTTATTTTCATTTTTTTTTAATAAATCATTCTATAATTTTGAAAAGCTACAGCCATCTCCTATGAAGAACATCAACAATGAAAGAATACGAGGAATTAAGCAAAGTAAATTGCATTGTTCATGCACCTTTTAGTAGGGCGGCATCTTCAAATATGTAATATGATAATGGATGTCTAAGGGCTAGTTGAACATATTGGATAAAATTTGTTTTTCTTACTCTCGCTTATTGTTAGGTTGGTTAGTAATTATTTTTATCTTTTTCTTAGACATTTTTTTCAAACAAAGTCTTATGTCATCATTCTATAATTTTGAAAAGCTACAGCCATCTCCTATGAAGAGCATCAACAATGAAAGAATACGAGCAATTAAGCAAAGTAAATTGCATTGTTCACGCACCTTTTAGTAGGGTGGCATCTTCAAATATGCAAGTTTATGTAAACATAACGTTGCTTTTATTTCGTTGTTAATCAACAGTGTTAAAAAGAAATACCGCAACTGGATATGCTGGAATTAAAACATTGAAATGCGAGGCGCTTTCGTATATAAAATTATTACTTTTGGGATACTTGGATTTAACCTTTACTTTGCACGGAAAAAAAATTGTGTGAAAATGTTCTACAATTGTGGCTCTTCGTCATACAATTTGTCCCGTGATTTGGGACAACGATAAATTGTATTAAAAAGTTACAAAAAATTGTGTGAAGATTCGTAAAACAAAATGTGTTAACATATGCTACATAATGTAGTACTTCTTAGTATAATGAACTGTAACCATGTCATATAATTTGTATTTTTTTTAACACAAACAGTGTTATATTTTGAAGCTTTTGTATCCAATATAGTAGTACTTTGTGTAAAAATTTTATAAAGTAAATAGTGGTTTTTCGTATTTTTTGTGTATAAATTTTAGAGCAATTGTTTAGCATATTTCGAAAAATTGTGTGAAGATTTGTAAAACAAAATGTGTTAACATATGCTACTTAATGTAGTACTTCTTAGTATAATGAACTGTAACCATGTCATATAATTTGTATTTTTTTTTACACAAACAGTGTTATATTTTGAAGCTTTTGTATCTGATATAGTAATACTTTGTATAAAAATTTTATAAAGGAAATGGTGATTTTTCGTATTTTTTATGTATAAATTTTATAGCAATTGTTTAACATATTTCGAAAAATTGTAATTATCTATAGAGAAGAATATTATATATTCCCTAGCACAAAATGTTTGACAATTTTGCTATTCTTGTGCTGTTTCTATGTTGTATGTATAGGGATGTTCCACAATCTTGTCACTATTTGCTGTATAATTAGTGTTTCAAAGATAATGACAAATTATATCTAAAACTTGTACGATATGCATTAATTCGTACTATTTGCATATCCAATCCACTAGCATTATATGTTGTATTTGTAGCATTCTTTTCAAAACAATAATGAATAATTTTGTTATTCATTATCTTTGTTTTGACAATATACTTTAATGAAGTAGCGATTCTTAGCACTATTTAATTTAGATATTATGTTGTATGTAGTAGGTATTTCATACAAAACCATTTCAAGAACAATTTTCATATTGTTAAACAATTCGCAAATTTCTGTAACCCATATATACATATACCTACTTTCACAAAATTGAATGTTTACTTTGAGAAATGCGGTATTACTTTGATTTATATTATGATTAAGAAGTTTGATAATGAAAACTCTGTTAAAGGAAAATTATTTTAAATAATGATGTGATTAGGGATGTGTATAGAAATAAAACAGGTATAACTTGATACTTATTTATTAATATACTTATATAAACATAATAATATAAAATAAAATATAGGTAAGTTTCTGTGTAGCAGCAACGTTTTCTAAATAAAAGTGTGAACAACGAGCTAATGGGTTTAAAGAGCATGTCGCACAGAGACAAAAAGATTTTTACTATTTTTTGATATTAAACATGGATAAACAGCATGCAGTTTGGTCTGCTTTACAACAAAATGGTTTGATAGTATATTAGCTAGTATTGACACCTCAAATGCGAAATTATGTTTATTAAATTTGATAGTATCAAGAACTAAATATATAAAATTAACATCCGCTTCATTAAGTAAACAAATATGTTTGATTATGCCAAATTTAGGAAAGTCTAATGAATTTAACACTATAATAGATTCTAGCCTTGACGCATTTCTAATTTTGATGGTCTCCAGTGTAATCCTGGTTCCTTGTTCACATTCATGCATGGAAAGAATAAAGGCAAAATCGTTAATGTAAATTCTTCCCTAACACCTGAAATGATTGCAATGGGAATATTTTATATAAGATAAGTGTGGCAAAAATACTTACAGCTAGTAATTTCTGGGTCAGCATATATATTTTTATATTGCCCAAGAACTTCTCTTAAATAGGAATCCTTTTTTGCGGTAGCACTGTTTAAAATTGAGTCACACATCAGGGGCCATTTTGCAAACAATCAATTTTCCTTTAGAGGAAGTCTGCTTCAATCTTAAATAAAGTTTCAATAAAAAGAATTAATTTATTTATGTGAAATGAAATACCTGTGTAAAACCCAACTGTTCGCTTAAACAAGGAAATTTTTTAAAATAATTGTGAACAGGGCCACTATTTTTTAACAATTCAAATCTAGTTTTCCTTGTATTTTCCCAGTATTCGTGCACAGTAGTGAACGGTTCTGTATTTTTGTTCAACCATTGCATGTACACCTCTTCATCAACACAATTAACGTATGTGGTTTCAGTTTAGCATACCTCAAATAATTTATTTACATAAATAACAATAATGACATCAGAAAAGTCATTATATATTACCTGTAATTGTACCTATTAGTCCCAGTTTTCTATAGTTATTCCTCAAATGAGTATAACAGCTCCATACCTTTGCCCTTGCAGCCTTTGGTTTTCCTTTGTTATTTACGTATGGAACATAATATATGTCTGGAATTTCGTGTGGAAAGACGTTAGTGATTTCGTTTACTAACTGTATAAATCTTCCAGCTGTATCCAATGGACTTCGTTTACATGCTGAAAATAAGATGGGAATAAAAGTATATATATATATATTCGTATTTGCAGCCTATAATATCGACTTAGTCAAGCAACGCTTACCTCTAAGTCCTTAACTCGTTACATTTTTTCAGAAACTTGCGTCTGATACCAATTATTGGAAGAAGATCACGTATGTCGGCTGCGTTTAATAACATAAACGCTTCTTCGTCTATACACTGTTCTAAAATCAAATTATTTAATACGTCATTCAAAGATAATAAGATAAATATCTTTTTCGACTAATAATTAAAAGTAGCAAAAATAATCACTATGTTTGAAGTGTTTATTTTTTTACATTAATTTGTTAATTTGTTGATAAATAAGCAAGGAGTAATAATTGTTTATATGTAGTTTTATAATATGTACTCCTTCCAATTATTTCTTATATTTTGTAACCCCCACAAATAGGTACAGTCGCCCTTTCTCACATATTGTTCCTTCATTACTTACCAAACACCATCAGGATAGAGTTACCTTCGCATTGCAATATAAAATCGTTAACTTCCATTTCTATTACCTCATGCAAGTAATGCAAAAAAAGAAGATACATATTTCAAAAATCCAGACAGTGTATCTATTTCCCACAGCTGTCGTGAACATTTTAGGATGTTTTTTGTACTGCTTGTCGAAACTAGAAAAAACCAAGGACATTACTGTTATTTAGGAGCATCTTACAAGTTTTCTGATTTATTATTATACAAATGTATATCCATATACGATAGTAAATTATTGTATTTAGGTGTCTAACAATTAACAGAGTCGCCTGTAACTCATACATACACAGTACGCATAAATTGTCCCTTTTAAAAAATTGTCTTTCATGTAACAAATAATGCATAGTACTTACGCCATTACGCCTTAATCTATGTTCTTATTCATTGCTATATATGTACCTACATAATAATGCTAACATGAACAACAACCTGTAGTTATCACAAAAGATTATTTATCTTGAAAAATTGATATTAGGTTATGCGTTATGCATATTCCAGTCTGTTAATTTATTCTTGACGAATTCGTCCATGACTGGCATTGTAAAACAAAAAGAACGCTTGCATACAGGAATGGTAATATGTAGAAGTACTTACCAATATGTTCAGTATGTGTGTGTGTGATAATAAACAAAGGGCACTAAACAATCACCAAATTTACGTACATAATCAAGGCAAAATGACACTGCATAATATGTTACGTATTTAACGCTTCTGCTAACACTATACAACCCCACCATTGATACCCATACCACGCCGCAATGTCTGGAGACATTTTTTGTTAAAATAAATATTCAACATTTCCTAATTTTATGACAGAAAATGCACAGCAGGCTAAAACAAATTACCTAAATTTGTAACACAGTTATATTTATTTTTACTTCACACATCTTTTAGTACCAATGTGGACAATATTTCTGACTGAGAGGATAAAATATTTGGCACAATTTTATATCGTATTTTAATATGAAGACTATCAACGAGTTTAACAATTTATGTAAACCGTTTCTACAATTACCATTGATACAACATTGTGTGAAATTTTCACATACCATTTTTTTCCGTGTGTTTGACTGTTGACTCAGGCCTTCCCATTGGTTAAAGAATATTTAAATGCTGATTGTTTCTATAGTGATTATCTCAGAAATTACAAATGATAGGAATAGAATACTTAATATAAACGAAAGAATTAAAAAAGGAAAAAAATACGACAAAAAAATACCGGGTGTTCCATTTTTTAAAAAAAATGTTTTTTGTATGTGAAAATGACGGAAAATAGGCTTTGAAAAAACAAAGTTTCTTGAGATATTGGTGAGTGCAATTTATTCCAAATGACAGAATTTTCTTGGCTACACGCACCACCAAAATTAATGTTTGTAGTTTTAAAAACAATGCGAATATGATTTTTTTTCGGAATATGTCTTTTGGTCAAAAATTTCCAAAAAAATTTATAATTCAAAATCTTTTGGCTTAATTTTGAAAAAGAAAAACAATTGAATAAGTAATTTAAAACGGTACTAGAAAATCGAAAAATAGATAGGGTAAGTCATTTAAAACAATTAAACCGGAAGTGCGTCAGAGCTTAAAGTATTTTTAGAATATGCGCCCTAGGCGACCATGAAGCTTCCACTAATCTTTTTTTCCTTTATTAAAATACAAAAGAGCAAGCGAAGATGCGGCTACTAATGACTCACCCTGTATTGTATATGCATGCTTTTTCTGACTAATCCCGCATATATATATATAGACTAGATAGATAATATTTGAATATCAAAAAATATATATATATATAAAAAAAGAGGAAGACGTTATTTATACGCTGTCATATAAGACCCATACCTGATTATGAAGGTATTGTGAATATGTCTAATACCACGCCGCGATGACCAAAAATGAGACCTCGTAGAACATCGTCGGGATCTCTTTGAGAGGATTAAAAGACGCAGAGACGTTTACAAAATAAAGAATTATTGAATAAAGAGCGGTAAACGCTCGACAAAAGAGAAAGAGGACATATATATGTATATGAACCTGGTCGGCAAAATAGAGTTGTTAATTACGGGTTCACAAATTATTATTAACTTTTAAAAAATGAATCGAAGATAAATCAACAGATGCACATATAGGTAGGTACACCTTCCCGTTTGGATAGTGTATTCTGCCTATATTATTAAAAATGGAGATACGAAACACATGCATCAAAATTTAAAGGAACTCTGCTTAAAGCGACATCTGTGTGTATCTGTTTAAGGAGTTATTAACTAATTAGTAATGCATGTGCATGTTTCTGTCCCATTTCCTGTGATTTATGCTTAATTATCATGGAGAATTATTTTCTTGAATTTCTTTATATTGTCTATTGGGCTTATTTTATATCTTGATTTACTGGATATTAGTGTGTGTACAGCGCCCTTTGGAAGAAGGTATTAACATTTAAGATAATGATATGTGGCCATCTGAGAAAAGCAGCAAACAAATGTGTTTCTCTCTGGATTATTATCAAACCTAAATAAATTAGTAGATATTCACAGGGAATTGCTTCTATCGATATATGTCGGATGGATTTAAAAATTTGTAGTCCTTACGTTGTAAATTGAAAAGCAACACTGCTCCCCTCAACTTACATCTGTCATTAGACTACTGCCAAAGTTTGTGAAGGCTGCGTCGTTTAGTTGAAGTTTGGCAGCTATTGAAAGCAGACAATCTCGAGCATTTTTAAGAAATGTTTAGCAACACAACAAACCGGAGACCAGGCAACTATCAAAACACTAGTTTTTTCTGGGAGAATCGATAATGAAGAAGGCCAAAAACCCATAATCGATAATCTCCGCTAATTTCAGATTTTCTAACTTTAAATCTTTCTTTCTATAAATAAAAAGTCACACTGTTTCACTACTGGTCAAACATTACCATTCGCAAAATATCCAAAAGTATGTATTTATTTTGGGGCGTCAAAAAGACAATTAAGCCTACATACTGAAGTTTACTACTATATACAAGGAAAATGGAGTCACTAAATTTCAAACATTTTACAGTCTTGTGTTAGTCGTGATAATCCTATCGACAATTAAAACTGAGCACTCTAGTGTTAAACCATTACACGTCATGAGCAATGGGCCCAATGCCGAAACAGAAATAACATTAATTTGTTCGTACATTTCTGTCAGGAATTAAAGTTCAGAAATGCAACCTGGAATTTTTTGAGAGCAACCATATAGAAACAGTTGCAGACAGTGTCGGAGGGGTCGTCAAAAGAATAGCTGATCAAAGTCTTGTACACGATAGTTATGTATCCATGCATTGAACAATTTTTTGAAATAACAGAATAGAACCTTCTTGTTATTTTTCTTTTACTTTCTGAAACAGATATTTTAAATGTACTAATATTGTAAACCGCTGTAGATATCTACTCCAAATTTTATATTTACGTGTATAATCTCCCTATTGATATCTAATTAGTTTTCCAGTAAAATCGGTAAACCGGAAGTAGTAGTTTACTTCAGCGAAAAAATTGAATTTTGCCAATATTTCGTCAACTACTAAGTTTAAACAAATTTATAAAGAATTCATATGTACTCGAAATTAAATTTGAGAAAAATTTTATCAAAGAAGTTTTTCGAAATTCCTACCGGAAGTAGGTCTTTTACTCTTATCAAAAATCAGTTTTTTGCGAATATTTCGCAAGCCATGGTTTTTAGACAGGTACGTTACGAGTATAAAAGTATTTAGAACTTAATTTTCAATACCTTTTGTATAAAAAGGTTTTCAAAATTCGAACCGGAAGCAACACTTTTACTCTTACCGCAAAGCGATTTTTTGCAAATGTGTCTTAAATTATGCATTCTATATATATTTATCAAGAGTATAAAACTATTTAGAGCTGGATTTGGAATATTTTTTGTATAAATGAAATTTCAAAATTTTGACCGGAAGTAATACCTTAGTGAGTAGCGTTTTTTTTTTTGCAAATACCTCACAAAGTACATTCTGTAGAAATTTATTAAGAGACTAGAACACTTAGAATAGGATTTTGAATAATTTTTGTATAAAAGAATTTTGAAAATTCGGTCATGAAGTAACACATTTACTCATAGGCGTATTTTTTAAGAAGATAAAAGTATGTAAAGCTTAATTTAACTTTGCATAATTTGAAAGGCACATGTGTATAAGAAAGTCGTTTGTGTCAACTTTTTTAAGTTCACAAACATTGATGCAGTAGATTAGTTACCTTAGATTTCAAGGGCCTTTGCTTAAGTTACATATGTGATTGTTTTAAAAAGTAATATTTAGTTATAAAACTAGATAGGTTTTTTCACTTACGTGTGTTTCAATAAAAAAAAATATCAAAATTCATTTTTCATCATTTTTTATCATTAGGTACACCTATTTAACATTGCCGTCACCTCTTTTTACACTACCTTCTTTCTTTAAAAATGTTTATACATAATGAGAAAAACTATTCGTTAATTATATCTTTTTCCAACTGAAATATATTGAACTTTTATAATATTTTTTTCTTAATTTTTCATTTTATTTTTATATTTAAAGGTTTATTATCGTGTTAGTAACATGCTGAATTTTTTTAATGCCAATGTGCACTTTCTCATCAAGCTTTAAAAACTAATTAATAGTTTTTAAAGCTATAATAATGCGTTCGTCGTCTCAAGTTAATAATTAGTTTCTAAAAGTTTAAAATATCACTTAAAAAGGTATTGCAGTATACTTAATCGGTAAATGTGTTTTTTTAATATAATATAAGTCAAAAGTTAAAGGTTATTGAAAATGACCTTTAACATTAATGTGTTTTATTCTTTACTATATACATAACATGTAATATAAATTAAAATTCTTTGCCGAAATATACAAGAAATTTATTTAAAGTAATCCGTCATCTTGGCGTAGCAGCAACATGATTCATTGGCAATTGCAAAGCAATTTGTAGAGTTGTCCCTTACCAGTTATGTAAGTTGATCAGAAGGCCTAAATTTATCTTAGACGCACATCTAATCTCATCACACAAATAATATTGACTGTGTGTCAAAGATATGGCATATAGAATTGTGTAAATGAAACATGAAAGTGTTAATTATGTGCCAGTAGTTCTAGATGATAGATGTAGAACTTTTAATGAAACTGTATGGATAGCAGCGGTTGTTCTATGGTCAATTGTTTACATGTTCGAAACTCGAAATGTGTAAAAATGAAAATGTGAAAATAATATTGACGCAAATTGCAAAATTAAAAGACTGGGTAATGTAAAAATTGAGAGTAGAGTTATCGTATACATTCATATGGGTCAATTAGAAGGTTCAGATTTATCTTAAGCGAACATCCAATATTAACACACAAATAATACTATAGGTAATATTTTTCCGTGAACCGGCAGAATCAACCATTGTAATACTGTACCTACTATACGTATTTCTTTAATACGTGATAATAATCTCTTCAGTGGATTAAAAATAGCTTAACATCGCAAAAAATCCACTCAAGCTACACCACGAATACCTGGCAAAATCGCAAATGTGTCTGACATTATATCACGACGTTAAGAATAGCAAAGAAAAACAGAAAAAATACATACCTCTCTATAAACGTACGGTCAACCCATGAATGTTAGTAACTATTTTGTAAAGCACCCGATGTCTCTCTATTATCGTTCTGTATCACTTTTAATACTTCACGTGTAAGCACGGTACAAGAAATGATCCATCAAAAATGGCCTGTGCTCCATCATGCGTTTCCTCTAACCCTTCACAGTTTCGTTCCTTGTATATCTTATTAGTGCCGGATGCCACAGGCCATTGTGCGCCGTACACAGTACATTTAAAAGGGTGACACACTGACATGTTCTTCTTCTGTTATATATATTTATAAAGCTCCTAAACCAATTTTGCCCCATCTCGTGCGATTATGCTCTTATAACGGTGGGCTAAGATATTTTGAAGAATTCGTTAGTGGTTTTGTGTATTTCGTATTTGAAGTTATTGTGTTATCATCACATTTTCTTGTAGGATAAAGGGATAATCCTCTATAAATGTCTGAGCTTCCAACAGTTGTTATTTTAGAATCTGCAAAGCATAATGGATGTATTTTATTGATTTACTGATCAGGAGTTAGCATTTTCGCTAATTTTATGTTTGAATTATTACTCATCATTAAGGTAACTCAAATATGCAATGCATCATTAAGGTAACTCAAAAATGCATATTATATTATATGCATTTTTTTAAATATCTGCCTATTCCTTAATAAATCGCACATTGTGCATAATTGAAAAAATTTTGAATTATATAGATATTTGGCAGGCGTTTCAAGAGTTCAATTTTATAAATCGTATTTAAGATTTTTCTTAGAGATCTATATTCTTCAAAAAACGAAATATATAAGGTTCACACATGTAGCTCAGGAAATTAGCCCTATGCTAATTTTGAGAACAGCAGCAATATTATTTCTCCAAAGAATTTACTCTTTAGCTTTTTTACAGGTCAGATACATTAAATAACATACAAAAAATATCTTACATATACTTATTTATTATCATACTTCAATTTCAATAAAAATAAGAAAAGTGAAACAAATAAATCTATATATTTATATAAATCATTTCATATAGAACTTAAAGCTATGTATACCTACATAATATTTAAAATATAAATGAAAATGACAGGTGATCACTCATACCAGATATCATTATAATAAGCAAAAAGAAGAATTTAATATGACGAACGCATTAGAATACATACTTCCCTTTGATGTAATCCTATCCAAATGCATTTCTCCCTTCTGGATAAAATTCCCAAAACAAATTCACGCTAATGTGCCAATGAAGGCTCTATCCTATGAGTTTATACTTTAAAACTCATCAAACGCACTCTTGATTCACGCTACCACATGTCCTAAATTCTCATACGCAAAAACAATGAATAACAGGAAATTATGACATTAAGTTGGAATACTTTTGCAAAAGGTGTTTTAATGTGCATTAAAACGTCGACTCTGTGCTCATATTTATCCCATTCAAATGCATTTTCTCACTTCTGAATAACATTATCAACACAAATTCATGTCAGAGAATCAATTAGGGCTCCATTCTATAAGTTCAATACTGCGAACTTATCAAACACATCCTTTATTCAAAACTCAACACGCCTGATTTCAATGCACAAACGCAAAAAAATATTACAAATTTTAAATAAACGTACTAACCTTGTTATCTACCTATATTAGTCACCACACACAAAACAAAAACACTGTATAGTTGTACGTTCTTATTTAACCAAATACTGAAATCTATAAATAATCATAAGGAATAACAAAAATCATTCTAAATTTTATAACTGAATTAAAAAAAAACATAATGTGTCTATATCTTTATTTTTAAATTTACGATAAATTGTAAAAACAATTATAAATTCCGGAATCTTTACTATAACATGTACCGTATAGCCATCGTGCCTTAAAATAAAATCTCCCGGCACCTAATTAAAATAATAGCATTCCCTAAACTTAGTTCAAATGTAATTATTTTCATTTGAAAAATATTCTAAATCCCCTTTAAATTATTATTTGCAAGAACATCACCCACCTCCCCCTCATGAGATACTACCCATTGAATGGTTTTAGGTGACACACATACCATACCAAAACTACAAATAAACAATTAGTTATTAATATCAACTTGTTATACAGGGATTTTTCAAATATTAATTTTATAAATAAAAATTTTAACATTATTACTTCGTTTTACTTAATATATTACTGATTGTTTAAACTAGTATAACTTTTCTGCATCCTAACCTATTGTAATTTTACAATAAATATTTACATACATTTTTAATTTTTTAAATTTAATCTAAGACTATTCTAAAAAGTTAAAATAAAATTAAATTAACATAAATCTAGTTGTGGTCATGACAATATTTATATACAGCCTATTTCTAATACAAGACCACAGCAATATGTATTGATGAAACCACCGATTCATTGGTTGATTGGTGTTCTTATCGACGAGATTCTACCAAAATCTACCTCATTGCTTCTAAAGAATTAGAAAAAACAAATGCATTAACGGTGCCCAGATTGATAAAAAGATACTATCAACAGTTTTTCTTCTTACGCCTGTTCCTGGAGATAATTTTTTGCGTATTTTGTCAAATGCAGTACCGTATATGATAAAGGCCGGGCAAAATTTGAAAATCTTTTGTCCGAACTTGATACATTTATCATATCTTGCTCATGCTTTAAATAGGGTTGCTGAAGATATTAGGAAATATTTTCCTCTTGTAAATAGTTTAATTCCCAACATGAAAAAAATCTTCCTTAAAGCACCTATAATTGTTTGGTTCTATAAAGAAAATTGCCCTCTTCCACTTCAATGTTTTATTACAAGCTGGTGTACTTTCAAGAATTTCTGTCAACTAAAAGATCTAATTTCAGAATTGTCTGACGAATCTTACCAATCGCTCACTGATGTTAAACAATTATTTGAAAAAAAAGAAATAAAACAAGTTTTGTTTATAAGAGCCAATTATAGCTTTGTTTCTAGAACAATAACACAAATGCAGGAATCCAATTTGCCATTAACCCGAGGTGTAGAACTAGTGAAACAATCTGAGACAGCTTTTGAAAATGTCGCGGGCAAAGTAGGGGACAAAATATTTCAAAAATTCACAAATGTAATGGGAAAAAATTGTGGATTGCGGTTTCTTAGCCAAGTAGCTATTATCTTAGAGGGACAATTTACTGAAGCATTGGTTCGGATCCTCTAATATTAAGCAGATAGATAAAAAAAAAATAATTGAGAACTTCAAGAAACATTTAGTGGTTTACTGTTTTTACAAGCAACGACAACCTGCTTTGTGTAATAAATGCATATTTAAGTTTAGTTCAGTGTATAGAAAAATTAAAATGTCTCTTTATTTTTAGATGAATCAAGAAATTTATGTATTATAATTATTTTTTTTATTTTCAGATTTTCAACATTATTGTGCATATTTTGACTAAATGATTTTTGCATATTTATGCGTTTTCCACTTGCATATTTGGGTTTCTCTACTCATCATCATTGTTTTGTGGTTCAAATTCTTCTTATCTGAGGCGTCGATTCTTATACGAGGGACACTATTTATGTATTGAGAATTGGCAACACTGGTATTGCCAGGTGAAATTTGAAATTGTCATCGTAAAGTTTGACATTTTTGACGTTATAGGTAGTCAGAAAGTTTTGACGTGCGAGCAATATTTGTGCTTTTTGCAGTGTTTAAAATTTCATCTCAGCCAAAATATGGAATTAACTCGCGAAAATTTTCGAGCTATGATTTATTATGACTTTCGACGTAGTCTAACTCAAGAACAATACATCAATCAACTGAATTCAACATTTGGTGATGAAGCGCCATCCATACCCACTGTATATCGCTGGTACATTGAATTCAAACGTGGACGTAGTTCGCTCACGGACGAAGTTAAAGAAGGTCGTCCAAAATCGGTCGTTGTGCCGGAAAATATCGATGCTGTGCGTAAACTAATTGAAGAAGATCGTCATGTGACATATCAAGAAATCGAGAGATATTTAAGCATTAGTATGACCAGCATACATAAGATTTTGCACGAACATTTGTGTGTTCGGAAGCTGTGTGCGCGTTGGATTCCACATTTGTTGAAAGATGCTCAAAAAAATGCTCGTGTCGATTTGTGCCGTAAAATGATTTCAAAATACAACTGTGGTGCATCCAAAGCGGTATACAACATCATCTCAGGTGACGAGTCGTGGATTTATTCTTATGAGCCAAAAAGAAAAGGCCAGTCGGCAGTTTGGGTGTTTTAATGTGAAGCAAAGCCAACAAAAGTTGATCGTTCTCGCAGCGTTAGGAAGCAAATGGTGGCGTTTTTCTTCACGAAAACTGGTCCTGTGGCAACTATGGCTCTCGAAAATCAAAAGACCGTTAATTCAGCGTGGTATACGACCATTTGTTTGCCTGAAGTTTTCGCTAAATTGAGAGAAACCAACCCAAACCGACGAATCATTTTGCATCATGACAATGCGAGCTCACACACATCACATGCAACAAACGAGTATTTGGACACACAAAAGATCGAATTGATGGGTCATCCGCCTTACAGCCCCGACTTGGCACCCAACGACTTCTTCTTGTTTCCAGTAATTAAAGATAAACTGCGTGGACAACGATTTTCATCGCCCGAAGAAGCGGTTGAGGCCTTCAAAACGCATGTTTTAGAGCTACCATCTTCTGACTGGACAAAGTGCTTTGAAGGGTGGTTCAATCGCATGCAAAAGTGTATAGATCTAAAGGCGATTATTTTGAAAAGCAATAAAGGTTTTTTTCATCAAATTCATTTGTTTATTCTTTCTATTCTCAATACATAAATAGTGTCCCTCGTAAGTTTGTATTTTAGACTTAAAAGGAAATCCTATCGAATTCGTCTTTACAATTTAAGGTCAATTTTAAATCGTACTTATTAACCTCCAAAGTTTGCACAATTTTTTAAATTAATAATATAAATATAATTTAAGACACACGGTGATAGGTTTAATTTATATGTCTGTCTACCAATGTTTATACGTATAATGTTCATTTAATACGTCTAAATTGCATAATGAGAAAATTAAAAAATAGCTTGTACAAAACAGAAAGGGTGTTCTAAAAGAAGACCATTATTATATTATCGTGCATGTAGAAATGAATGTCACGGTATAATAGCGTTATATTTTGGCATGTAAAGGGCTGTAATACGATCCATTCTTGTTTCTAGATGACATGTCAGAATCTTTTAATCAAACCACATTTCAAATTAGCACTTACAGAACCTAGCTATGTCCTTGTATTTTTTGCAGATGAAAAATTAAAACGCATTAGTAGACATCTGCAGTGATCTTTTTCGTATGTTGTAAGCATTGTACAAAACATGAGTGATGGATATAGTATAAAACTATTCTCTTTCGCTAAAATAGAGAATTAAAATTGAAGAATATTAAATCATATTTTTTAAATGTGTAATTAAATAATTGAACTTGATTAAGCAAAAAAATAAGTGATTTGTGCTAAAATAAGTGTGTTATTTGTTTGTGTCATTTACATAATAATATTCGCTGTTACTATCTGTATCACTATCACTTGCAGTTGAAGTGATAAATGGCTCCACGATATTGTCAATTAAGCTATACAATAAACTCATTTTTTCTTCCTCTTTAATTACGTGTTCTATACACTTTCTCCATTTAGTACTATTAAAATTAACTAATGCAGTCAATAGTGATTGTTTGACTTCTGACATTTTAAAATTTTTATTATTTGTGGCTGTTGGATTATAAATGCTTGCCTGCGATTATGTACATTAACATAAACCCAAACTCTTGATTGTGTGCCCTTTATTTAACCACGTTTCATCTAAGTAAAATATCTTCTTTTCTTTGGCTCAATATGATCTAATTAATAGTTGTTAAATATCTCCATGTACTCATCTCACTACGCTGTATCAATAAACTTTTCCTACTTCGCTTCATGTACCTATAATAATAATAATATATTTTATATACCTACCTATTCATCTTAAATATGTATACAGGTGTCCCAGAAATAAAAAGACGGAGTAGCAGGTATGTAAAGTCCGAACAGAAACATGCCCAAATATGCCGCAATAAGGAAGAAATTAAAAATTTAATTTTCTATATTATTTTTTTAAATAAAAAAATTACATTACGGACCTGACACACGTAAGAATGCTTATTTGTAAATAGAAACGAACACGCATTCAAAGAAAAATACCCTTTTATTTGTATAAAACGGGAAAAAAATGTTAAATCATACTCATTCATAATAAAACATTTTTGCCGGGTGCGTCTAAATAACGCAGCTATGTATTCGATTGTTGACGCAGATGGGCGACTGACTCACTTTATTGCAGACAATAAAAGATTGTTTTTATTTTTAAAATAGGAAGGTTGTTGCCCTTTAATGTGTTTGTAGTCGGAAACAGCTGATTATTATTATTTTAGAATATTCAATAAATCGTAGTAAATATCAAAATGTAATTATTTTTTTCTAGCAGGTGTAAAAAGTAATTAATGGTGTGATATTTATTATGAAGTATCTATTCCTCCTCCTTTTTTTTAACACAAATAATATGGTGGCCCTGAAAAGAACCGATTGTGTAAGTGAAGCAGGTGGATATTTAGAGGATATGAAACATTGAGGTAATTGCGCACTGCCAATGAAATGTGTGGAGGCGCGCCATCGTGCATGAACCGGAGTTGTCTTCAAGTTGCAGAGGCACATCGTCGAGATATTCTGCAAAAACTCTAAATAACTCTCTCGGGTCAATCGTGCAGGTAGTATGTGCGGTCCAAGCAGACTATCACCGGCAATTCGTGCTCAAACATTTATTGAGAAGCGATGTTGGAAATGACCCTGCTGTATGAAAATTTAACACACCATTTCGGGTGAAACAACATTCATCCGTGAATAGTATGCTGGCACAAAAGTCCACATCTCTAGCTTGTTTTCGTCGAAACCAGGTACAGAATCTAACACGTGCGGGACGGTCCTGTTGTGCTAGAGCTTGAACCCGTTGCAGGTGGTATGGGTACAGCAAGTTCTCGCGGAGAAGTCGATGAATTGTCGATCGGGACACTCCGACTTGTCTTGCTGCAGATCGCATGCTTATACCTGGATCCCTATCTACCACATCCAGGAGATGCTCTTCCGCATGTAAAACTCTCCGTGTTCTTTCACGACCCCTGCCTTCGTAGCGTGGGAGTAGTGTGCCTTGTTCGCGTAACCTAAACACCGTGTCCATAATCACTTGATACGACGGACGCCTGCGATTAGGAAAACGTTCGGCGTATAAACGCTCAACAGCTCTTCCATTTCCACCTACTTCACCGTAGAGATACACCATATCCCATAATTTTTGCGTCGTAAAAGCCATGTCGGTAACTATGTGTCAACTCACATCGGCGGCTAATAACAAACTGAACATCTATGTATCTATCGCCCTTGCACATGCATGCATTGGCGGCTGGTCGGTAATAAAATCGCGGGCCACACAACAAAAACTTATGTATTTTTTTAAATAACATCCATTGTGCTGTTTGACAATGTTTGTTATTTACAAAAATACATACGTTTTTGTCGTGTGCCGCGCGATTTTATTACCGATCAGCCGCCAATGCATGCATGTGTGCAATTCTATACCGCAAGTTGACCAGAGTCGGCATAAGGCCAATTGAATTCTTTATTATTTTTTTTCTGCCGTCTGCGCACGAATAAAGACTTGATATTTTGAGGGTACGTTTTTACACAATCTAGCTTCCGATTTTTGCTACTCCATCTTTTTATTTCTGGGACACCCTGTATACAGGGTTGCTCATTAGTGCCTCAAAGTCCAATATAGGCGTTATTAAATAGTACTGAAGAAATTTATTTTATAAAAAGTGGCACAGTAACAAAACAAACAACATTTTAAAAATAATTTGAATTATACGGGGTGATGCATTAAAATGGCACACATTCGATTTTTTTTAATGAAACACCCTGTATATCTTTTGCTTTTCCTTATCTACTTTAATTTGTGTTTTCATCGATATCTGAGGTTTTGGTTTTGGATGACGCATTGTTGAGTTATTAACAAAAATTATGAAAAGAATGCTCGCGACAATGTTTACCATAATAATTCTATGCGGTAGTATTACGATTATCTAAGACAAAATTCGGTATTTTATTTGAGCTAAAATCTAATTCTTTTTTCCCTTGTATAATAAATAACTATTGTGTTTTGATATTAATATTTGATCTGAACTGGGAATAAAATCTTGAAAATAGGATAAATTAGGACGCTACCTCAGTTTTAGGACATATAAGCGCACTTTAGGATTTTAGGACTTAAAAAACTTTCATCAAAATGTCTTATTTTGTTCAAAATGTATTTAGAGATGACTCTCGTTCATAGGCCTTAAACCTAAAAGAAATGGCATTTTACCTAAAATCCGGACTCTACACATAACCTAAATATTTTCTAACAATATTACCCGTTGTGGACACTATATGCGATGTTATTTCCCTTGTACTTTTTGTTTGTATTTTTAATTCTGAGCTTCTTATAAGTATTGAGAATTATTTGCTCTTCAATAATGCACAAGTGATCAAAACGGTCGCGTTTCTTCAGTGGAGAAATAGGTAGGTTTCTACTTGTACTCGGCCTTGGGGCCATGATATATTATGGTAGACACTAAATAAAGAGAGTTCTAAAAAGAACTATTTTTGTTGTAAATACATACAAGAACTTGTATGTATTTACAAGAACAGAGAAAACGAAATAAAAAAATATAAAATGCAACTGTCAAATGACTAAAAATGACTGTCAATTAAATTAAGTGAGTGTCATTTGGGCTCGAAAAGAACCAATCGAATTGCGTACTTTTAGCGCTAAAATTTAAAGATGGTCTGCGGAATAAAAAACAGAGTATATATGATAACTAAAAGAATGATTACAAAGACGACTAATGTAACAGCTTTTTCATAATTCTGCATAAAAACATGTTTGCTACCATTCATTACGTGCATTGCTAACAAAGATACCTATGTCAACCATACATCCATCGATAATAATAAAGGAAAAAATAGATATCTAATATTGTATATGTAGGTATATAGTCTATATAATACAAGTATGAAGCCAATCAAAAGAAAAAATTGCATTTCAATTTCTCATGACACTTGAGTCACATAATTCAAATAAATATGTGAAGATCAAGATATACCCACTGTTATACATTCCAATTTTTAAGCCACACTTGTATTTCCTTGTAATGGCATTATGGTCGGTTAGATTCGATTATAATGGCTGTCGGGCTATTGAAAATATCTGAAAAGCGTTTTCCGAACCATTGACCGCAGTACCATAGGGCGACCCGCACAGACACTTTAGATACCGACGGACTGGAATAAATATTGAATTAATTTAAACGTAAAACGATTAAACATATAATCCGATTATAAATTTAAAGGTGTACCTACCTATAGGTATCTAAAGGTAACAAGAGGAATGTGTTAATAAAAAGAAATCAAAGAATGAGGAATTTATGGTTCTATATATTTATGTATTATTAGTGTACTCGTATTTAATTAATAAATTTGATATTTCAAATAAATAAAATAATAATATAATAATAAAGAAGATAATTAACAAGAATGAAATATATAGTGAAATATATTTACCATCTAAAATAAAACCTCTTAACTAACCTTCGATAGCTCAGTTGGTAGAGCGGTGGACTGTAGTTGTGTTGTGTAAAGTAGCTATCCATAGGTCGCTGGTTCAAATCCGGCTCGAAGGATTTTTTTATTTAATAATAATAAAGTGTCTGATTATAAATGTCAGGAACATGGAAAATATTAAGTTTGACAAATTTTATTGAATAAACGCATTCTAATTAAATCTTTTCTATATGATTATATAATTCAATTTATAATGATCTATTATTCTTTATCTACTGTAAACAATCTTATGTAATCGTTTTTGGAATTTTATATTTAAAAAATTATTTTGTTTTGTTTCTCGTAATTTTGTATTTTGCGGTGGATACAAAATATGTTGAATGTATTCAATATTCGTGGTGCAACAATCGTCAAATATGGAGAGAATAATCTTCATTCCGTTTTTAATGTATTTGTTAACAGATTTAACATGTCCCTCAACCACCTATGCAGGTCACTTCATAATCACCCACCTAATAGAAATAAATGATATATTTCCTTAATGAATGTTTCAATTAGCGAAAGAAAATTTGCATGCATGAAAAGTTTCAGCAATTTATAGTTTTTAGTGCCTCTACAATTAGTAGAGTTAATAGATTAAGAGATTATTTTATCCACGACTATTGAACAATGCATACGTTCCTATTGATTATTAAATTGAAGAATGACAAAAATTCCACGGCCCGTGGATTTCAAACTGGAATCCACGAGATCTCGACCAATCACGCTCTTTCATTTACGGAATCCACGGGGAGATAATCGTATCAGATTCTCTTGCTAAAATATTAAACGAGGTCTCATACTAACAGTGAAAAAAGTTCTTATATTTTAAAATGTCAAATATTTATAGCTGACATTTCGCATTTATTTTTTTTTATAGTCGTGGAGAAAGTATAGTCTTCCACTCGCGCATAATAGCTATTATTCACGAGGATCGTGAATAATAGCTATCATTATACGCTCGTTGAAGAATATACTGTTCTGAAGCTGAATCTACCCAAACTGGTGTAGTACCACGCGATCATTTAAATTCTAAATTATAGCAGGCGGGATTTTTTTTATTAGGTTGTCCAGAATGTCAATTATTGATTAATTAACATTTTGAAACGTCACTTTGACAATTCAAATTGTAAATTATTACTTATATACCAACTTAATTTAAATTTCACAGCCTGCTCTAATTTAGAATTTAAATGATCGCGCGGTATCAGAAGAATATAAGAAAAAAAACAAGACGTAAAATATACATAGGAGTATATGTCAAATCAGTCAAACTTCAATAACATGTATGATTAAATTATGTCGAGCCCAGTTAGCACTGGATTTATTACTGTTATTCATATTTTTAGCAAGTGATTTTATAAATGCTTCGCTGCAGTTACCAAATAGTTTATAATGCTTAAGACAGATGGCGCCAGGTAGAGGATGGAATTTTTAAGCCTGCAGAATCAACGAAATTTCCTTATGTTCTGTCCAAGGCCAACTGAATTCAGTATCGTGAGTATCGCTGCGCGATATACGGCCGTCACATAACGAGGTTTTTCTTATTCTGGTAATCTCAAAATATTGATCCTTATGTGGCGCTATCTATCCAAAGCACAATAAACTGCTTGGTAATCGCTGAGCATTTTTAAAATTACGTGATGAAAGTATGCAATGCGATTGGATTATATCAAATCTACTGTTATACATATACATTTGACTGATATGACATTTATTTTGTCTATTCCATATTCTGTTCTACTTAAATTATTCTAATACTATACATATTCCATCGTTTCATTTAATGTGTGTGTAATATGTTCTCACTGGAATAAAAATGTCTGTTCTGGGTCATTTATAGTTCTTACCAAAATTGTATGCGCTAAAACGCAAGTAATTTGCAAGGTACTTCGGAAAATGAGAATTGATTATTCGAAATGTTATAAAAAAAATTCTTGGTATGTAGTTATAGGTAGTATTGTGCACTTTTAGGTTATATTTATATCTTAATATTTGTAGATGTATAAAATTCTAATGGAAAAATTGCCGGGCTGAAGTAAAGCAGGTTTGCTAGATGTTATTTGGTCACTAATATTAACAATATATTAAGTCTGAATATGTGAACTCTAAGGATGATTTAGTATAATTTTAAAAAGGATACAAGTGGATTTATTATGAATATTTCAACATTGTCAATTTTTGTTCTGTAATTAGACTTGCATAAATAAAGATGCTATAGTAATTTTAAAATGCTCTAATTATTACCAATAATGCTCCTTGTTATCATCATAAAGTTGAGGTGTCAACAAGAAACTGATTAGTGTTATGAAACAAATTTTGGTCTGTCTTGAAATTCGTGCGTAGAAATATTAACGGATTTGGTATAGGCAGCACCATTGAGAGTAGCTCTTTACAGGGAAAACCTTCCATCTTTGTCACTGCCTCCCTCGCCAGTAACAACTAGATAGGGAACATTGGAAGCTACTAGTTTTTATGCAGAGAATTTCGATAGTTTACAAAATTTCGTTACATGTTTAAATGACGATGCTCGAAGTATTTCTGAGTGCAAGGAACTAACACAAATCCCAAATTTAAAAAATCAGTTGTTATTCCTTCAGGAACACTTTGGAAATTTGCCTAAACTAATCAATCACATATATTGAAAATCAATATCTCAAATTAAAAGATGGATTAAACACATTAGATGTGTGGCTATTAATAATTTCAAAAGTATTCCAAGTGACTTCGTATGTGGCCTTCGGCAAAAGTTAGACGCAGTTTTTAATAGAAATCCAGATTTAATAACATTGCGGCAATTGTGTACGGGGATATTTCCAGTACTCGCCTAGAACCAGTTGCGATGTAGAAAGGACGTTTTCTATCTACAAGGTTGTACTTCATACAAAGAGAACAAATCTTTCAGAAGAGAATCTTGAGAAAGTATTGTTAGTAAATATTAATACTCCTTTACTGGACTTGAACTACAAAATGAACAAGTAATAACGTATTTTGTATTTTATAGATCACCACCCACTTGTTATCCAATTATATAAATAAAATTAAAACTCTCTAAAAATAGAAAATTTCAATAGTGCGCCCATGGGCGATGAATAATCAACCGCTCGTGTCCGGTCTATAATGATAACATATCTCAGTAGCAAAACCTAGTGGTCGTTCGTAAAGTTAATATATACATTATGAACTTACTAGTAATCACTGTAATCAGCATCAAAAGACCTGTAAATGCTTCATAATAAACTTATCTTATTGTTTTAAATTACTAGTTCAAATTGTAGTTGTATTTCATTGCTCGAAATTGAATTATTTAGTAAACTATAAATACATATTTAAATTTAATATCTACGTACAAGGTAGTCATTTTCTCTTTGTATAATTACTTACATTAATTAATAACAACGATGCTACCACGAGTAGACACGATCAAACTTTATCCACGGGTAAAATCTGTAACTGAAGGAAAAATGTAACAATATCCTTCGATAATGCATTCAAAATTACACAAACATAAATACTGTCAGACAAAGCCAACCTCGAAAAGAAAATAAGTTCTTCCAAGTAATAAATCCTATTAGATATTCTGTGAGTACACATTCTGTAAGTGTAACCAAATAACCTCATTCTTGAAGACCGCATTATCTTTTAAATCCCACGAAATAAACAAGAAAATCCGCAAAGCCGAGCCTCTTTTAACTATCCACTGTCCAAACTACCTCCACAAAATCCGACCAGATGGGATGTACAATTCGAGGAGACATCGGTAGGATTAGAAATACGATAAGTAGATTATCGACAGTCCATTTTTACGGGACCAGCGACAATCTGGGCATATATATTTATGTACAGGAGAATGCAGATAAAATAGAAAGAGAATACGTGTGGTCAGAGATTTAAACGAATTTCTCATTTTTAATTTCTAATGCCCACTTCTCTTGTATCTGTGTGGTCCCGTTTCTGTTTCGAAGGAACAGCGACAAAGATGCAATGCAACTGTAAACAAACTTGTAATAAAAGGATTTAATTTAATTACGCATGCATTATGTACATACAATGAAAACCAATGAAAATCATTAATACTCGATTTTTCAGTATTGGTTCAAGCTCAAGTTCAAGTTTCAAAGTGTATTTCAGTTCAACTTAAACTTAAAAGTAAACTAAAATTTGAATTAAACTTGAACCCAGTAAATTATTCGGTTTAACCTTGTTTTCCGGTTATATGAATCAGCCGCCTATGACTCAAAGTTGAATGCCCAATTCATTTATACCGCGAGATCAAAAATAATATTGATAATAGTATATTAAAATACAAGTAACAGAAGGCCTTTCATTCCAGCATGATTTCCAAATTCGGACAGGAGCGCGCAGCGCGAGTGGCCGAAGAAAAGAATGCTGGAATGGCCTTCTGTTACGAGTATTTTACACTATTTTCTCTGTTTCGGATTGTATTTATATTATTTATTTATAGAAAAATTGTTAAAAATATTCATTAAGGAAAATTTTGATAACGTGACGTAGTCGATTGGTAGCAATGATTTACATTTATATTTGACAGTTGACTTTTGTAAGAATTATTTGAATTGAAAAGTTTGCTTAAATTAGAAAAAAGTCTCATATTATCTGTGGGCGGAATGTCAGACGAAGATCGTCAATCTGCGGCACTAGAATTGCGGGACGGGGCCTCCAACGCCATAAATAATTTACTACCAGGTAAATCGAAAAACAAGTATGAAAAATATTATGAAAAATGTATGCCACCAACCTATTACTACTAAAATAAAAAGTTACCAAAAATCAGTGTTAGAATGGAGTCCATTCTAACATCAAAATGGCTGCTAGAATAACGTTATTCTAACACCGAAACAGTGAAATATTATTATATTGATAATTCTGATTAAATTATCAGGTTAACTGTCATACTGACATTTAACTGACATACAATTTGTAAATACACCGTGTCCAGAAATTTGCGGATAAACTTCACGTAGAACGATTCTACGATTAATTCTAAGTCAACAATCCTGATACAAAAAACTTGTATGGTCATTCAATAAACCACACGAGGCCATCAAAATTGAAAATATACGGCTGGAAATAATTCAACATTTTGAAATCTTTTACGAATAACCATTGCTGTTTACAGTAAAATAGATTTATGTAGCACAACGTTGATGTTACTATACCCTGTCTCAGATTAAGAAGGAGTGATTCAAATATCCCGCCAAAACACGGAACACACAGCTTAAAATGAAGTAGATAATTTGATATGACATCATGACAATTGAGGTTAGAAGAACTGTATTATTTTTAACTAAGGATTTAGCTGTTTTGTGCTTCATTTACTACTTTGGTTAAAATGGATGGATGTGTCGCTTTTCATTCTACCAATCGAAGCGGCAATAAGAGTGCAAGGCAATTGCAAACAAGAAGAGTAAAGTTATAAACACAAGTTTGACATATCCGAAATATAACATGTTTATGAACATGTGGTAATATAATTAGTATTTAATTAACACTTACTTGAAATTAATAAGTTTCAAGAATCTGTGTAGAACTGCTCAGTTCATTTTTGGTATGGACTCATCTATAGTTATTTTTGCAATGATATTAAGTGTAAGACGGTCGATTTTAAAGTACATATGGCAACCTTGGACAAGAAAAATATTCGGTTGCAATATAAAGCTCGTTGTCAAATTTTGACGTTTGTAAAATTGAAGTTTAATTTTTTCGCTTTATGTACTCAGTTATCATTATTGTGCGATTTTATGATGTATACTTTTAATGAATATGACCAATACCATGGCCAGCAAGGTCCCTAGATATTAATCCTCTCGACTTCTTTGTTTGGGGCTTTTTCAGCCAATGAACAATAAGTAATTAATATAATTACCGCCACACTTCAATTTAATTACTCCTGATATGTTACAACGCGTATTAAATTCTATTCCTCGAAGACTATAGCTCTGTCTGGAAACTAATAGCTACCAGTTTGAACACTTACTTTAATCATTTCATGTGTGTTATTGTACTATTAAATATGTTTTATACTCTATTTTTAAAGTAACGAGACCAATTTCTGAACAGACCACTTTGACAGTGAAATCTCATTGGTTGAAAGCAAGGCCAAATGACACCTTATCAATCTTGCTCAGATTCTGTCAACTGACATTGTTTATGGTTAAGCCTTGTTGTTGTTTCTATTATTTCGCCGTTATTTCATTATATATTTTACCAGTTCTTTTCAAAGCTCAACAGTAATAGTTATCAGATATACTGTTTTCAAGATTTTCGTGCATGTAATTTGGGACAGGGGTATGTTCAGAAATTCGCCTCACTACTTTAAAAATAGACTATATCAATTTTTTAACATTAACTTTAGTTTTAATAAAGTAGTTAATAAAAAGCACTGGATTTTCAAATACGAATAAAACTCCTACTTTGTGCTTATTTGTATTACTGTATGATAACTGCTATAATACGGTGTTGCCAAACTTACACTTTTTTAAAATAATCCGTATGGCTTAACGACAGACCCTACAACTTTTTTGTATTAGAATTATTTACTCAAAATTAATCTTAGAATGGTTCTACCTGAAGTTTATCCGCGAATTTCTGGACACGGTGTATATGTTTATTTAAAATGATTTACATGTTTGAATAACAATAAATGTTCAAAATGGCCCCCGCCTTGTTCGATGCACAAGTTTACGCGCCTTTTCTAAAGCATTTTGCAATATTTGTGGCGTTATGGTTGCACATACTTCAATAGTCTTTTTTTTTGCAGTTCTTGGAAATTATGTACAGGAGTTCTCAAAATTCTATTTTTGCAGTAAGGGGACACAAAATAGTCCATAATAGTTAAACCTGGTGACGTCGGAGGAGACTAAACTTGCGTATGCAAACTTATACAGCGTGTCCCAGGATTGATGTTGCAAGAGCTGTGCGGAACTAAAAATCTTTGAATCTCAATTTTATTTTTTGTAACTAAGCCCTGCTTGGCTTGAAACTTATTTTTAGTATAGTTTCGAGCGTTTCGAGTTTGTGAAATCACGTAGGCCTTGACAGTTGAGCAAGATCTACTTCCGTTTCAGGTAAAGTACCTTTCTCGTTCACAGTATGCTAAAATATTACTAAGAAAAGTTGTTCAGAATGACAAACTATGGCGCTATGCAAAATTTCCGGAAAATCTACCTCCTTTGATTAGATCGTTACTTTTTATATTCACCAAAATAAAATTATATTTATTCAAAAATTACATAATTGTACAAAATGTAATAATAGTATTGCTCTACAATCAATCTTACTATTATTACATTTTGTACACTTAATTTGTCAATAAACATCCAAACCCCAATTTTTTGAGAATATAGTGGAGATTCAACAAAAGAATGCGGTTTATTAATGCTCCACATACGCATATTTTGAGAATTTACGTACCTTGAAAGATGAAACAATGCCTCATCGAAAACAATGCTAAGTTTAACAGGTCGTTATTCATTAAATTGTTGACGAACCACTGGCAGTACGCAAGACGTCTGGGGTGATCTGTTGGCAAAAAAGCTTTATATAATTGCATCTTATATGGATGCATGCTCAAGTTCTCCTTTACAATGGTTCGCCATGCTCCATAAAAAACTCCAATTTCTTGAGACAGGCGTCTTAAAGATTTTGTGGGATCCTGTTCCATACGATTACGAACGTCAATAATCACTTCCTCTGTACGAATAGTTGGCCTACCAGCATCTTTTTTATGAGTAACAGATCCAGTTCCGCGAAATACACAATACACTATGTGCGAGGCACATATAAATTCTTGCTCTACTACTGCGAAATTTGGGAAGTGTTTACGAAAATTATCCAATCATGAACGCTTACTGTATTCCCAAATACCATTAACTACCACACCTGTTCTAAAATACGCTTCAATCGTGTAAATTTTTTTTGCTGTGGTGTAAACCATACTTAACTGAAAAACTACAAGATGTCAGAGAGAAAATATATGATGACTAATGTACAAGTTTGTTTGTTTATTGACTCATCAAATCATCTTCATGTAACACATATAAGTAACATGTAAACATTATTATAGAACGTGTCCCAAAATTTGCGGAACAGCTCCACACTACGGCTTGAAGTAGCGATAAAGGAACACGGTAAAAATATTTAAAAAATGTCACATTGTCCAATCCATACCTTATTCCAAAAATAGAGAAACGAAATTTTAAATAGACCCAAGTGAGACTTATTTCTTATCGGTTGACAGCAAAACGAAATAACATTTTTTGCTATCAATTGTCAAATATTTTGACATTTTTGACATTGTTTGTTTTCTAGACAAATTTATTTGTACTTTCATGTGTGATTACTACATTTACCATTCTGTTGCCTTAACTGTGGATTTATCTCTGAAGACTCTATATACAATTTAATTTGGTATAGATTTCATATATCAGACAGATATTTAAATTTAATTTTACCGCCTAAAATTGATTTCACCAGTTACAGGTTATCATTTGGACTGGGGGTCTGTTTTTCTTTTTGGAATAAGGTATAGAAGATATGGACCTTTTTGTAAAGGTAAATGTGGCAACACGTTTGATTTATCCTAATAATGGATATGGTACTAGAGTTCCCCGTATCCATGGGAATAAGAGAGAATAATGAATTAAAAATTTTAATGTCAATAACAAATACGATAAATGTCGAAAAAGTCAACGAGATGAAATTATAATAATAAATTTATAATAAATGTTCAAAATTATGTACGTGCTGATCTCTGCAAATTTCCGCTCTTCTAATTATATTTCCCTGCACTCTTTCTAGTATTTCTCCATCTATTGAACGAGCTGCCTCACTTATCCGGTTAATTAAATCTGCATCATCTAAAACTGGTGTTCTATACACGAACTGTTCAATATGCCCCCAAAAGAAAAAGTCCAAAGGGGCGAGATCGGAAGATCTAACTGGCCAAAGTGGTTCACCTCTACCTATCCACTTTTCGGCAAATTGCTCATTTAGCCAGTTTCTCACCGGTGCCGCCTGATGAGCAGGAGCACCATCCATTTGTAGCCACATCTACCAAATTTTGAAAACCATTTACCAAAAATTCCAAAATGTTGTCCCAGGCCAGCCTGTTAAGCCGACCTTACATTTACGAGTTCTCGTATACGAGATCTCGTATACGAGTACGATATTACATTTACATTATCTCGTAGGTATCGTATAATGAATTAATTGAACCTACTTAGTACTTTAAATATGGCATTAGTATACTAATGTCCATTATATTAGCAATTGCTTCATAAGCCTTATACCTGGCGATAATATCTGGATATTCTTTAGTTTTTTGTGTTCCATAGCTTTATAAATTTCGATAAACTCATCGGTGTCACGCGAATAGTTTAGTTTCCGCCATTTTTAATTCTACCAACTCGTAACAAAATCGGATTCAACTCTATTCATTTTGACAACCGTATACGAGTTACGAGTTTACATTTACACCTACGATTTTGTCTACGAATAGTACGCTCGTATACGATTCACTCGTAAATGTAAAGCCGACTTTAGGAATAATGGCTGGCCCGATTAACCAATTCCAGCTTGTACAGCTCACCACATATAAGTTGAGCGGTCATCGGTGCAGATCAAGATGTGAGAGAATGCACGATAGAGATGGATAGAGCTGTAACAAATGCATGCGTGTACACCCCGCTACTACCACTCACCCCTTTGTCCATTGCGCATATGACCTTGGCCGCTCAACTTATATGTGGTGAGCTGTACATTCAAAATGCAACGAACGTTAATAAGATTAGTAATAGGGTTGAAATATGCAGAACAATTTAACAACGTCAAAATGACATTTACCGTAAAGTAGGTAGTTTAACTGTAAATTCAGGACAACGTTGTCATATGTTTCTTCAGGTAAAATTAGCGTAAAATGATTTTCTGTAAACGGTATAATAGAAGAGTGATTAATTACAAATCTGATTATAGTTGTTCAAAATTGTTATCCCATTGACCATATCAAAACCAATCCTTTAAATGTTTTACAGTAATTTAGATAAACGACATTTAAAGTGGTAACTTTGAATATTAATTTCTTTGAAATTAACAGAGTTGAAAGTTTTTCCATATTTTTCTCATGATCCTTGGTCCTCACATAATAACGTACCATCCAGGTGTTCCGCGAATTTTGGACCACGTCGTAGGGGAAGGTGGGGCTCATTGATACACGAGGAACAATGATACAGTCGCCATTACAGGAAACTGTTACAACCAAAGAATTTTTTCTATGTGAAAAGGTTAGACTAGGAACCATTATACCGACATAAAGTTTCGTCCCCGTACTTAGCTTAAATTTCAACCGCGAGATGGCCAAGTGATTTCGCAAGCTCGAAGTTTTTAGATACGCGTACGTAACACTTTAGCTTTTGAGTTAGCCATTAACTTTAAATTTATGAAATTTATATTGAAGGTAAGTTTTATTACTATATAACAATTTGATGTTTCCCAATTTTCTCCAATTTTGTACAGTTATTGTACAGATAATTTTTTCAACCTATAATCAGGTTGGGGAAGATTGATACATTCCATTGTGGGGTAGATTAATACGAATCAATGTACCCCATCAGATGGTTTTGATTTCAGTACCTAAATATGGTGAGAGTATATAAAAGAAAAACGGAGCGAAATAACACTGATGAAGGTGCTATGACTTCAGCATTCAACGAAGTTCTAGAAGGCACCTTATCGATACGAAAATCTGCCGATAAGTATAATTTGCAGGCGGCAACTCTTCAACATAGAATAGAAAAAATTAAGAAAAATACTGATAATATTTCAGATAGACGTTATTCATCAAAGTATTCGTCCCAACAGGTTTTTTCTTTAGAAGAAGAAAGAATGTTGAATGATTACATAACAACAAGCAGTAAAATGCATTATGGTTTAACACTTACACAAATAAGAAGCTTAGCATAGCAATATGCCAAAATATTGGGAATAAAGTTTTCTATAAGTTGGGATGAAAAAAAAAGTGCAAGCATCCATTGGGTTCTAAGTTTTAGAAGAAGACAGAAAAACTTAAGCTTAAGAAAACGTGAAAATACAAGTGCGGCCCGATCTTTTGGTTTTAATAGAACAGCTGTAAGTGAATTTTATAAGAATTATGAACAGGTACTGGAACGATATAAATTCACACCAGACAGAATTTTCAATTTTGACGAGACTGGAATAACTGTTCTCAACACACCGAAAGTATTAGCAGATAAGAAACAAAAACAAGTTGGCCAACTAGTATCTGCTGAATGAGGAGAGTTGGTGACATTTGGGGGAATAATTTCAGCGACTGGAAATTCTCTACCTCCAATTTTTGCGTTTCCTAGAGTACATTACAAAGACCATTTTATTCATGGAGCTCCAGAGGGAAGATTAGGTCTAGCTAATAGAAGTGGATGGATTAATTCAGATCTTTTTTTTGAAAGTTTTGAAACACAACAATCCTGGTAAAACTTCATCAATCTATGACATTCCAAAACTTGCGAAAATAGCCTACTTTGAAGCTTTTACTGCTAAAAATATTACAAGTGGATTTAGTAGACCTGGGATTTGGCCGTTCAATAAATTGGCTTTTGGAGACTCGGACTTTTTACCTTGTGATGTTTACATTAACAATCAAAATGAAGATCAAGGGACTAGTAATGAGGAACAAGAAAGCCGAGAAATTCTAGAAACTGATCCTTCAACTGTAGATATCGAGATGACAAGCATACCGTCACCACGAAGAACACCAGAGCCGACTACCTCCAAATCAAAAAACCTTATAACTCCTGAAACTATTAGACCTTACCCAAAACATAGCAAAACAAGAAAAAGTGGAAAAAAAGGAAGGCAACCGGGGAAATCTAGAATTTACACTGTCACACCTGAAAAAAATAGACTTGAAGAGTTACACAATATAAAAGAACAAAAGAGGCTTAAAAAGAACAGAAACAGAGAATAAAGGATTTGAAATCAGCTAAACTACTTTAGAATGTAAAAAAAGACACCAAAAAAAATTGATCGAATCAGATTTCACGAGCATTTCCGATGAATGTGAATTCATGGATTTTTCTTCAGATGAAATTTCTCTTGATGAAGATGCAGTGCCAGAAGAACCACACATTGCTTTACCAAATTTTGAAACAATAGCTGATGGAGACTTTTTATTAATAAAATTTGCAAAGAAAAAGTCTGCGGTTTATTACTTAGGTCAAGTTATAGAACATTATATAGTCAGTCAGAATATAAAGTGACATTCTTGAGGAAGTAACCAACCTCATGGACTTTTGTTTTTCCAGTTGTAGAGGATGTTGCGTCTGTTGACATCTCAGATGTAATTATGAAGTTAGCTCAACCTTGTATTACCAAAGGAACGAGCATAACTGCTTCAATGTTTAATTTTGTAGTTAATTTAATCGTTGATTGAAGTAATATACTGTAGTCGTCAAATTTTAATTTCGGTTTACACTTCTATCCCATGCAGAAGATGACCTTATAATATGCAGCGATGCCTGCTTGCTAACAGTGGTGGGAGAGCAACGCAGTGTCGCGGGACCCTCACGCCTTACATTTCATAGGAAAGGTTTGTCGAGTGTACTGTCTTGGCAGCCTCACTTATGTTTATCTTTAGTTTATTTCGTCGCGCTATAGTAAAATAGCGCGTCTTTCCGTTAAGTCGTCCCGCAAACCCCTTGCCGAGAAACATCATCGCTGTCTCGAGCTGTTTGGAATCTCGGATCCAAACGACTGATGCAGTCGCTATAGATTTCGGATCCGTTTTGGCTACGCTCAGTGCTATGTAGTGGCGCATCTTTTTGTATTCCTTCAATCAACGATTTAACTTCCTACAATGTTTGTTAATTCGACTTTTGTTTTTTAATAAAGTTTAATAAAAAATAATAAAGTATTATAAACAATTTACCCTATTTTTTTGTATTATATCAATCTACCCCATGATGTATTTATCTGCCCCACCTACCATATTATTCTGCCCCTCTGGTGGGGTACATTGATATAAATGAAGTGTTGTTAAAAAAATTTTTATTAAACAGTAGGTTAATATTACAGCTGCAGTATGACAAAATAGTATAGAGTGATAACCAATCTATTGAATGCATGGCAAAAATTTAGTATATTAGAAAAAAAAAATTTCTAATCGCCTCCAAAAATAAAATTGCATCAATGAGCCCCACCTTCCCCTATATTATTGTCTATATGTTCTTTTCTTTTTCTCTGTTTTAAGGAATAAAGATAAAAAAGCTCTTTTTTAAATTACGCAAAAAGCAGCTGTTCACGACTAATCCCACATGGTTCTAGATAAAAATTTTCTCAAAAAAAAAAAAACGGCAACCTTCAAATAATGAAGACACCTAATTTAATAATACCGAGCGCATTGTGTGCACAGAGATAAGTACGTGATGTTGTGATACGTACAGGTTATTCACGGCACAATGCTCGGACAAGAGAATTACACGCGGTACTAGCTGGCGAATGCTAATCACAGACCACGAGTACGGGGGTGTAGTTTCCTCTAATGATACAGTTCGCCCGTTTCGTGGCCACGTCTACATCGCATTGTGTCCGCTGACTGTGCATAAACAAACAATGGCAGTTGAACCCGTACCCGGCCATCTACGATTGTTATTAACAATCGATCAAAGCGTCCGCTGTCTCGCAGGCGATTGTTACGTCGGCACCGGTACCTAGGTGACTAGATGGCCCCGGCCTGTTTGCCCATCAACTTATCATTAACGCGTCTAATATCCACCACGATTATCACCTGTTTTAATAATATCATTATTCGGGATGATGCGTCCATATTTTTCGCACCTCCCTATATATATATATATACATATATAGATAATTACAGTGTAGCCGGCAAGGAGAAAATATTTCGGCGTTGAATCCGTCCTTGCGCGGCGTTTCGTCTCTGATCTAAGCATATATACTTACACGGGTGTTTTTTTCCCGCTCTTGCTCTTTTTTGATCTCGTTCATTAAAGAAATACTACGCCTCCACGGCAACTAGATCAATTAAGATTGCTGCAAGTATTTATTATTTGTTTTAGCTAATTATATAGCTGCGGAGGTGAGAAAAGGAAGCTGCACGTTCTTTACAATAGAAATAAATAATTAATTTTAAAATGTTCAGCGACTGCATCGTGAAGGAAGAGATGCTGAATATTTAAGAGTTTTTTTTAGAAATTATACACTTCAAGATTTATATACTGCAATATATATACAGGGTTGCTCATTAGTGTGTCAAAGTCCAATATAGGCGATATTAAATAGTACTGAAGAAATTTATTTTATACAAAGTGGCACAGTAACAAAAAACACACATTTTGAAAATAATTTGAATTATACAAAGTGATGCGTTAAAATAGAACACATTGGAATTTTTTTTAAATGAAACATGTATATCTTTTGTTTTTCCTTATCTACTTTAATTTGTGTTTTCATCGATATCTGGGGTTTTGGGTTTGGATGACGCATTGTTGAGTTATTACGATTATCTAAGACAAAATGACTTAGTAAGTATGCAGCCAAGGGATGTGTTGAACCTACAAAATAATCAAACATTCATTTTATTATACAGGGTGTTTGTTACGATGCAATCAATTTGACTATCGTCAAAGAGCGTTTAGTATTTTTTTTCAAATGGAACACCCCGTATATTATTAAATTTTTGGAATGATGCGTTAATTGCTATTAATTTTTGTTAATAATGTCCTATACCCAAATCCAATAATTTCGGAGTTATTTTTAATTTTTCATTACAAACCACTAAATTGTTTGTTTTCGGTTCGATTTAGTGTACTGGGTAAACGATTTGACAAACAAAAATAAATAAACAACTTAAAGTATCAAACTGTAATTTTGTTAGAAGCAATATTTATAATAAATTTTCAAAGTGACCCCCTTTTTGAATAGAACATTTGCAGCCTTGACACAACACCAATGGAGACTAACTTGAAGTTGGAAAGAAACAAGGATTCACAGAAAATTTCAGACAAACCATACCGAGGACTAAAACGGAGTCTTATGTATATCGTATATCGGAACTAAATCAAAATATATTGTGAATATGAGTCATTTTGGTCTATAAATAAAGAATTTGTTAATAATTTGACTTTAGCGCCACCTATCGGATCATAGTATAGCTAGAAACCACCGTCTCTACAAAACAAATACCGTTAGTTTTTTTAATCACTGAACATAGCACATAATAGCTACTATGTTCAGTTTTAAAATAAACGTGTCAAGGCATGGAACACTATGCAACCAACATTGCGATAGTTGCGAGTGTCATCACTTGTCATAATAAGGCATTTTAGTTGTCAGTGTCAACAAAGGGTGAAAATTAGTATATTAAATTTATTTAACACTTATTATAATGAATTTTAAGACACATTGGAAAAAAATAATTTATTTTTATTTATAATCCTTTAACTTTTTAATAAATGTTCGAAATGTCCACCTTCACATTCCATACAATATGCGAGTCGATTTTGAAATTCTTGCAAAGAGCGAGTTAAAAATTCCGGTTTGGTTTGTAATTCGTCGCAGGATGTACTTATGCGTGGTTTTTAATCTTCAATGTTAGTTAAAATTACATTATTATAAATTTTAGACTTAAGGTATCCCCCAAGAAAAAAGTCATTTGGCGATAAATCTGGCGAACGGCCGGCCAAACTATCGGACCACGCCTTCCTATCCATCGACCAGGAAAACTTGAATTCAGAAAATTTGTAAATGCTGCAGTTGAATGGATTGGAGCTCCATCCATTTGAAACCAGGGATTCTCAATGTTTCAATTTTCAATTCGAGGAACAATTCGTGTACGAAGTAATTCCCAGAACTTATTGGAATTAAAATTTGTATCAATAAAATATGGTCCCACAAGTTGAGTGCCGATAATACCTGCCCATACATTAACTCGAGTGTTAAACTGTGTGTGTTAAATTTTGAATATGATCATTCGTCCGTCACCATTACCTAATAATGTAAAATGAAGTCATTGATTTAGTGAAATAAGCAGCTGTTATAACATATCGATAATTTTGAGAGTTAACAGAACCATTTAATGTAAAAGACGCTTCATCAGTGAATAGTATTTTCTTCAACATATCATTTTCATTTAATGAATTAAATAGTGTTTCGCAAAAATCAACACGTCTTATTTTATCTTCGTCAAATAATTGTTGGTGATTTGAAAACTTGTAAGATTTGTATTTGTACTCTTTGAGAATTTTAAATATAAATGTCTTTGAAATATTAAATTGTTGTGCTAATTTACTTAATGGTGTAGTGGGGCTTTCTTCAATGTAACATAACACATTTAATTTTAATGTTTCTGTTTGAATGTGAGGAGTTTTAATTTTCTTTCTGTGAGTATTTATTATACAGCCATCAGAATCAAATTTCCTACTACTCGCCTAAATTGTTCCGATAGATGGTATGGGCTTGTCAGGATATTTGACAGAAAACTGATCCCGCATTTTCCTTAAACTGTTTCCAGCTTTATACCAGTTTAAAATTTCTATTTTATCATCTTTTGTATACATTTTTTAAATTAGGTGAATACAAATGTGAAATATTGAAATATACAAAATGTCGTTTCTGTGTTTCTGTTATGACATTGATTTTGACGTTTGTCGAGACAAATAATTGACCGATGTTAGTTACATCACGCAATGTTGGTTGCATAATGTTTCATGCATAGACGCGTTTATTTTAAAACTGAACATAAGTGTTATCGTGTGCTATGTTCAGTGATAAAAAAACCCACGGTATATTATGATAATATGACCTCAATCGGTCAAGTAGTTCAGAAGTTTGTACCGTTGAAGAAATGTGGACATATTTAAAACGAATAGTGCGATATTTAAAGGGAACTAAAGGATATTCGTTACAATATACGAGGACTAATGATAAACTAGTGTGAAAGGCTCCTTCGGATACCGACTTTGGAAATGATCCAACCGACAGAAAATCAATTAGTGGATATGTGTCTATGATAAACGAAAATGTTGTATCATAGTCTTCAAAGAAGCAAAATATTGTTGCTTTATCGTCAACCGAATTAGAGTATGTATATAGCATTGACAGCAGCCGCTTATGAAGCAATGTGGTTAAAACACCTCATGAAAGACTTTAAAGTGTTAACGCAAGAAAAGATATTATAGTAATAATGGAGGACAATCAGAGTACAATAGCACTGAATAAAAATTCCGAAAATACAAAACGTACCAAACATATTGATGTTAAATATCATTTTATTAAAGACAAAGTGTTGAATGGGAAGATTGAAATGGAGTATACCAAATCATCAGACCAGGTGGCGGACATATTTACGAAGAGTTTGAGTTCAAGTATTTTTTGTAAACATTGTAAATGCTTAAATGTAAACATGTACATTATAAAATAATAGTTAATTCTAGACTTAATTTATCACATATATATTTATCTATTATAAAGTCTTTCACTTGATATTACTTATAATAATAATTTAGTTTACGCAATATTAATAGAAGTTGTTGTATATTTTCTTATCAGATATAACATAGCTGTACTTATTTGAAAATTTACATCATTGTACAGTAATTTTCATTTCTTATTTTAGGAATATCAACTATGTATGTACACTGCGTTCGTAAATGACTGAGATGAGAACCATAGGCAACCAACTATACAGATTGGTAGTAGCAAAAAAAATCCTAAATATGATTATATTCTGTAAAATATTTGTTTGTATGTGATGAACATTTTTAATTCGTTTTGTATTTTGCAAGGCCAACTGTATCTGATATCGCTACACGATATAAGTCCGTCACATAACTTCGATTTATATTGATGATTTTGATTCTCGTAACCTCAAAATATTGATCCTTATGTTGCGACATCTAGTAATTATATCCAAAAGAAATGATTTCTGAATTATTATTGATATAAACTTTAAAATAAAACTTTGAACATTAATTTTACAGTGGGTAATTAATATTAATAATTTTAAAATAATTAAAAAAGTGTTGCTGATAATGAAATTGTTGGGTAGTGTGATTTGCTTATAACACTAATCAGTTTCTTGTTTGCACTTCTCAACCTTACGATGACAACAAGGAGCATTATTGGTGATAATTAAATAACTAGAGCATTTTAAAATTACTAGAGCATCTTTATTTATTCAACAGGCGCAAGTCTAACTACAGAACAAAAATCGAAAATATCCAAATATTCAAAATAAATCCACTTGTATCCTTTTTAAAATTGTTTTAAATCACCCCTCAAATATCTTAATGTTAATATTAAAGATCAAATAACGTCTGCTTCACTTCAACACTGCATTTTTTCCATTAGAATTTTATACATTTACAAATATTAAGATATAAATTTAACCTAAAAATGCAAAAAATTATAGCTATTTACCAAGAATTATCCTTATACTACATTTCGAATAATCCACAATTTTTTAGTGCAATGGTTGAAAACTTTCTTAAAGATTGGTAAATCATAAAACTAGTTCACCACACTATCCACAGTCCAATGGTTTCATTGAAAGACACGTACAGACTATTAAGAAACTCTTAAAGAAGGCTTCAGAAGAAGGACAAGACATGTACTTAGTCCTGATGGAATATAGAGCTACACCAATCAGTTCAAAATTACCATCGCCAGCGGAAATCCTATTCAATAGAAAAATAAAGACCCAAGTGCCAATTATAAACGAGCTATTAGAACCAAAGGATACGCAACAGTATAGAAATGTTTCAATAAAAACCAAGAGACACAAAACAAGTACTACAACCGACATACCAAGGATTTAAAGAAACTGAAGAAAGGAGAAAGAATTATAATAAGAACAGATGAAAAGACATGGAAACCAAGAAGAGTAATAACTGAAGAAAAAGACAAAACGAGATCTTACAGAATATGTTATGATGATAATATGTACTAAAGAATTGAGAAGAAATAGAAAATTCATTAAAACATTTAAAAACGAAGAATTTAATAAGAGAAATCAAGACTTATTTGACGAAGTGTTAGAAGAATGCATAAACAGAAATCAGAACCAATCGACCAACGAAGAAACGAATATGGTAACCCATGATTTGACTAAAAGCAGTGAAAATTTCATTAAACCAGAATCAAATCAAAACGAATTACAGAATTATAAGCGTAATCGTAAACCACCAACCTATTTGAAAGAATATGTGTGTTAATTGTAAGTAACATTAAAATTGGTAAGGAAGGGAGGTGTTGTATATGCATTTTTCTATTCCGGTGCTATAAAGTTCACTTTACGACACCCGTTTTGGTTGCATAAAGTATTACTTTATCGCACGCTAATTTTATTTTTTTGAAGTTGGTAACAAAAAAAAATGGAACGAAATCGTATTTAAATGTCAAAATATAGGCCTTTAAAGTAACAAAAATGTGCAATAAAATTGTACAAAGAATAAAAAGCACACGTGCTAACATTTCACTTACTAAATAGCAATATAAATTGTTAAGCAGAGTTGGATGTTAAGTTTTCGGATGCTACTATTGACATTTACTTACCATGTGGAATAGTACAACTGTTATAAAAGTTTGTTTTGATAAATATGTAGAGAGTTTGTGGACGAAAGATTTTGTAAATTGTCTTCTGCTATTTTGCGAATCTCTGGGGGCGTACAGTTATTTATTTCGTCCTTTTTGTTGATAATTTGAAATAATTTATTGTATAAATCAGTCTGAATTTTAAACACAACTACATATAGCACCACCGATATTCAAATATTTAAAACGTTCCACTTAAAAATCAGAGTAACCAACTTCGAAAAAGCAAAATTTCTAAAATATTCGAACAAAACATGTCTCTTATTTTAAGCTTTTTTGAACTTTTAATAACCGAAATAGAAAAAATAGTATAAAATACACGTTTCATAAGACATTTTGTGCACTTGTTCTTTAGAAAACTCGCCTAGCGGCTCGTTTTCTAAACTTGAACGCGTGCGCAAAAATCGTGTCTTATGAAACTTGTATTTTAATATACTATTAGAGCAACATAATGTATTTGTTGTATTGCACCTGCGCGACATCTACCATCATCACTTATAGCATTACACAAATCAGTAGTAGTTAAGACACCACCTCTATAACATTGTGCATAGACATTAAAGTATAATAAAACACATATGGCATTTTGAATTACCCAACATAATATGTTCTGGCAACTATGTGCCACAGGGGAAAGGTGAAAGGCATATTAAGACCCAAGGAACTAATAAGATTAATGCTTTTTGCTTTATCTGGAAAGTCATGTCGGTCATGTAACTGACGTAGGGCACTTACAGCTCACTGTAACAGAAAGCCAAATTTTACCATGAAAATTGCTACTAAAATTCCATTAGATGATATTTTAGATGAAGTTTTAAATATAAAGAAATACTTTATGGCGACATTTCTACTGAAAAATTTGACATAATTGAAAAAATTGTTGATGCTCTTCCACCTACATCGGCTGCTGCAGACCAGTTAAAAGAAAAAGTGTTGCCATGTTGTTCAAAGCATAATTTTCACAAAAAGATAGTACTGCACGAAGAATACTAAGGTCCACCAAAAGAAAAGGGGTAAGAAAACAACTTCGTTCAAAAAACCTACCACAATGGAAACTGAAAAAATGTCTATAAATATTTTGTTGGCCGAAATAACGATAAATCAAATTAATAAAAGTATACAAAACTTATTTTCAACCCTACAATAAATAACTTTCTTTTCTTTTGCAAATGATGATATATTCAACTTTCTAATTACCTTTAAAAACTACAACCACTGTGATAAGTAATTATATCGCATTGAATTTCATATTCGAATTTAGCCGCCAAAGACGATCGGTTGTCGTTTGTGTACGGGTTCGATGCTGCAGTGAACCGCTAGACCACAGACAATACTATGCAATGGCTAGACGCTAGTTACTACAGTTGGCCTTGGTACTTAGGATATTGTGCGCCATCTAAGTATTACAGGTATAACTAAATGCGCTACCGTTGTTGTATATATGTATTGATGGAGTAAGAAAACCGATACAAAAACAAAACGATGGACCACAGATAAGGCAAATTACAGATAGCCGGTATATATGGAGAGATTGGTAACACAAAAAATAACCTTAATTCATCCCAAAAGATGCCCATGAATGCAGAATTACGATATTTTCGTCTTATTGTCTTTAGGTATTTGCTTTAGCGACACTTCCCTAACTAATTTGAAAAGAAATTTATTGGATAACAGATGGAACTACTATCGCAACTTACAATCAAATTGCTCATGGCACGTTCTCTAGAAGCGGGATGAAACTATCAGATGTTTCTTTTTTTATACGAGGTAATATAGAAAAGACGGGAAAACGAGTTTTGGTACAGGATTTAATTAGAATATATGTCTATTTTAAATCATTGTCATTTAACGTAATTTTCTTATTTGATTTAAATAAATAGCTATTTTTAGTGATTTTGCATTTCTGAAAAAAGAATGTACAGAGTGATTTAATTTTGACGCTTAACCTAGTTTTCGCTTATTTGGAATAGAGAGTGCGTGGCAAAGTTGGTAAATTTTGTATTTGTTATGGAACTTGGCCATAGTACATGCCATTCTTAGTTGGAAGAATTGATTAGTTTTTGTTATATCGGTAGGTGTACCATTTTAATTCCTACGTACAAATTTCAAATTGAGAATGGCAAACAAAACTTGGACAGTAGCCTACAAGGTGATTCCAAATATATCAAGACAGAAAATGTTTTATGTTACATCACATAAACACCGCTGTTTTCTATTTGTTGCATATTTGGTGCTAAATAATAAAGTAGAAGTGACGCTGATGAGTACCAATTTCATACTTGAAAGTTCAGGAATATATAAACTAATTTTATTTTAATGTATTAGGTATCATATTGCAATCAACATTTTATTAGGGTTATGTCTTATGTCAGGTTGTTTAGTTTTGAAAATGTACAAATAAACTCAAACGCATTTATTCAAAAAAATAGTATGTACTTCCATTTACAGATATTTAATACATGTGATAATAAATGCAGATAACCTTACATTAATAACAGAGACATACACTATTTTTGATAACTGTTTTAATGTAATATGATGACTTAAATATTAGTATTATTGTTAGTGATGTTTCATGAAATTCTGTGTGTGGATGTTTACCAATACTACAAGGTCACCAATGTTAAATTACAAAAGAAACATTACAAAATCACTTCATTAAATTCAATTTTTCATTTAGATCCTTTTCAAAATCGTATAAGTATTTACGATAGTAAATTCTAATACTCAACTCTGATCGTTCCTTTAATTTTTGAACTATAGGAATGTAGCGCAGAGCTTCTCTCTCGTCGTTAAGATCTCGCAATCGCAAAACACGAATTGATAGTAAACAGGCAGGAATACTATCTTGTGCCGTTAAGAATGTTTCCACAAATTCACAGATATCCAATGAATTAACAGAGTTTAGAAAACGCCTCAGAGACTGTGTATATAAATCCAGACAATCGGAGTAAGTTCCTAATAATAATTCATTGGTTTTTGTTGCGAAACACTTTAACTCATATAGGCATTCGGCGTAAGTTGCGACGAAAGTAAGATGCAAATGACGGTCGATATCGATTTCTGGAGGAAATTTTGAAAACCACATCAACGCAAACTTGTTGACCTTGGAATAGCTTGGACGAAATTCTAGAAAAGCTTCACACACTTCGTCCATGAAATTTGACTGGTTATCATCTACAGTATCATTGGGTTTCCCAACGTTGTACTCTTCCAGTTGACCCAGGGCAAAATCAAATAGGAAATTTTGTTTTTCTCCAGTGGAATGAAAGACGAAATTTGTCCAGCATCTACGTACTCCGTAAAGATCTTCGAATATTATTTCCCTTATGTAGGTTTGCAACAAATTGCAATCTAATTGATCGATGACTCCTTGGGGTATGTTGACCATAAGATCAAATTTCTTTTTGCGAATATCAGTAATCAAACTATTATCGAGTTTTGCGTAAGCTTCAGGAATATATACAGCTCTATATTTCTTAGGAACCTGGGTAATTTTGACGAGAAGACTGTGTGCTTCCACATCGTCTTTATCGATTCCATTCATGGTAGCTTTTATTAGTTCCCAAATACGCGAAGCGTCCGATAGTTTTGCACATTCCAGAGCCTTCTGAAACAAAATGTTTTTAATCGAAGCGTTCTTCTCGGAAATGCTCTCTTCTATGATAAAATCTGAGTAAGCATCCAGTGGGAATATAAACTTGCCCAAGTGAATGGTGTGCTTTCGAACAGAAACAGCTGATCTGTGCAGATTTTTCAGAAATGCCATCGCTTCTTTCTCTGGTACGCGACATATGATGCTGTACAAGGGTCTCAATGCGTATTTTAGGTAATCTCCTATGCAAAATCTGATAATAACTTTCAATAAATTCGAGGATGAATTCAAATGCTGCAGACACTTGAGGAAACCTTCTTGCAACTTAATTCTATCGGATGGTTCGTCCACGTTAATTTTTCCACCGGCATCAGGATAATATATTTCAGAAATCCCTATGAATTCCTGTTGGTTTATCAAAGCTAAACAGTTTAATGAGGCAATTTTTTGGTCAACCGACACATCTGCGTGTACAGTCTCGACGAAAGACTGGGTCAATCTTTCTGGAATATTTCGGAACGAATACAGCGACAGATACCGTATAAACTTTTCATTGCCCTTAACACTTTCGAGATTAAAAAGTAATTCAATATGATTCAATAATTCGTCTTCGTGATGTGATAAATACCAGGTGAAAAGTGATGCTTCTTCGAAAAAGATTTGTCCGAATTTCCAAATAATTGGATTGAAATAGTCATAGTTCAAACGAACATAGAAAATAATAAGGTCTTCTACAAGACGAGGCTTTACTTTCACAAATTTCTGCACTAGAGGGAAATCTTCTAAAATTGGTATGTCATCTTTCGAAGCAGTAGACTTATTATAATGATAAACCCAATTCAGATATCTCAACAATAAAGCATCTTTTTCCTTCTCATCTTCTATTTTATCTATGTACTTCTTCATTTTCAATATGAATAATCTTGTATATTTCGGTACTTTTTGGAAAAAACTGTCGAAACGCACGTGGCCTTTTACGAATTCACACAGATTCTGCAATTCTTCACTAGCATCCAAATTATTGTTCAATAGGTGAATTATGTGCTTTTCTAAGTATTTAAATTCATCATCGGCAAACGTATGTGTTCTTTTGAGTTTTATTAACTTCCTGATGCGAAGGATGTACGTCCAATGTTCCACGCTAAGATTTTCAAGGTTCTCCCATGAATCTAAACCCTCCATAAATTTCTCCAAAGCACTCGTATCATTTCTGTGCCTCGTTTCGACATATTTCATTATCTGCAAGAGGTGTGCTTCGCTCTTATGAAACTGGCAAGTTCTGTACAGCAGTGACACGTATGAAACTCTTTTCTTCCTATCCGAGCAGTGTTTAATTTTATCCAGGATGAATGGTACGGATGTATCCGGGTGATAGAGATACGCCAGTTTTGCGTTTTCTTTTATTTTAGTATCTAATACATTTTCACGCAATTTGGCGGGCATTAAACGCAGAATATTTTCATTAATAAGTTCGGGTTTTTCGTGCAATTCAGAACCGAATTTCTCCTTGAAAAAATCGCTTAGAAATTGATAACGTCTCCCTTCAGAAATGTTGCGATAAATCATATTTCCAATTTCTGTATAGGCTCCCATATAATCATCAAGAAAAACGTTAATATCATCGGTTGTTCTTTCCAAGACGAATTGTTTAAAAATTTCTGGATTTTTACGTAATTGTCGATAGAGCTGCCCTCTCGTAAACTGTACATTACAGTTCTTCAAGTCTGTAAGTAAATACTCTTTGTCTTTAAGTACTTTTTTACTCAAATGTTTACCAAAATGTATTTTGATGGAGTACTTTTTACATAGCTTCTGAAATAACTGTTCATTGTATTTGTAAATTGCTTTTACCATATCCTTCTTGTCCCGATGATGCGATCTATACGCTCCTGGATAACTATCATCACATTCATAATCAGCATTAATAGCGAGTAAATGTGCTAAATAAAACTCTAGGAATTGACTGTCTCTCTTCAATATAGTCGTCAGTTGTTTGTGTTGCAACTGCAAATTGTACTTTTCCACTTTTGCCTTTATCACGTCCAACGAACAGCAAACCAGCATTATTTCTGCAGAAGATATACCATATCTCTTTTCGACAGCCTCCAAAAATTCGTCAGCTTTTTCTGTATTGCATAAATTCTTCGAGACCCTGTTAATGATCTTCATTCTAGTTGAGAAAGAGACATGCGACAAGACATCATTGACGAAAACATTTCCGCTCATGTTTTGGAACGTCTTCTTGAAGAAATTCCAATCTTTTAAAATCATGCCGATGTACAGGGAATTACCAGACTTCAACAACTCCATCACTTCATCGTATATTTGATAATGCAAAAGTAAATCGACTTTAAATACGGTCTCCAATTTATCTTTGGGCGTTAAGTTTTTAACGAATGTATTTTTTATCGTTTCCTGTGGAATTTTATCATTCAGTTCACTGATAAATAAATTCAAACTCTTCTTTTTCTCAGGAACAATCGAACCTGGTAAGTTATGGAATTTTTCAGATAGTTTCGTCTCAAAATCCATCGTTATCTTCGATTCTGAAACACAATTGTCATGATCATTATATATTTTAGACAGGCTTACACATGTTTCTTGTACTGGTTTTGTTAATATCTTGTTAAAGAAATGACAAAAGGCAACTAAACTTCTCAAAAAAACTGGACATACAAAGAAATAATAATTACATGCTTCTACAGTCAAAAATAACACCCTCATTACAATGTTTAAATAAAATATTAAGATGGTTATGAAAACAATAATAATAACTTTAAATAATATTGTGAAATTTTGGAAGATGTATAACGTTAATACCTTCAAGATTTCAATTAATTTGTAAACCAAATTGATGGCACGACTATAGCTGCGTTCGACATTGAGCTCGGCGATTTGAGCAGAGCAAATCAGCTGATGAACGGGTGTTATGAAGTTATCAAGCCATTACCAAACGATACAGATTTCTACTACAAATGGAGGCAAATTCTCATGCTGTTTATAACGTTAAAAAGGTCTAAAAATGTGGAAGAGCCTAAGATTGTTAATAAACCATGAACTAAAAAAAAAGTAGCAGGAGAGCTACTAATAAATTATATTCCTTAATTAATTAGAAAGAAATCTCGTTTCACAAAAATATATATGATTTATTTCATAAACTAAATGTACAGTTCTGTGCAATAAATTGGCGTACACTTAATATACGCTTATGTAAATATGACTTTTGTTTGAATATCTGTCATGTATGACAAATTGAATTGACGCTATAATTCCATTTGTCAACTTAACTTAAGCCATTTTCACAATGGCAAAATAATGTCAAAATTAGCAGTAAGACGTGTACGCCAATTTATTGCACAAAACTGTACATTTCGTTTGCCAAGCAAACATCATCGGTAGTATACAAATTTATTCGTGTTTTTACATTATATATACCGGGTGTCCCAGCATAGCGGTAAAGTCCATTATTGGTATCTAATAATGTAGATAACGAATAATTTTTAATACAAAAATTGTAAGTAATCATAAGCTCTACAATTTAAAAATATTTTCATTTATACAGAGTGTTCGACAACGACAAACCAACACAAACTTATGTTTTTTTAAATAGAATGCTATGAATTTTTTTACATTTTATGATAGCCCTTAAAGGATTGATTAAACTGACATCAACTTGTATTTGCCGATTTTCAACTGTTTCTGAGATATGGCGATTTTTCGTTAAAGATTGTGCAACATTTGAAAAGTTGCTATGAAATAACGACTGATGATGAAATACTTTTTATTGGCTCAATTAGTACAGATACCTTTTCAGTACGTGAAAGTAATGTTTATTTTAATTACATGCCTTTCGCAAAAGTTAAAACTTCTAAAAAAAATTAAATGGAACACCCTGTATATTAATATGCCATTGAAAAATACTTAAAATTTATTATTTAAAAGTATCTACTTACTTAGGGCTGTGGGCGATATTGCAAAAGTTCTAGGGTGTTTTATCTGAATAAACCCGATTACGACTAAAAAATATGAGTTGCCATGACTTGCACTGCTAGTATAACTAAAATGAATCGAAAAAAGTTACTTCAAATATTTTCTTTTTAAAAATAAGTAATTTTTATTAAAACTTTAAAGCTTATGAAAAGTTTGTAAATTTAATGAATTAGCAATAGTATAAAAATATCGCGGTCACGGTGTGTCAAAGATTGTTTAAACATCAAACTTAGATTTATAGCTTCAGTTTAAAGGGACATTGTCATTATCAGTACATGAATGTACATTGTGTGCAAAATGAAATATTTATAATTTGAATTAATAAATATGGTCTGTTTTGGGGGAACGTGTTCGAAATTATTTGCTGGCACAACAAATATACAGGAAAAAATATCCAAGTATGCGACTGCCATCGACAAAAGCTTTTTAGAAATTATTAACAAGATTTGAAGAAACTGGCAGTATTCTGTATGAAAAAATGAGGTGTGGCCACCACACGACTTTCTTATACGTATGAGCATTTCAACCTATACAATTTTAAGATTTTTTTTATACAAAACTTATTCAAAATCCTATTCTAAGTACTTTCATTCTCTTAATAAATCGCTATAGAATGCATACTTTGCAAGATATTCGAAAAAAAGTACTACTCGCTAAGAATAAAAGTGCTACTTCCGGTCCGAATTTTGAAATTTCATGTATACAAAAAATATTGCAAATCCAACTCTAAATACTTTTATACTCTTAATAAATATATATAGAATGCATAATTTACGACGTATTTGCAAAAAATCGTTATTCGGTAAGAGTAAAAGTGATACTTCCGGTCCGAATTTTGAAATTTTCTTTATACAAAAGATATTGGAAACTAAGTTCTAAATACTTTTATATTCGTAGCTTACCTGTCTAAAAAGCATAACTTGCAAAATATTTGCAAAAAACTGATTTTCGATAAGAGTAAAAGACGTACTTCCGGTAGTAATTTCGAGAAACTTTTTAAATAAAATGGTTCTCAATTTTAATTTTAAGTACATATGAATTCTTTATAAATTTGTTTAAACTTAGTAGTTGACGAAATATTTGTAAAATTCGATTTTTTCACTGAAGAAAAGTACTACTTGCGGTCTACAGATTTTACTGAAAAACTAATCAGATCTCAAGAGGCAGATTATACACGTAAATACAAAATTTGGAATTGATATCTACAGCGGTTTGACCGCTATCGTGGTCACACACACACACAGACACACACACAGACTTTTTTAAAAACCACTTTTTCGGTATCAGGGGACTTCAAAACGTGGACATCTGCAAAAATCTCGAGGTCGAAAATTTTCATCATCACAATACTTCCTTATACTACGTATAAGAAAGTAAAAGAATAGTGCCATAGAAAACGCAGATGCGCAAATGGATGTTTTGTTATGCGTTCAAGAAAACCCACATACAAGCGGGCGTGAACTTTCTAGAGTCCTCGACGCAGTGGCGGCTCGGGGCGTGAGCAACCACACAGACAAGACCGACTCGCCCATTATCGGCGATGTACTCCCAAATGTCGAGCATATCACCGACAACAAACGAACCAGTCCCGTCCACGCAACTGCACCGCCAAAACGCGCTCACCAGCCGCCACTGCCTCGACGTAATCAAAAACTTTATTAACAGAACCTTAAAGAAGTTTAAATACCATCCGTATCATATAAGCTTACATCAAGATCTTCAGGAGAATGATTTTATTAATTGAGTTGACTTCTGTAACTCGATGTTGCACAAAATAAATCAAAACCACAATGTTGTAACTCAGATTAAAAGTAATGGTCTAGTACAGTGATGGCGAACCTATGACCCGCGGGTTACACACTGACCCACGCAGGCTTCTTAAGTGACCCACGCATGATTTTTATAAACTTATTTTTTAAATCATAAAAGAAAGAACGGACAATAAACACTATTAAAAGAAGGAAGTGTATAAATTTAATGTCAAATTTATGAAAATATATTATATAAGTGGACATTAGCTAGCTGATTTTCTATTGTATCACTACACCTGTCTATGACGTACATCATACCAGAGTTTTAAAAACTTCTTTGGTTCCAAAAAGAGGAAACATTACAGCCTCTAGTTTGTTGTCACCCCATTGCACTGCTCGCCACGGGAAACCTTCTTCAAAAGGAGAGTTTGTAAAACATGTGTTTTTAGAATCTGGTGCTCCTTTGTGTGCTGATTTTAAAGAAAATGACTTCATTGTAAAGCGAATAAATGAGTGACCAATACGTCGCAATACAATTAAAGATCGAGTAATAGAATTACAATGAAATATTTGTTCGCAAATACATTACGACTTAGTATACAGAAATGTATTCAATTGCTTTAGATGAGAGTAATCATGTCAATGGTTATGCACAATTAGCTGTTTTGGGTCAATATAAGTCAGTCAATAAACTCAAAGAAGAGCTACTGAAACTAATAACCTTGAAAAGAAAGTGTACCGGTCTTATATATTTTTAAAGAATTTGATATTGCATCCAAGGAAATGGATATTGACCTACAAACAATGGTTTCTGTAACTACAGATGGTGCACCCACTATGGTGGGGAAAACATTTGTTTTATCCAGTATCTTGAGCAAAATATCACACATTTTCTGGTTAAAAGTAATTATACCACGCGATCATTTAAATTCTAAATTATAGCAGGCGGGATTTTTTTTATTAGGTTGTCCAGAATGTCAATTATTGATTAATTAACATTTTGAAACGTCACTTTGACAATTCAAATTGTAAATTAGTACTTATATACCAACTTAATTTAAATTTCACAGCCTGCTCTAATTTAGAATTTAAATGATCGCGCGGTATAATACACCAGCAAGTTCTTAATAAACGACAATATGCAGAGTTATTAGAGAAAATTGTGTGCCAATATTTAGAGGTTTTGAAATACAGTAATGTTCGATGGCTCAGTTGAGGTAAAGTTCCTAATCGGTTTGTCATTTTATTAGAAGATATTACGCTCTTTTTGCATGAAAAAAACAATAGTTTTGACAAATTTTCAAATATAAATTGGTTAAAATTCAAATATTAAAACATTTTGTCTATTTTTTGGAGTTGTTTATTCAGTTCATTAAAATGCTGAGTGATGTTACATGAAAACATTAAAACAAAACTTGGCATCTTTTCTAGGAATTTGGAAATGAAAATCATGAAATATTTTCCTGAATTTTCAAAACACGATAATTTTTGAAAATACGTTTGACGTTCAAGAAAATGCTATTAAAATTTTTTTAATGGTTGTACAGAAAATGAAAGAAGCTTATGGGGAGATATTTAATCAATTTAAAAGTTTGGAAAACACATTTCAATTTATTTTATATCCATACAAAACGGAATTCCAAACAATGAAGTCAGTCGAATTTATGTTGCTGGGTGTACATGATTTAGAAATGGAATTAGTTGAATTAGTTGATTGATAAAAGCAACTGGAAAAGAAGTAGTCGAAAATAAATTTGAAAACTTGATTTCCGAAGTGGAAGAAGAAATATCTCAAAGTAGTGCAGATAATAATGACCTACATTAAAAAATTAAAATATTATATTAAACGTAGGGTATTCTTTACCAAATATCTTTTTATAAATGAAGAAACTTACGAATGCTCTATTAACGATATTTGGGTATTCGTATGAAAAATTGTTTTCATATATGAATTATGTTTAATCTACCAACATAAATAAACTCGGAAATAAATTGATTGCGAAATGCGTAAAAATAAGGAATACGGAATAAAGAAACTAGTTTTTAACCATCCTCCGTCCCCCTTTTCATGTGACGCCACTGACTTAGTGACCCACGACCTAGTACTAAAAACAATAATGGAATAAATTTGACCCACTTCTCAAAAAGCTTCGCCATCACTCTAGTAAATAAGACACAATATGCATAACTACGCCACTGAGAATCCGCACTGGTTGAGAAACGTTTATCATCAACATAAATGGTCGTTAACTGTATGGGGCGGCATCCTTAACCATCAAGTTATCGGACCTTTTTTTTATGGTACACTAACAGGAGAGAGGAATCTACAATTTCTTGAGAACTATCTGCCTGTCTTATTAGAAAATATAGATTTGTATATACGCGCCGCGTAATGTACTTTCAACACGATGGAGCTACAGCGCATTACGCAAGAAGCGTTCGAAACTTTTTAAATAATACATTCATGGAAAATTGGATTGGCCGTGGTGCTCCATTATCGTGGCCACCTAGATCGCCAGATTTAACCTCAATGGATTATTTCCTTTGGGGTTATGTTAAGGAGCGAGTATATAGAATTGTTCCAACCACAAGAGAGAATATGCAAGAAATAATTCGAGAAGTATTTTCTTCTATTAATCGAGAAGCAATGGCAAATGTCTATAGGTCATATGAAACACGACTTCAAAAGTGTTTAGAAGTAGAAGGGCAGAATTTCGAATATTTGTTATAAATTTTTGTAATCGTATTTGTTTCCATATTTTATTACTAAATAATAAGAACATACTATAAAACCAAACATACGCATTTTCTAATTTGTTAGTTGATAGCTTATAATAGTTGTGATGCTTGAAAATAGTAGCTTACGCAATGTTCTTCAAGATAGCTGTTTTTAATAAACAAAATTTAAATGCTCTTATTGACGGGTTGCTTTTCAACGCATGTTATATATCTAAGTTTGAAGTTTCACATTTTTTTAGACATAACGACTGCGCTATTTTTTAAAATATTGCCAATCCATGAATTTCCAAACTTTTCATTTCATGAGTTTTAAAATTTTATTAAAAATACTTATTTGTAAAAAGAAAATATTAGAAGTATTTTTTCTCGTTTACTTTTAGTTATGCTATGTGCAATGTTAGTCATGGCAACTCATATTTTTAAGTCATAATCGGGTTTATTCAGATATAACACCCTATAACTTTTGCAATATCGCCCACAGGTGGAAGACAGTAGATATTTTTGAATAGTAAATTTTAAGAGCATTTCAATTGCACATTAATATACAGGGCGTTCCATTTAATTTTTTTTAGAATTTTTCACTTTTGCGAATGGCATGCAATTCTAAAGAACATGCGTAAATATGTCAAAATAAACATTACTTTCCCGTACTGAAAAGGTATCTCTATTTATTGGGCACATAAAAAGTATTTCGTCATCAGTCGTTATTTCATAGCAACTTTTCAAATGTTGTACAATTTTTAACGAAAAATCGCCATATCTCAGAAACAGTTGAAAATCGGAAAATAGAAGTTGATGTCAGTTTAATCAATCCTTTAAGGGCTATCATAAAATGTAAAAAAAACATAGCATTCCATTAAAAAAAACATAAGTTTGTGTTGGTTCGTCGTTGTCGAACACTCTGTATAAATAAAAATAATTATAAATTATAGAGCTTATGATTATCTACAATTTATGTATTAAAAATTATTCGCTATCTACATTATTAGATACCAATAATGGACTTTAGCGCTACGCTGGGACACCCGGTATATGTATAATTCGAACGTTTACAGTGACAAACCTTCTTATGGTAGTAAGTTAAGCCCTCCTTAAATCTAACCGTACTTTTATTACAGTAATATATGGTGGGTGTTTACTGAATGTGTAAGGGTGGTATGAATTCTAGGAAACTCTGACTAAGTGGAGATACATCTGTGTTTAATAAGTTGATTTTTAATTTATCAAGATTAATTATATTCCTATTTTAAAGTAAGTAAAGAGTTTCTCTTTTTTTTACATGTGCCAATTTTGTTAGTAAAATGTCGAATGTGTCTGGTCACAGCCTAAAATTTTGTCTAAACTGGTTTGTATTGTAAACAGTACCTTCTGCAATTATTTTTACTTTTGGGATTTAATTTTCTTCAGTTTCATCCTGACCATCAGCGTACTGTCACGCAAAGCAAGTATAATTTCTCGGCCAAATTAACAATATTCAATATAATGTTCAAATTCATGTTTTACTCGTATTATGATTATAAGAATTGCAGACTATTTTGCAGGCAATAAAATAAATACCACGCGATCATTTAAATTCTAAATTATAGCAGGCGGGATTTTTTTTTATTAGGTTGTCCAGAATGTCAATTATTGATTAATTAACATTTTGAAACGTCACTTTGACAATTCAAATTGTAAATTAGTACTTATATACCAACTTAATTTAAATTTCACAGCCTGCTCTAATTTAGAATTTAAATGATCGCGCGGTACAACAAATCAATGCCTGACACATAACCGTAACCTACAAGAATGTTCAGAAAATCGCAGAGCTCGACCAAAAAGTTCCGAGATGAGCGAGCTCAATTTTTTCGATCCATCCCTTCATTACCGATCGCTTTTGATATATCAGAAACAGCTCGATTTGTCATTGCCGAACGGGTTTGACGTAATTGATGAAAAAGAGTGCATTGCCGAAGGCAGCATATATTAAAAGAAAAAAAATGTATTGAAGAAACAGGGTGATGATTTAAAAAAAAAACTTGTGATTTAATTTTGCTGATATGTAAAATAAAGTTTGTAAATCTAAACTTAATTGTTTCAATTCGGGTTTCATAACTTCACTAATTGTCATCGAAGAGGAAAGTTCATAATAATCTTTTTTTATTTTAATTTTGCAATTGTAATAGAAAAATTTATATTTTTTGTTTCAAATCTCGAAATCACGATTCCTAATTGTTTTTAGCGTTCGTCTATTTTGATGAGCGTTAAAAATACTACTAGTTCGCTATTTAAACAAATGTTGGCACATCTAGGCGGAGGTTTGTGGGACTAGCACTTGTATATTAGAACGGCTGCATAAGATTTTCATAAGATATACTAAAACCCCAAGAATTAAAAATAGTTCATAAATCTGGGTGCAGCTATAATTTATCATTTTAGTCAATTAATGCAACTATATCACAATAAAGAAATTTAAAAGAACTCCCAAAAGTTCTCTTCTGGTGACATCTCCTGGGTGTGTCCAAAATCAATGTATAATAGTTTGTACTCTTTCTACAAGATGGTGTGCGAATTGTGTACATCTCTCTTATTTATTATTTGATATTCCGGAATAAACAAATTTAAATAATAATAAAATACATACAGCAAAATTTGATATTTATATAAACTGCGGTACGCTCTTTATAGTTATAACGAACAAATAATTGATTATAGGAAAATTAATATATTGATTGCTTGCTTAGGTTAAAAGCACAAAAGCAACTGGTAAAAATGTTAGGAATAGTATTAAAATTTAAAATGATATTACCTATAGGAAAACCTATACTTCACTTACATGAAAACTTCTATTCACTAATAAACAATATAATAGCACGATAGCACTGTGCAGCATACTACATACTATATCAAGATCATATCATGATACATACAACATTCGTAACGAGCTTGTTGACCTGCGTTATTTTCTATCTTTTATAATTTCCTGTGAGATGGGTCACCTAATGTGCAAACATTACTTAGATTATTTTAGTTTTAAGTTTATATCTACACATTGTTAATAATCAAATCACAAAATCAATTATGTTAAGCTAAACATATTTCTTAATATTTCTAGCAAATTAAGGAAATTTAAATACTTTGCAATAGATGTGTTTTTTTACCGTATATCTCTGATGAACTCTGCAGCACTCAATATATTGTTTTATTTACCTTTTGGTCTTGGGCAGGGGCTGGTCACCGGCTTTACCAATTTTGAATTTTATTTTAGTTCCTATTACAAACACTAAGAGCTAGTAGATGATATACGAAGTTTACCGAATACGAATCGTTATAACGAAACATAAAAGTGCATTATTTGTGAAAATTCTAACCTAAAATTATATGCGTCATTGATAATTCATAATAAAATTGTTGCGTTATATTGTTTGCATTGAGTTTTATTAGTTATTTAGACTCATAGTCAAGTATTTTGTCATCACGTGTACCTATTGATAGCACTTCACCGAAAGACAGGTTTCTTTCGTTATTTTAATGAATACGTAAGTGTAAATAGTCCGCAAATGTAAAGAATTATTGTTCTGCATGTATTTACAAAATCAACACTGTGCATATTTATAATCAGTGGGTTGAAAGAATTGATGATCCATACCTTAAAAGGACCAATTCTGCTAAAGTGTATAAAAACCTACGAGGAAAGAATAGAACAGGAGAGATAATAAAGTGGTGGGGAAATAGGTATTATTTAGACGGAAGTTACCACTTTAAAGCAGGTCAGTTATTGGTCAAATTAACTTCTTTAGTGCTTTTATAATGGCGAATTGCGTGGCTTGTGGCCGTTCTAAAACGACAAAAAAGAAGAATCTCACTTTTTCTCTTCATCGGTAAAGTTAATTTCAATTTGGCATTCAAGATAGGCAATAATAATAGGTTTGTTCCAACATACAGTTCTGAACGATTCTATAGAACTAGTGCGCATGTCATTTAAGAAAAAGACTGTTCGGACCATTCAGTTCTGGAACTACAAATTCTGAGAACTAGTAGTTCAATGTTCGGTCTTTCAGAACGCGTAATTCAAGAACCGTTCTGATTTACGAGTTCTTCTAGAACTGCATGGTCCGAACAGTCTTTTTTTAAATGACATGCGCACTAGTTCTAGAACCGTTCAGAAATGTATGTTGGAACAAACCTAATTTAAAAAGTATGTATTTTGAATAACTTGTCATATATCTGACATGTTTGATTATGTGTTCAGTGGCGTAACATACATATCCTAGGTATGTTTTTTTTAATATTTTCTTTAATACAGTTAGAATAAATATTACTATATTAAAAAGAATAGAGGGATTGAAAAAATAATGCACTTATGATATTTATTTAATTATTATGGGACTAAGACCTATTTTGAATGATTATCGAGAACATAAGAAGTGTGCATATACCCTGTACAAATATTTCTGCACGTCTATGCATTGCGGCGGCCATATTGAGTTACCACTTTGGACAAATATTACTTTTAACGAGACTCTCTCCTGTTCTATTCTTTCCTCGTAGATAAAAACCATCGGGTTTGTGAAATAGGTACATTATATTAACTCAGTATTGTATGTATGTAATTTATAAACGAACACTTTGCTGGACATTAGTATTATTGTGTCCTCAATAAAATAACTAAGTAAAAACAAGGTATATACCGAGGTCGTCATATTTTAATTTCTGATAGGAAAGTAGTAAGTGGAAAAGAGCGCGACGAATTAAAGTAAAGATAGACATAAGCGAGGCTGCCACACTGGACATTTGTAAGGCGTGAGGGTTCCCCGCCACTCCGTTGCTCTCCCTCCACTGTTAGCAAGCAGGCAGCGCTGTATATGATAAGATCATCTTCTGCATATGATAGAAGTGCAAACCGAAATTAAAAATTGACGCTTACGGTATATATTTAAGTACAATAATAATTATATATTTATGACTCTAACAGCAACAGATAAGCGTTATTTAATTATAAAAATAAGATATGACGCTACTATTACTATTAACAAAAGGTACATCTGCGTATAATATTTTGTACAAAATATATCTATTTTTATTTTCTTTAATGTATGTTATGTATTGTGTAATATACAATAATTACTAATTTTTTGATTCCCTATCTGTATATTTTTCATTTTATATATATCGATTTATTGGTATTTACGAAGTTCATTCAATGATTAACATGTTGCAATTTGACTATGAATTGTTCATGATAAATTAAGATATGTATTTTTGTGAGGTTTTGTGATGTAAGAGTCATAGTTCGTATTACAACCACTGCGCGCTGTCAAGAGTTCCATGAAAAGTATTAAGAGTGGCCTATTTCGTTAATTTTTATATCTTTGTTCCTGACATTTTCTGAATTATTTTATTTTTTCTACTCCCATACTTTAATTGTATTATTAGATATGCCGAACCTGTACTTTAATGATGTCCATTAAGATACAGATTTTCATTAAGATAGAAGTTTATATCCAATAGAAATGCGACATTTCAATATTCAATCGAAGTGTGTCTTAATAGCTTTCATTAAATGCTCATTGCATAATATAATTATCCCCTCTTACCAATAAAGCAGCTTTGTTGAGTTTGTAAACTGCGTTTGCGCAGTAGGTATGTTGGTTTGATCTTAAATTTGATTTGGAAGTTTATGAAACAAATACATTTTTTTGCTGAAAATGGAACGTATACGGATTATGAAAGGCAATATTTTTATAACCTATAAAAACAGAAAAACTAATCAAGCTTTCACTCTTGTCTATTTTAGAGCATTACTTTATTTATTTTGTATTTACCTACTTTATTACATTCTATTGTTATCATCACATATAAATAGCGCTAATTATAAAAAGGCACATAAAAAGGCAACATGATAGAAATAATTTTTTGAGGATTTACATGTTAATTTTATTACAAGAAAATATAGGTACATAGCAAAAAGTATTTTCAAATTTCTATGGTTGGGGACTCCGTAATTCGTTTATTCTTTTGCACAATTCTTGGTAATCTTCATATGATCCATGCAGTTCTCTGTGAAAATACCCCTGTATATACGGTTCAGAAATTTCATTTAAATATATTCTTCCAAACACTTCTATTAATGTTCCTTGGCCAGGATAGGTATCTGCATAATTTAATGTCACTTTAACCTTTAGTTTTTCATTTGAGACATTTGATTTTAAAAACACAATAGATTCACTTATGTGCACATAACCCGCTATTCGAACATGGTTATTTGACGGAAGCGTTTCTTCTGTTATATTGATCACTGTCTGGATGTCCTGGTATGTAAAATTGGGGTCTCCCATAGGAGGGAATTGCGGCTGCTTTTTCAAGCGAAGATGAGGCCATAAGTCTTTGGTTTCCTGCATACTTCCTATGTATAGTTTTATTTTTATTGTCTTGCTGATTCTAGTATCAAACTTTTAAAGATGCTTACTTTATAAAACAGGTTAAATTTAAATAAATATATTTATGTACCAAATAAATCAAAACTATTAACCATCAAGTCGATCAATAACAAAATGTGCAAAGTGAATAAGTAATGTAGATTTTCGATCAAAGATTTATCTTCCTCCTGCCACAGCTCCTGCGTTTATATTATCCATCTCTCTCTCGCTCTAAGGTCAGTTCGTAATTGGGATGAGCTTAACATAGAGCCTGAATTTTATGAAAACTAAAACGAAAAACAGCTTTGTAGAATTTTTATTGTTTTAATCAGTACAAATAATGATACAAGTACGGGGCTTATCCAAACGGTGTCCAAACGTTATTTTAATCACTGATATAAAACTTTATTAATTGTCATCACAGCTCCTGCGGAATATCAGTGCTGTTACTGGATATATCGGCTGGCTCATCCCACATGTAACAGCCTTTCAACATACCTAACCTAAAATGGCACAATTTAAAAAGTTAAACACAAAAATATATCAGAAGAGTGGTCCGGTTATAACACCGGATTATATTTATTGGAAAAAACTTGGTGTATGTACTCAATATTAAGAGATACCACGAATAATTTTTTTATTGTTGCCTGTTATTTACAGGACCCAGTGTTAGTGAAGGAATTTGGACAAATAGATTACATAGATTTTTCTCCTGTGGAGCCATTTTACTTTGCAGTAACGTGTTCTGTTCGTGTACAAGTATACAATCCTATTACAAAATTAGTAGTCAAGAATATTTCTAGGTTTAGGGAGAACGCTCATGGGGCAGTTTTCCGTAATGATGGTAAATTACTATGTGCTGGAACAGACGAAGGAGTTGTTAAATTATTTGATGTGCCCACAAAAAGCATGCTCAGGTAAATATGTTCTATAGACTTATAATTGTTATAATTGAAAACTATTTGCATTATTGCAGGTTATTTAAGGGACATGGCGGTTCTGTGCACAGGACCCATTTTATATATGGAAAACCACAAGTTACCTCCTTCTCGGATGATAAATCCGTTAAAATATGGGATATTGCAACAGAAAATAATATATTAACATACAATGAACATTCAGACTATGTGAGAGCTGGTGCTGTAAATGAAAACCTTAGTGATATGGTTTTATCTGGAAGTTATGACAATACTGTTAAAATGTATGATTCAAGAACGGAAAAAGCTGTTCTATCTGTCAACCACGGGAGCCCTGTAGAATCTTTGTTGTTTCTACCATCTGGTGGAGTATTTTTATCAGCTGGAGGGACAGATATAAAAGTGTGGGATGCACTTGCTGGTGGTAAATTACTCCGAACCATATCACAGCATCATAAAACTATTACCTGTCTGAAATTAGCATCAGATAATAGAAGATTACTATCGGGAAGTTTAGATCGACATGTGAAAATTTATGACATCAGCACATTCAAAGTTGTCCACACTTTAGATTATCCGAATGCTGTATTAAGTTTAGGTGTTTCAAAAAATGATGAGACCGTAGTGGCGGGGTTAGTTGATGGTTTACTATGTATTAACAGGAGAAAGGAAGAAACACCCACAGAAGAGAAAACGAATAGAAAAAAATATAGCAAGTTCAGTGCTAATATTCTGTGTTCCAACGTGGATGCTGTAGTAATTGATGAAAAATTGGAAAAACAAAGTAAACATGATATATACCTTAGGAAATTCAAGTATTCCAAAGCTTTAGAGAGTGTTTTACTACCATATGTTGCTAATAAACATCCAGAAGTTACTGTTAGTGTGCTCCAAGAACTGATACGAAGAAAAGCATTAGCGAGAGTATTTCGGATGGCTGAAGTCAAAACAATAACGCAATTGCTAAAATTCTTCACGAGAAACATAGCCAACTACAAATTTACCAGGGCTTTAATATTTGCAGTGAATATATTTTTAGACGTGTTCGAGGATTCCATATGCACGATGCCTTTCGAAGTGACAAAATTATTCAGTAATTTGGTGCAAGTCCTCAATGAAGAATTAAAATTGGTCGATGAACTGGCTGCTTTGCAAGGCGCAATGCAAATGATTTTGTCAGCATCACAAGGAACTGAGACGAATGTATCTGAAATCAAGAATTTAACACCAAGTGCAGACGCTCAGAAAACTATTGTTTTTGACGTTTCATGATGCACTGAAAATGTTTAAATACATTTTTTTAAATAAATTTTGAAATTATTTTTTATTCTAATACCTAATCCGTTTGTACGATTGATAACTGCTTTAACGTAAATGTTAATCTTTTTTTAAAACGTGGAAGCAAAACAAACATTAGTTAAATAAGTTGCTGTTTCACTATTAGTTAAATAAGTTGCTGTTTCACTCTTTAATGCAAAAACGTTTTAATATCATACTTGATAGGAAGGTGATATACTTTGTAGTTAGGTCAACGTCAGTTACCTGTTCTCAATATTTAAACTTGTTTCATAGCATGTTTACACATATTGTATGTGTTTATTTATGAGGATAGAACATTTTGAATCTCCGACCGTTCGGCAGATATCCTGTCATCTCCAGAGTTGCCCTGGGAAGGACTGTTTCTTGCCAAACTCATCTGTAATTCTTAATTTTGCAAGTGTTTCCTCAGTTTCTTAGTGCTAGCTGTGAGGATGGAACCCATGTTATCTACAATAGATTTTCACTGTTCAAGTAGTTAATACGTTTGAACAGCGAAAATCTATTTCAGATAACGTTAAAAATTACAGATCTGAGTATGGCAACCCTGAAGACGACAGAAGGATATGTGCCGAAACGTCGGAGCTTCAAATTTAATAAATGATGGTAATAGCCGAAAGACCAACTCAAATGTACTTCATGAATGGATTTCTTCTAGTACTGATTTTATTTTGTACACCGCCGAGTTTATAGATTTGTATCGAAGAAGTATGTGCAGAGACATTATATATTCATTCTTCTACTTCTTTGAATTTAGTGTATCATCTTTGGTGAAAAGTTAAGTTAATTTTAAAACTAAAAAACTCTGTTTAGCGAAGCAATATGATCAGAAGGAAATGTGATAATTTCGTAAATGAAAGTGTTTAAGGGTGCGTTTCAATCTTAGCAAATCCATTTCGGTTCGGAAGTAAGATTTTCCTGTATCTTAAGTACTACTAGTAATAATAGGATGTCGCCACGGTATGCATTCTAAAATTAAATAGCAATTACCTCCAAACATTTCAAGGTCATTCTACCTCTACAATTCTACATACGATTTGTAAATTTGGTCTTGCGACTTTCTTTGCAATTTTATTTTATGTGTATGAATCTAATCGACACTTGTCAACTTTCATGCAGAATTAGGGAGAAAGACGCGCGAACTTTAAGCATTCATTTGAATTTATTTGTAAATTGAAAAACTTAATACATATATATAATATAGTTTGACATATCCTCAATAAAATGTTGATTGCATTATTAAATACATAATTTAAATTAAATTACTTTTTATACATTTACAGTCAGTTACATTTATTTTATTTAGAGATTTAGTTTTTTTTTAACAAATTCTTAAACGCTGAAGGTACGTGATACTCATCCATTCGACTTTCTTATTTCATACAAAATTATGCAATAAATAAACAGCATTGTGTTTGCGTGGTGCCAAATAAAACATTTTCTTTTACTTGATACATTTGTAATTATTACAGGCTACTGCATCTGTGCGGTATCATATCTTTGTTGATCATATAGAATAATAATATGCAAAACAGAAATATAGTCATATTGTCTTCACGTACTATCATTAGTTCAACATTCTATTAAATATGTCTTACCCAATAAAAATACGGGTAAAGTTAGTATTTGCAAATCCTAAATGTCAATTTGCCCGTTCGTTTGATTTATATAGTCTGAATTTTCAGTCTTTTTATTTAATTCATATTTTAACTTTTCAATTCAAATATCGCGCCGAAACGCTACTATTTTTAACAGATTGTATTGGTTCCTGGGTAAGCAAATTTAACAAGGAGATATAAGTATATGGGATATCTGTTATATTTTATAACATAACCAAGCCGTAACCTGTGAACATTCTCTTGCTTTTTTGTTTTGATTTATTATATTTTAGTGTGTTATTAACCACTATCTGTAAGTGTAAGTACGTCACGAACATTAGATAAGGCGCTTCCAACCACACCGTGAAATTCACCACCCAAACAGCGTCAAGTATTAGCACAATAAAAACGATAAAAACAGTTTTAAATATGTACAAAATTTGAACTCAAAAACAACAACCAAAATTGAATAGCCTAGCAGCATTTTTCGATTTTCGCCAGTGTTTTATGTTTGCACTGGGCGCAATTGAATAACATATAGAGGTGTACTCGTTATATTTCACTACAAAATTAGTTAATAAAAATATAATTTTGTCATTAAATGTTTCTACATCTATTTTTTGACCAATCTTTTGTTTGAGTACACGGTGTGTCTATAAAAAGTGAATTAGCCTACCTGTATTCTACTCGATTGTCTTCCTAGCCAACTTAAAACAACCGCGAAATTCGAAAAATTCTGCTAGGGGCATTGTGCTAGGGGAACAGCAATTGTAGTAAAATCTTCAAAACATTAAGTAAGGTCTTTACCTTACCTTTGTATTACTTTAATATTAATATATTATAATTAATGAGGCTATTATAATATTATTGTAATTATTAAAAACTAAAAACCCGGCGAACTGACCTCCGGCATTTCAAAGTTTTGAAAATTGCTATCAAATAAAATGTACCTATATTTACATTTTAAGTAATTAGCAACAACTTTAAAACAATTTTGAAAAAAAAATATAGAAGGTTCTTGTCAACAATTTCTTCTCCACTTCGTAAATATAAAACGGCTACTAGGCTTTTATCGGGGTAAAAAAATCCGTAGGCATCTTTCAATTAAAGATAACAGAAAACTCCATATTTTAAAATGATACAATTCGATTAAATTGACAAATTAAACTATGTAGTTACTTTTTATGATTTGTGGTGCCAACCTGTGATGCCAACTGCTCATTGTCTATCTATTACGTACTTTCAAATAACTCGTAACATACTAAATTTTATAATTAGTAACCGCAAAAATTGCTGTTAATTACAATTTTAGATTATAATAAATAATTAAAGTATCGTATAACACACAACTAACCTCTAAATAATTGCAAGATGATAGCGTCATCTATACTATATGTGCTACACTATAAGGCGACGTAAATGTAACAGATATCTGTAATGTACGTAAAGACCCTCCAAAAATGTAAACAAATTTTATTTCATGGATCACTTAAAAAATTACGCATATATTTAGCTACTGTTACCAATTTTACCTTCCAAATATAAATACCGAGTGTACTTGCTATATTACATATAAATTTACTGTGTAATTTTTAAATGTAGGCACTTTTTGTAGTACTTGCAAAACCACTGTCTTCCCATTTTATTTACGGCTTATATATTAACTTAATTTGAAAAAGAATACGACCGTTCACTTCTTTTAACCTTTATCTTCATGCTTAATGCATAAAATTTACATGCTTTCATTTCTTACGCCTGAAAAAATGGAAATAAAAATGGTATTTTTTGGGTACATTTCTCTCCCGCCAAAACCTTATCAAACGCAGCCTTAAATAATTTGTTAAAGCTCGGTATTAGTACTAGAAATATTATTTAAAGAATATTTGGAATATGGCATTTGACAAATTTTTTTTAGAAATAGTGTTTGTTGCAACTGATATCTTACATAACATTTATCAATATTTTATAGTTGTGTAGGACAAATATATTTGTGTGTAAAACACAAGTGATAAGGTTCTTTTGCAGTGCTCATACAGTGTGACTGTAAATAGTGCAGTGTAGTGAAGGGCAAGATGATTTCATCAGGTGATAACTCCGTCATCAATTGATGAGGCCAAAGTTTGGTGAAACAATAATGTAGTGAACAAGAAAAACTATTCGAAACTATTTTTACGGTACCTATTATATTTCTAACACGGAGTTACAATAAGTAACATCTCGTTCAATGAGTTATTAAAAATAAACTGACTTCACGTTATTCTACAATAGAATATTGCTTAAAAGTGGATCAATTAGTATTCCATATACCGTGCCTTCAAATACTTTCCTCGTTAGAGACGGCCATGCTTTTTTTTTAATGGTTGGTGACAGTGCACGTATTTAGACACAAACGCATAATTACAGTTTGGTTATGTAATGTAAACAATAATAAGCGTACAGACTATATACAAACGAAACTGGTAACTAAATCCCAAATTTTATCCAGATTACGCTTTCTTGTTTAGCAAATTAAAATATCAATCCTCTACCATCTTCGTCATATTAATTGAACGGGAGATGAAATGGCGCTAGCGTCATTTGAATTTTTTTGTTATGTTGTGGTTATACCATTGATTGAAGGAATACGTATTATTCCTTCAATCAGCGGTTATATGTCATTCTAAACAATATTTCAAAGTTGACGTATTATTGCAATCCTTTCTTGCTGCAAATCATATTAAGTATAAATACAGCTCACAGACTGAGAGCTGACCGGTGAGATGCCCTTCCCACAAGATGCGCAGTGAATTCTTATATTTTCATTATATTATTTATTTTATTATTATTAACATTTCCTTTTTCCGAATACTTTCTCTGTCTCACACTGACCTATAAGACTCCGCCCAGCGGCCAGGACTCGGTCTGTGTACTGTAAGTGGATATTGCTCGCGAGTTAATGATTAAATAAGTACAGAGAGAAAATTATTGAACTGTGGTGTAATATAAACTGATATGAATATATTGCGTTAGAGTGATTTCATGTATTATATTGTGTAAGTATAATAAATAGACATTTCTATCAATAATAAAATCAAAGTATTCGCATTTTTTAAACGTACAGTTTTGTGCAATAAATTGGCCTACACGTCTTATTGCTAATTTTGACATTATTTTGCCATTGTGAAAATGGCTTAAGTTAAGTTGACAAATGGAATTATAGCGTCAATTCAATTTGTCATACATGACAGGTATTCAAACAAAAGTCATATTTACATAAGCGTATATTAAGTGTACGCCAATTTATTGCACAGAACTGTACATGTTGAGGGTATGTGTGATGTATGTGTAATGTATTTTTCTATTACATTAATAACGTATTAAATACGCGTATTCTAAAAACAAGCTCATTTCAAATTCCACGCCAATATGCTGCCAGCGCCATCTTCGTACCCGTTCATTAATATATGACAAGGATAGAAATTCTTGGATATTTTTCTATCAAGTAGTTGCCGGCCTCGTTTGTTTAGTGTGTCATAAGCGTCTATAATTTGAATTTAAGTATGACAGCTGTCAGAATTTGAAGTTTTCAAAAGCTTAGCATGTACACCAACATTTCTTACTGAATTACATGAGGTAAGATTTTGAAGGCACGGTAGGAACTAGGAATTTTTATAGCACGACTACATGCGGCCATATTGATTTCAATCTGACAGCATCACAGACATATTTATATACATATTATTTATGACAGTCCTGAAACGGCTTTGGTAGGTCATATTTGATAGGAATAATTTTGCAACAAGTCAAATTTGACGCAATTTTAATTAATTAGCGCGTCGGTTGCCCAAAGCGATTTCGTATACTCAGGAACGCCATCACATATATTTCAAACTTAAGTTGACAGTTTGACAGCATAAATCAGTCTAAGTCCTCAGAGTATATTTACGTTGCAAAGTCTATGATTTACCTAATTTTACCTCTCAAAAGTATCTCCTAGGGTATATATAAATAAACAAAATATGAAATAAAAATGGTTTTAATCAAAATGCAATGAATTACATATAACATAAATATACACAACATTATAATCATAACAGAACGAGGCTATATATTAAAAAAAAAACTAGAATCAATAAGAAGTTTATAAGTTTGACGGCAGAGTATTTTTACATCACTTTTCTGTTTTTAATTATCTAAATGGAGTAGCTATATAGGTAAGTATAACTCTTCACAATACAAAATGAAAAACCCTAACATTAAAATGTCTTACGTATGATTCTTGAGTTACATAATATCACATTCCACAAAGCAAATGATAATAATTCAATTACGTTATCGAAATCATCTAAGTAAAATTATATTTCCAGTCTGTTCTGAAATATAAACGAAAATAAAATTATAAAATGAGTAAACAAAAAAAAAATACACGAGCCCTTATGAAATTTTGTAAAACGCGACAGATGGCAATATCTACTGCAATAATGCTTTATGCAAGCTTGTTTTAGGAATATTGCAATTTAGCCTTCTTAATGGCGCTTTACGTGCCTATACATACATACATATAACAGTTCCTTGTCGTGGTGTACCAGCTGTCAATACAATATAATAATTAAAACGTTTCAATAATTTTGATATTATCTTTACCAAATAATTAAAAACATTAACGAATATCTTGGAATATTGCAATTTAGCCTTCTTAATGGCGCTTTACGTGCCTATACATACATACATATAACAGTTCCTTGTCGTGGTGTACCAGCTGTCAATACAATATAATAATTAAAACGTTTCAATAATTTTGATATTATCTTTACCAAATAATTAAAAACATTAACGAATATCTTGGCGGAAAATGTTTGTCAAATATATTTTACAGTTTTTTTTATTTATTAATAGTTCGTCAAAATTTTAATGTTTTTAATTAATTGATAACGATAATATCTATATTATTGAAAGGTTCTAATTTCTATATTTTCATTGACAGCCGCAAAACAAGGAAAGGAAAATCCAAATAATGCTAAAAAAAAAATTACTGAACATAAATTCACCAAAGTATACAATACTTTGTATTTTTAAGCAACTTGTTTCTGATCTCTCTCTCTGTGTGCAAAAATCTCGGAGTCGAATATTTTCTTCATCACAAGACTTCCTTATGGAATATATAAGAAAGTAAAAAATCAATTTATGAATGGAACTTTTATCAAAATTACTTAAAAATACGCTTTAACTTTCACACAATGTAATTTGCACACAGGGCAGGGCGGGTTGTTTGGATTTGGAACTATGACCATTCGCATTTTATAATAAAATGGAAATGTTATTTTCCACAAAAATATATGAAATCGTGGCATTCGCATTACGTACCTAGTATATTTAAAGTAACATCTTGCTAGAGATGAAAGCTCTATCTATATTACATTTATCATTTAATAATATTCAAATGTTAATAAATGTACAAAATATTAACAGCTAATATTTCGATTTTTATCATCTATGGGCATTATAAATATAACTTCACAACTTTATCCAACAAGCCAAGCTAGAGTAGAAAATCTAAACTGTATATGTATATACACTATCATCAGAAAGATTGGAACGCAAATCTATTATTTAGGAAATAACATTATAGAAAAAGAACACTATTCTCAATTTCCATAATATAGCTTATAATTAATGAAACATTTAAGATACTATAGTCGAGTCGTTTTGGCAACCGACACGGCCAAAGCACGAACTAAAGACGATTCAATACCACTACAAATTTCGATCGGCCGGGACAATTTCAAAGCAATAAAATTAAACTAATTAATTATATTTCAGAATATATACCTTCCCATAGTAAAATACTATTACATGAAATCCAGTTATAATTTAAATATTATAAATAAACCTATTAAATATTATTTTTTCTACACCTATATTTTATATAACATTTATAACAAACGTCAAAAGATAATTATGACAAATGTCAAAAGAGGTATTAATATTACTATTTATGACAATCCCGAAATGGCTTTTGTAGGTTATATTACTTGACAGGCAAAATTTTGCAACATCTCAAATTTGACTCCGTTTTAATTTAGTAGCGTATGTCGGTTGCGAGAGCGGCTCAACTATAGAAACGTGGTCTATAAATTGATGTATTTTTTCCATAGCTTACTACTTAATATTTATTGCAATTTAACAAATTACCATAGTCGACTATGATATTGTTTTGTTTATGTTAATGATTAACTGTCAACATAGAAAGAAGCATTTATCAGTGTAATTCTCCACAGTAATTATGAAAAATACTGATGTTATATTAATTAAATAATAATAATGAAAAAGTTGATAGGCTGCGTTTTAATATAAAAAATTAATTTCTTTAATTAAAAACTAATGGCTGCAGTACATTTTCTGAGGACAATCCATACATAACAGTTTTGTTTCTTAACACTAAATTATTGTACATATATATAAATACTTTTGTTTTGTATAGTTCAAGTGTATATATATATATTAAATATTGTGAAAAATAATAATAATAATAATTTTATTGTGAAAAATTCATGATTCCCATATTTTTTTGGCAATATAATATTCCAAATGTGTATGCAAACATATTTATAGTGCTAAGTATGTGCAGAACAAAAATATTAATATTTCTTAAATTAATCAGGCTACCCACCAGGCTAGATGACGATAAGCAGCATCTTTTGAAAAGAACAGATGAAAGTACGGCTTTCATATTCATTTAAAGTATTAGACAAGCTAATATTATCAGTAGTGCAAGATGTAATATACTGGTGTTAGCTTGGCTAATGAAATGTACATCTAGTGTTTTAATAATAAATTATTTGTAAAACGAGTTTTTTATATGTACAATTGAATGTAAAAATTGATTACGACAATACAGTTTTTTAAAGTACGTGTAAGTATTAATTAACTTCTATTTCAAAATTAATTAGTATACATAATTAAATGTAAATGATAAATAAATCTTAAAAAACAAATTAATTTTAATTCTAAAAATATTTATTAAAGTATTATTTTATATTTGCGGGCTTTTGACTTTGTCTAACATAAATTTGGTGGCATTTAATTTTGGACAATATAAAATAGTAGAAAATTGTCAAACATAACCTCAAAATGTAATAATTAATTACAATTTAAATTCTTTCATTTCAATTCCTCACAAAAAGAAGCGCATTTTTGAGATCAGGTGAACAGAAAATAGAGAAATACTGCAACCTTTCTATACAATTTTCTGAAATATTCGATTATATACATGTGCATACCTATACAACACAGATAATTATACTGCCAAAAAATTGTTTAGTATAATATAATACAAAGAAATAAACAAAACAATTTACATTATCAACATGAGCATATACTTTTAAATCTCAAGTTTAATAGAATAAAGAATAAAGATAAAAATAATAAAAATCTACTCAATATAAATAATCGAGATGATATATAAATGAAATAATACCAGTATTTACAAATAAACTTTTAAACTTCCAAGTCCGGAATATGACCCTTTATGGCTGGCGTTTCAGTTCTTGTATGCCACACATATACTTTTGTACAATTGCTCGCCATCGGCTCCAGTTCATCTTTAGTAACGAAGTAACTGAGGAATTCGCTCTCTTGATAACCTTTGGCCATTTTGTATGAAAACTGAGCGTCAGGTTTCGATAAGATTAAGTCCACGTTTATGGCGAAACCGGCCATGTCTATCGCAAACGGTCTATCTGGTTTCCAACCACTCTTATAGCCGGACACTCTACCTGTATTTATAAGGGAAAATGATGAAATACAATGCTATTCATATCGTTAATCGTTAAAAATATCAATTACGCATCACAATTAGTAACAAGAGCATTATAGAAATGAGAGCATGTCAAAACTAAACACATTAATTTTACATTTTGTACATAAAAGTAAAATCATATACAGTTTTGAATTAGTACAAAGGCAACTACCAAAATATGGAGCAAACACAACAATTGTTTCTTGAGGTTAATGATGACAACTCCTGCTGAAGAATGGTTGCCATCAAAAAGATTATTTGAAATCTACAATTACAAGTCTAATTATATCTACCTGAATTACACAAGGTTTGGGTTGGGTTCAAACCATTTCAAATCACCCAAGCAATGTTGCTCAACCTTTTTTACTTTCCTAATTTTTTTATCATGAGTTCCCTATAGGTAGAGAGTCACAAAACACTGTTTTTATAAGTCATAGTGTTTTTCTGGCAGCCATTTTTAAAAAGGCGGTTGGGAAAATTTTTAAGAAAAATGTGGTTTGCGGATAGTTTAATCGCCAAAGAAAAAAAGGAATGCATTCTCAGGACTAAAATTTATGCTGCAGGTAGTTATGTAAGTATTCAACACAGAAATAACATATTATTAGTGAGTCTCTCTTCCTTCATAAAAATTTACGGTCTTAAAAAGTAGCGATTGATAATTTTTTTCGGACTCTTTACAGAACGAGTTTGACTGACTCTCTTGCATGATAGAAGAATTTAAAAAAATGTATGCCTAAAGTTGATTTCATGCTGAACACAGTGGTTTTCGAATTATTATAATAGCTTGACAATTAAACTTTCCGCAAACCACGTTCTTCTTAAAAAATTACCCAACCGCCATTTTAAAAATGGCTGCCAGAAAACAACTATGGCGTATAAACATTTTTCAAACAGTGTTTTGTGACTGTCTACATATGGGGAACTCGTGAGAAAAAAATCAGGAAAATAAAAAATGTTTGGCAACAAATTTTATTGATATTGGGTGATTTGAAATGGATTGACCCACAAGTAATTATAGATTTCAAATAATCTATTAGAACACTACAATTATTTCACGATATCACGGCTTCATCAAGTGAAAGATTAGAAGTCCTGATGAAGGCACAGTATGGTGAAATTACATAAACATACAGATTCTGAAAATTATAAAGAATGTAAGAAACAGATTCAATTTAAAGTGAATAGTTATGGAAGGCAAATTAATTTTGTAAGTAATGAGGGTATGTTAGGAAGCGCGTTACATTCAATGTAATGACGACTCGTCTTATTTATGTTGCCGGATCTATTTTTATTTCTATCAGTGATATAACCAAAAAAAAATTATTTACAATACAATAACTATATAACGTAATATATTTAGTAATTGAAATCTATGGCTTCAGTCTTTCTCAATTTCCGTCTTTCATAACGTAATATATGTGAAAAACAAAATTATTTTTTTTTGTTAGTATTTTAAAGAAACGTTATACTGGTATGCTGTAACAGATTTTTTTATTTATTATACAGCGTGTGTAAAAAATGTCGCAAAAGCTACACGCAGCGACATTCTTCGTTTGATTCTGAATAAAAAATGTTATTGTTAAAATGTCGTATCATGCTTCGTATGCGTTCAGGAACCATTTGAAAGAAACATGCATTTGGCAACACTGTAGCCGCATACTATTGTAATTGTAGATACCGCTATAATTTCCGTTTTTCGATCTTCGAAAACATTTTACTCGTTATTAGTATTATCAGATGGTAAATCTGATGTTTTAAATTCTACACATTACGCGAGGTATAATTTGCTCTTCAAATTATTTATTGTCAAAATAATACATATAGAAAAATGTCTAATTACAATAGGATTAGTTCTTTCTTTGGGTATTTATCTGACAGTAAATCAGTGACACTATTACCTACGTAATTGTTGGAATTGAAAACCATCTGTCTCTAGGTATAGGGTACTAACGGAGGGATTTTCTTGTACTGCTACAATTTGCTCTTCTAGTTTTATTGTACGTCTCTCTTGGTCGACCAGCATTAGCATTTCCTTTTGTAACCGAACCGGTTTCACGTAGATGTTGATCCACAACCTTCAAAATACATATCCACTATACCTTATTCCAAAAGGAAAGACACGAAATTTTGAACAGACCCCCAGTCCAAATTACAACCTGTAACTGGTGAAATCAATTTTAGGCGGTAAAATTAAATTTTAATATCCAAATTAAATTGTATATAGATTCTTCAGAGATAAAACCATAGGTAAGGCAACAGAATGGTGGACGTAGTAATCTCAACACATAAAAGTAAATAAATTTGGTCTAGAAAACAAACAATGTCAAAGATGTCAAAATATTTGACAATTGATAGCAAAAAGCAAATGTAGTACGGTGTTATTTCACCTTGCTGTCAACCAATACGAAATAACTCCCAAATGGGTCTGTTCAGAATTTCGTCTCTCTCTTTTTGGAATAAGCTATAGGTGTCTCCGATTTGGGTAACGACGTGATATTCGCGTTCTGCCATATTAGCATTTCCATTACAGAAAGCATACACCATGTACATATCGGCATATTCATTAAATGTAAATCCATTATGAAAGATTAAAACAAAGAAGCGATAAAACACAGTAGCACTAATCAAAACAATACAAATAACAACGAAGAAGCAGAGTTTACACAAAATGAAACACAATAGTCGAATTAAATGCACGGGTAAATGTCAAATTTTGACAATAATGATAATGATTGAAATCACATTGAAATACAAACTCATTGCTCTACAACGTTGTCAAATGTGTTTTTCGTGAAAGTACGTTAATGAAGCACTGTTTTTAATCAAAACGACAACGTTTACGAAATAATACAAGTAAAAATTATTTTTTAAACTTAATTGCAACTTAATCACTATTGACTGATATCGAAGAGGAAGGGTTAGTTACGCACTAAAAGTTTGAAGTTCAAGAACCCCGTGATAATAAACAAAGCATAATACGACATTTTAACATTTAGATTTTTTGTTCACAACCGAACGAAAATGTCGCTGCGGGTAGCTTTTGCGACAATTTATACATACGTTATATTGATTTAGATTTGTAAAAAGATTCGACTGTTTACAGAAAGCTTTCAGCATTATATTCAAAGGACGCAAACAGATAATAAACAGGATGTACAGTTCTAGAAAGAACTGTTTTTATACAATTTATATCAAAGCAAAAATAAATAAATAAAAAAACAATTTGACAGGAAAAATATACACAGCACACGCATTTTTGACAGGTATGATTTATTTATCAACACCGAATTGAACTATTATAGAGCGTCTCAATTTTAGTATTCAGTACGTGTCTTATGCTGACAGCCAACATAGTTGTCAGTTTGACAATTACAGGTTAGGTTGCTAACACATTATAATGACATGACATTTTATACTTGTTGGTTAGGATATTATTCTTATACAGGGTTATGATAAAGTCACGCACAAAATTCATAAAACGTACAATGTTCATTTTTGAAAAAAATGCAAAAACACGTCAAACAGTTTATTTTATTCCGCGTCTTTTAACATAAGTCAAAAAATAAAACGTCAAATTTGTCAAAGTTATGACGTCATCAATATTTTTTTTAAATATGAAGCTTGGTTTTTTTTTACTTTATTTGATAAAGCTTGTTGTTCTGCATTATAAAGAAATAATTGAAGTAGGGGTCACATAAGAAAAAACTAAAAAAAAAAACGAATTAGACATGAAATGACTCATATAACTCCGCAGATGATCGAAGACTCTGTAAATCAGGTCTATCATCGCCTTGGCCTATGTCAGATAGAGAACGGGACACAGTTTGAACAATTCCTGTAAGAAATCGTTTAATGGACTGTTTAGTTAATTTAAATCTTATTACTATAATACAGTTTATTTTGTTTTTTATTAATTCTCTCAGTTTTTTTTTATGTGACCCCTACTTCAATTATTTCTTTATAATGCAGAAAAACAAGCTTTAAAATAAAATAAAAAAAACCAAGCTTCATATTTAAAAAAAATATTGATGACGTCATAAGTTTGACAAATTTGACGTTTAATTTTTTTGACTTATGTTAAAAGACGCGGAATAAAATAAACTGTTTGACGTGTTTTTGCATTTTTTTCAAAAATGAACATTGTAAGTATTATGAATTTTGTGCGTTACTTTATCATAACCCTGTATATATTATTATATAGTCGAGACGACGATTCAATACCACTACAAATTTCGATCAGCCAACTATTTCTAAACAATAAAATTAAAATAATTAATTAATATTTCCGGATGTATATCTTTCCATAGTAAAATACTGTTATATGCAAGCCAGTTACAAATTAAATATTATAAATAAAGCTATTAATATTATTTTTTCTACACCTACATTTTATACACGGTGACCAGAAAAATGCGGACAAACGCCAGGTAGAACGATTCTTTGTTCAATTCTGAGGCGATAATCTTAATCCAAAAAAGTTATACGGTCCTTCCTTACAGCATACGAGACCATCAAACATTAAGTTGTACGGCTAAAATTTAGCAAAATTCGTCAAATTTATCTATGTAAAATCATTGTGGTGAAATTTAGAAATGGAATTATCTCAAATGCATTGATGTAACTAATCGATTAATACCAATGGTTTACAAAAAAAAAAAAAAAAAAAGCACTGTACTACTTTTTTCAATTAAGATTGTCAACTCAGAATTAAACAAAGATTTGGCCTGCGTGGCGTTTGTCCGCATTTTTCTGGCCACCGTGTATAACATTTGGCTATACTGTTTAGGTGGCAAGCATTGTTGACAAATTTAAAATGTTTAGATGACAATTATAACAAACCCAAAAGATAATTATGACAAATGTCAAAAGGTGTATAAAGATTATTATTTGTGATAAAACGGAAATAGCGTTTGTAGGTTATATTACTTGACAGGTAAAATTTTGCAACATCTCAAATTTGATGCCATTTTAATTTAGTAGCGCATGTCGGTTGCGAGAGCGACTCAACTATACTATATTATTGACACTTGACAGGAAAGTTATGTTGTGATACTTACACCACACCGACAATTCCAACCATAAACATAATAAATCGAACTGACAACATTAACTTGAAATAAAAAAAAGACAATTTATTACAAATTGCTTACGGTAGTAAAAAAGGCATTATCCCATAAGGGACTGGACTGAATACTAATGCTGAGACGCTCTATAATCTATTAAATATATGTAAGAGAGAAATTGACTATTGAAAAAGAAATTATGTGTTTATTTGCCATGAATGCGTATATTACGATCAATTTATACATTTTCTATTTAAACTAAGGAAATAAAAGCCCGTCATCAATGACGTATAATTGACTAATGCATTGCTATTTAGAAATGTTCATGTTATTAAATCGGTAACTTGGAAACGTATTCTTCCACTTCTTTTCGATCCAGTGTCTTGCCTAAATATTTAGTTCACAAAATAAACATAATTTATAATCATATGGTTATTTTTACATGCAACTATTAACACTGCCAATATAATGATATACCAATAATAATATATTCGAATTTGTGTTAAAGTTGATTAGTTTATGTCGATAATTTTTAAAATCACCGTTAAAAAACCCTTTTAATTAATCAGATGTGACAATTTGAATTCAAGCAGGGATGGAAACTGTAAAACATAAAAATCTCTAAAATGCAAATGGTTGTGAAGAAAATCAATTACAGACACATTACACTTGTTAAATGGCTAAGATATACACATATATATCTATAGTTATTTGAGTATTATTAAATTAACCATGCTGCTTCAAAGAACATTTCCAATTCAACAACCAACAACCTAGCACACCCACATTGTTAAAGAGATTTAGCAGTAAAATACCTGTCTTACTGTCAACTTCTGGACTTTCTGCATTTAATCCACCGACAAGACCAACGGGCCAAACTCCGACTTTCTTTATTTTTCTCATCTGCAATTATTACACTGATCACATGCTAAAAATAAACTTATTAAATGTAAAAGTAACCAGCTACTACATAACTTTTTAACAACTCAAGATTTGAATTTGCCGCCATAATTTTTAGTGCATTTTAGTTCTACGACAGATAAACTGTGTAATTAGCAATGTCAAAATCAGCGTCGACTCGTTAAGTTCGTTGCTTTTTCCAGTTTTTTTTGTTATAGTGATGTCTCTTTTACTTCTTTTATTCATCTTGGTTCTATATAAAAAGATTCTCAAAACTATTACTTACTTAGGCATGGACGAACTTAAAACTAATTTATACCAATACAATTACTTTAAGTTTGTCTAGTTTTAAACTAAATTACTGTGTTAAGTAAAATTATCAGTAATTTGATAAAAAAAATCCAATAAGGAAATGTTTAATACATTTATTACAATTGTGACGCCCCTCAATAAGCAATGCCACTGAAGGGAAATAAGTTGATATACTAACAAAACATACAAGTAAATTGAGTGGCAATTTCAAATATCCAGTTAGCCAATTGAAATCGAAATTGATTTTTTTGCTACTGCGATATTGTATTGCATAAACTAAAATATTATAATTTCATATTTCCTATATAAGATTTTTATGGTACAGAACAAAACACATACCTCATCAAAAAGCTTCACACTGTAAGTATTATCATCATCTAAAAAATACACTATCCCCCTGTCTTTATTCAATACTAAATTTTCCCTTAACCATTTCAATCCGGTGTTTCTCTGTTCGACACCTCTGTGTTTCTTCCACCTGGGATCCTGAAAAGCAGTTCAGAAAATGTTTGAAAGAACATGTAACAATCATTGAGGCTTACCTTATCCTTTAGCTTTTCGAACGGTGGCGTTTTTGCATTTAAATGCGTATATATAAGATGAGATTCGTTTAGTAAATTCGAAACTAAATCAGTTTTAGTATCTGAATCTTCGATTATCACCCAGTGTAAATTATTAATTAGCCTAAGAGTTTGAGATACACGCGTTAATTCCGCTTTCTGTACATATCTATAGTATGTAGGTGTAATAGCATATATTACTGGAAGACTTTCATTGACCCTATCCTTGTATAAATGTTCAATGAGTGTTAACTGTTGATGTGACAGATGAAGTAATTCCTTATTTTGTAATAACAATTTTGTCCAGTATAAATCGTTAATTTCTGCAATTAAAAAAAAATTATGATATAATTTGCTTTAGAATAATAATAATTCTTACCTGATTGTATTTCATATAATTTCCATATAACGAATAAAGCAACAGCAACACAGAAAACTGCGGTCAATATGTATTTTCTACGGACTCTCATGTCATATGCATTTAATTTCTCCATTAATTAAATAAAAAATTGAAACCCCTTTTCTGATGTGTATTTTTCAAATGTTATCGAGCATAACCTTAAAAATATAAACTGTCATCATCACTATTTACATACCTTAAATATTGATTTTATCATTACATTACCATAAAAAAATTAACTGCATTTAAAATGTACTTCCTTGTTTGTTCTTAATTGTGAGGTGTAATAAATTTGCATGATAATAGTTTTTTACATTGTTTATATACTCATAGGTTTATAACTATTGATCATATGATTCACATGTTAATTTTGGCAGGCCTGTAATACGAGAAATGAAAGTTTAAATTATAAGGAAACAGGTTTTTAAAATTATCTATTTATATTTCTGATTCATCCATCAAGATAATGATTATTTAAAAAAATGTAATTCTTCAACATGCATATAACTGCATATAATTACATATATTTAGGAATATCAAATTATGATCACTGTAATATCTATAAAATTCTAGATTTAAATTAATAATTTATTTAACTGTAACATTAATAAATCTAACCAGATTCAAATTACGCAAAAATAACAACATTCTGCTAAAATTTATGTTTGTTTGCATAAATTACGCGAGTGAATCGTCCTGCGGGTTGGAAAATATCAAATATGTTTGATCAAAGATTGCATGATTATACTTTTCAGTTGTTAATTTTACGAATAATCAATAGTTTGATGACACGCGACAACTGCGATTAACAAGAATGGCTACAATTCAGGAAAAACTCCACGTTTTACTGGATAAACTAAAAGTAAATGCTGTGTGAATATGTAGATATAGGTAAATGATTGTTATAAATTATTTTGAATCGTTACAGGAGACCGATCATCATTTATCAGTTTGTGTCACTTTGTTGCAACAATATTTGAGGCGAGAAGTAGAAGCGAAACATCAACAAGTAAGTGTATAGCATGTTTAATTGGTATTATTTAGAAAGATAAAAGGAAATCGAAAAGTTATTATTAGGGTACATATCCCATTTTTATTAATCATCAAAATATATATTAAATTAAATAAGTACCTACCTAGTTTCTATGTTTTTTTGTTTGTTATCAATACTTACCTAATAATTCAGTAATATGATTTCGTATTTGTTATACTAATTGCTGACAAGTAAACACTTAACGGTATTTATACAATAGATCAAATATACATGATTGTGCTTTCACATATATTTGGTTCCCTGCTAATAATTAAATTTTATATTTTGTTATATTAGGTAAAATTAAAAACGTAATCATCTATCTGAATTTAAGCATTTCAGTTTAGTAAATCTTTTTGGATTAAATCATCAAATTACATACTAAAATTCTTTATCATTTAAGCGGTTGTGTAATAATAATCAAGATAATCATGAGCTGTAGGTACATACTGTTTCTACAGAGTGTTCGAGAACAACGATCCAAAAAAACTTAGGTATATTTTTTTTAACGTAACGCTTTGTCATGTGTTATATTCTATGATAGACATTTAAGAGTTGACGAGTTAATAAAATTAATATGATTATTAGTCGATTTTCAACTGTTTCTAGTGATTTAAATTGTGGCAAATTGTATAACATTAAATTGTTTTAAAGCTTACACTATGTCTTTGAAATTTTTTTTTAAGCTACCCATTTGGAGCTTTAAAATCAGTAATTTTTAAACATTCGTCCGTCTCCAAAGCTTTGTCTTTTATTAAACGTCGAGATATGGGGATGTTTTTATTTCTAACTTTACAAAACCAACTGTATTTGTCAATCGCCGAACCTTCAGTTTTTGGAAATGTTCACTTTTTCTTTTTAACGCCATGGTAATTGTCCACATTTAACAGTACCACAGTTGAGCATAAACTAATATAACTTTGTGCTTATGATGAACGGGTTACCATTTGATTAGGGTGTTGGTATTTCATTTGTTTAAGGCTCCTCGCTACTGAAACAGCAATCGCAATATTGGTTGCATACACATACTTTAATAAACGAAGGATGTCCGAGTACCTATTGCAAATAGGGAATATATAACAAATATTTGAAATAATAATTCAATATCTAAGCGAATAAAAATTCATTTATGATCAAATATTTACACATTTGTAACCGCGGGAAAGATTTTTAACAAAATAATATTCACTGTAATGTGGGTGGCCGAATTTTAATTTAGTTTATATTTATTTAAAACAAAGTAAAAAATACTTGAACGAAAAATAATGCAGAGCGAGGTAAAGCAAAAAATTAGGTGTGGCCGCCACACGACTTTATTATACATGTATATGTTTCAAATTGTACAAAAGTCGTTCTAAACTAAGATTTAAATACTTTTATCTTCTGAAAAAATAAACGAAATTTTACTGTACTACTTTTGTTCTCTTAATAAATCTCTATAGGATGCATAGTTGGCGAGATATTCGAAAGAAAGTGCTCCTCGAGAAGAGTAAAAGTGTTACTTCCTGTACGAATTTTGAAATTTCTAAATTTCTTTTATACAATAATTATTCTAAATGTAGCTCTAAATACATTTGTACTCTCAATAAATATATATAGAATGCATAATTTACGAGATATTTGCAAAAATCGCTCTTCGATAAGAGTAAAAGTGTTACTTCTGGTCACAATTTTGAATTTTTTTTTTATACGAAAGATATTGAAAATTAAGTTCTAAATACTTTTATACTCATAATGTACCCGTCTAAAAAGCATGATTTGCGAAATATTTGTAAAAAACTGATTTTATAATACATTTTTTCTCAAATTTAATTTTGAGTACATATGAATTCTTTATAAATTTGTTTAAACTTAGTAGTTGACGAAATATTGGCAAAATTCGATTTTTTCACTGAAGTAAACTTCTACTTCCGGTCTACCGATTCAACTGAAAAACTAATCATATATCAATAGGGAGATTATACAAGTAAATATAAAATTTGGAGTAGATATCTACAGCGGTTTACAATATTAGTAGATTTAAAATATCTGCTTCAGAAAGTAAAAGAAAAATAACAAGAAGTTTCTATTCTGTTATTTCAAAAAATTGTTCAATGCATGGATACATAACTATCGTGTACAAGACTTTGATCAGCTATTCTTTTGACGACCCCTCCGACACTGTCTGCAATTGTTTCAGATCAGATCTCAAGAGGGAAATTATACTCGTAAATACAAAATTTGAAATTGATATCTGCAGCCGTTTGACCGCTATCGTGGTCACACATATACACACAGACAAACAGACACACACAGAGAGACATTTTTTAAAAACCACTTTTTCGGTATCAGGGGACTTTAAAACGTGCACATCTGCAAAAATCTCGAGGTCCAACATTTTTGTCATCACACTACTTCCTTATACTACGTATAAGAAAGTAAAAATTTGCTGCAAAGGATTTTTGAGAAAACTCGTTTCAAATATTTGGACATATTAATTAATTTTCTTTAATCAAATAATTTTTTCTAAGTTTTATTATCCAGCGAGGTAGATTACTAAATTCTTCATAAGTTGACGACGAAAGGTTTTCTCCAAATTTAAAATCAACAAAAATATCTTGCATCAAAAACCTGCTATTTTTCAAGTATTCCCAGATCCACTGTAGAGGAGCTTTTTTGCCTTGCAAGTTTAATTCCCTTTGATTTGTGTATTATTGTTATTATTGTTTATTTTTGTTGATTTTATTTTTGGCAATCTGTATAATATTTGTTTTATATGCTATATAATATTATTTTTCTACAGCTCCATATTTTTCTATTAAATATTTCATTTGCTGTTTAGTTTAAGGGTCCTATACAGGGTGATTTATGAGCTCACCGACAAACTTTGCCATATGAAAGCACTTGTTATTTTAACAAAAAAACATTATTGGAACATATGTCCGATTTCAATTATTTAAGGAAATAAAAGACTGCATTTTCTTTAATTTAGTTCATAAACACTTACATATTTAAATAAATTGCTCAAATCTCAAAATCATGTGAATAGTTAATTATATTAAGTGTTCAAAATGTCTTCCTCCCGCCTCAATGCATGCTTCACAACGACGAACTAAAGAGTTTTTCATCCGAACAAAAAGGTATGGTTCATTTCTAATTTGTGTAGCAGCATTTTGTATCCTCTGTAACAACTGTGGTCGTGTATTAAGCTCCTCTTGATCAACAATTTGCTTTAGGTGTCCCCAAAAACCATTATTACCAATCCATCTGTTTCTAAAGTGCTGGTTTAACCACTCAACAACTACCCGTCCGCGATGTGGTGGAGCACCGTCTTGCTGGTACCACATAGTTGCAATAACGTTAACAGGTGTGTCTTCAAGAAAGTCAAAGATGTTGTTTAAAAAAATTCTGTAAGTGTTTGCGTTCAAACGTTCTTCCAGAACATGCACAGGTAATAAGGTATCATTGAAGATTCCATCCATATTGAATCTTTGTTGAAAATTACGTTGCCTAATCGCATGTGGGTTTTGTAATGACCAAATATGATCATTATGGTAATTGTTTATTCCGTCTCGTGTAAAGCACGCTTCATCGGTCCACAGAACATTTGTAATGAAGTCATTATTTTGAGCATGTTGCTGTAATAACCAATTACAAAATGCTAGCCGTCGCTGAGCATCTCCAATTTGTAAACCATGAACATTTTGTCGATGGTAGGGATGAAGGACTTCGCGGTTCAAAGTACGCCATACAAAATTTTGATTTACATGCAGATTGTTTGCTATTCTCCTAGTACTAATTGAAGGATTGTCAGTTACTGCATCAATAACAGCTTCTTCCTGTTCCACATTAACTACATGTGGTCGAATAGCTTTAGTAGGAGCAGGATTACCTGTTTCTCGTAATCTACGGAAAGGTTCCCCAAAAACTGAGTGATGCGGTAGATGACGAAATGGAAATCTTTCTTGATATTCTCGCACCGATTCGCGTGCATTTCCATTGCAAGAACCATACACGAATATGATATCAGCATATACTTCAGTACTGTAGGCGTACATTTGAAGAAGTAACAGAAAACAACGATTGAATACTTACATTAAACTGACACAGACTGACAATTGTGTTTGCGCATCTGTCTAAGTACACTTTGTTTTCTTATTAATAAATCATATCAATAGGCATTATTCCCAAAGTAATAAAAAATTAAAATAAACCGAAAAGTCTTTTATTTCCTTAAAAATCTGAAATCGGACATATGTTCCAATAATGTTTTTTTTATTAATAACAAGCGCTCTCATATCGCGGGTCTAGAATAACAGGGTTCTAACCCCATTAACTTAAAATGTTGGGAAATGGAAGTGCAAACTTTGGTTACTTGTATTCTGTTTAATTCATTTAATTTACTGAATGTATTTTTCACTTATTGGTTGATTTTCAATAATGGATCATTACATAAATTGCATTTAAAGCCAACTTTACTTATTTATTAAAATAAAAAATCTTTTATATGACAGTTACAACCATGGACCTCCGAACTGAGACTGTTTTTTCAGCGACTAAGTTCTATGTGTACATCGTACCTTAAAATCAGACACAATTTTCGACAAAAGTAAACATATTTATTCTAAAAGGAAATGTATTATAAAGAATATATTGCAAAGCATACAATTTTAACGAAACAAAAGAGATATTTTAACCAAAACATATTTTTTTTATTTATCTTTTCTTGCAATTAATTTATTAATAAAAAAATTATGAAGTTTTCAAAATAGTGTTATAGTAGGCTTTGTCCTGTTCTGGCATCACTGTCATCATAGTCATTAAAGCAGCTGCCTTCTCAGTGCTAATCCCTGTTGATTTTTTTATTATTTTGGGTTCAGGATAAAGTCTGTCAAAGGCGCTTATCCCAAGACGTGTAGACCGTTTTTTAGGCTTGATGTACACTTTAACATAATCAGACACAAAATTTGTTTTATATTCTACTACAGAGTGGTTCTGAGTATATCGAATAACCGATACTTTAGTATAAGGAATTTCCTTATAAACCAAACCTTTACTGGCTTCACCAAAATTTAAAAATTGTTGTGGTTGTACCTGAATAAACTGAAATTTGGGATTAACGGTTTTTAAAACTCGTATAAGTCCTAATGGTGAAAATATATCATTTGTTCTGAGTTTCATTTCTATCTGACTATGAGCGTTATCTACCTGCTGAATGGCTGAGTGGCCAGGTACAGAATACTTCATTGTAATCGACTTAATAGAGGGATGATTCTTTAGAAAAGTTAATATTGCATAGGACATCATGCTGTTTCTATTTTGAGGCACGCAGGAGTCACTCCATGTGATTATGTCTTCAATTCCGTCGTTTTCACTCACAACTCTTTCCAGTATTTGCGTTATGGCCGAGGCGATATCGTTGCCAGACCGACCACCCGTATATTCAGTCCATAGTGCATTATACACCTTTTTTGTCTTAGAAAAATGGCCAGTGAGCACGTTAATTTGGGCAAATAAAAAAAAATTACCAATGTTTGTTATTGGTAGAGTAATGACATTTTCAAGATCAAAGCAGAGTACCGGAATATCACCTTTCTTATCATTATCTCTTTCCTCCCTCATTCGCATCTTTTGTTCCTTATGTTTTTCAACTTTATCTGCTGTTTCGGAGTCAATTTTTCTGTTTTGACGTATATCCGTATTATTTTGCTCGCAAATCAAACATAAGTCTTTCTTGGGTTTATGAAATTCTAAATTAAACTCTGTACAAAAGATACCCCTATACATACTCTCTTTAACAGGGGAAATGTTTAAATCTTCATTACACTCCTCCACATATAACTGGTACATCTTTTTGATATTCAGATTGGGATCTAAATATTCTTTCTTTGTGTCAGCTCTACAGTAGTGGCTAGCAATTCTAGGAAACTTATTTATGTGGTCCATTACAATATTTCTGTCTCTTTCAGGTAATTTTCTACCTACACCTTTGCCTCTCAAGGAATTATTGGCAACATTCGATATTTCGTTCTTATTTTTATGAACATTATATATGGGTTTTTGTGAAATATTTAATGTGCCTAAGTAGTAGTTTTTGCATACTGGGAATCGATGATCACGAACATCGAAAAAATATCCAAAAGTAAATGATCTACGGGAAGGCTTCGGTTTGGACCTCTTTGTTAACTTTCTTTCGGTAGTTTTTAGAAGAAAATGTAACTTTTCATTTTGGCATAATGCATAATAAGAATTGAAGATCTCCTTTCGTTCATCCTCGGTTATAAGTTTAGCACAATTAAACTTACAGCTATTTAAGCAGTCTTTCTTGTTAACTATTTGTTTTGCAGGTACTACTTTACCTCGTCTAGAAACGTACTGCTTCCCAGACTGGTAGTTCTGTTTTCGAATAGAACTTTTCCAAAGATTTTTGTTTACTTTTCTTTTTCTACGTAATTCTGAAGTCGGTGTTACAGCTGGTGTTGTTTCCATTTCTTCCTGCAATTTTGCATCTTCATTTTCATTGTAATTTATTGCTTCATGTTCGCGTATAACTTGAACTCCTTGTTGTTCATGAATAATTGGAATGCTATCCAACAAAAGTACATTGTTGTTTCTGAAAAATATTTACGGACTGCCCGGGACTGTACGTTTATGAATACTAAAGTAACTTACTCTATTATATTATCATCTACTGAATCCATCGATTCTACCCACTCTATTACAACATTTTGATCCATTTGGGAGCTAAAATTAAAAGGAACATGGTTTTTGTTAAGATAATCTAACCTCTCCAACATTTTAAAACATTATGTATGTAAATTTAATGTTTACTTGAAGTGAATATTATTATAAAGAAATGCAACATACCTGTCGGTGTTCTGAACAGTAGTATTTGATTGGGTCTCCATAAATAAATCCTTAATTTAAAAGAGAAAACACAAACTGCTTTGAACATGCACGAAGTTAAAACGAAACATTTAAATAATACATAACCTAATAACAAAAATTAAGTGACAAAGTCCTATGTGCGCAAATTTAACGAGACAAGGTTCTATCTGCAGTGCATTGCAGAAAGACAAAGTCTTATCTGCAATTTATTCACATAGAACCTTGTTGTACCGAAACTGATCACAATTTGGTCAGATAGAACTCTGGCTGTCTGAAATCTTCGAAAAGAACAGAGATACATGATATTTAAGGTCAAAAATGGATAGATTATGTCAGATAGAACCTTGTCAAGCATTTACTTAATTTTTCTTAAAAATGTCAGTTAGAACCCTGTTATTCTAGACCCGCGATATGGCAAAGTTTGTCGGTAAATAACGGTTATTTATGAGCTCACAGACTGGAATTTGTCACAGATCTTTCGCATGAAACGCCAGAATATATTTGTATTCCGTATTCGTCAATAAAGAACATTTTTTTCTTTTTTCAACATCATTTTGTTTTATTGCACTGCATAATCAAAGCGAGCTTGAATAATATCCGGTGTATTTCTTCTTTCAGGAACAAATGTCTTTTTTAACAGAATAATGAAAGTTCTTAAATGCTCTATTAATCGTAGATAGTGATATTTGTTGAAGAGGTGGTCATTTGTTTAAGCACTTTTCTCGCACCTGGTGGACAGTTAGAGAACAACCCAGGTCAACCCAGTCAGTCACAAATCTGTTCTTTTTGAGCATTTAATAATTTTTGCCACCGATGTCCTGCGCTTACTTTTGAAGTTTTTTTAATTCTTCCATACGTTGCATATATTTTTTTAACTGTACCCGGCAAAATTCCAAACTGTTGCCCAACCAAGTTGACAATCCTTCAATTAGTACTAGAAGAATAGCAAACAATCTGCATGTAAGTCAAAATTTTGTATGACGTACTTTGAACCGCGAAGTCCTTCATCCCTACCATCGACAAAATGTTCATGGTTTACAAATTGGAGATGCGCAGCGACGGCTAGCATTTTGTAATTGGTTATTGCAGCAACATGCTCAAAATAATGACTTCATTACAAATGTTCTGTGGACCGATGAAGCGTGCTTTACACGAGACGGAATAAACAATTACCATAATGATCATATTTGGTCATTACAAAACCCACATGCGATTAGGCAACGAAATTTTCAACAAAGATTCAATATCAACGTATGGGGTGGAATCTTCAACGATACCTTATTACCTGTGCATGTTCTGGAAGAACGTTTGAACGCAAATACTTACAGAATTTTTTTAAACAACATCTTTGACTTTCTTGAAGATACACCTCTTAACGTTATTGCAGCTATGTGGTACCAGCAGGACGGTGCTCCACCACATCGCGGACGGGTAGTTATTGAGTGGTTAAGCCAGCACTTTAGAAACAGATAGATTGGTAATAATGGTCCAATTACATAGCCTCCGCGATCACCCGACTTAAATCCTTTGGATTTCTTTTTTTGGGGACACCTGAAGCAAATTGTTTATCAAGAGGAGATTAATACACGATCACAGTTGTTACAGAGAATACAAAATGCTGCTACACAAATTAGAAATGAACCATACCTTTTTGTTCGGGTGAAAAACTCTTTAGTTGGTAGTTGTGAAGCATGCCATTGAAGCGGGAGGAGGGCATTTTGAACACTTAATATAATTAACTATTTACATGATTTTGAGATTTGAGCAATTTATTTAAATATGTAAGTGTTTATGAAATAAATTTAAAAAAAATTGCAGTCTTTTATTTCCTTAAATAATTGAAATCGGACATATGTTCCAATAATGTTTTTTTGTTAAAATAACAAGCGGTTTCATATGGCAAAGTTTGTCGGTGAGCTCATAAATCACCCTGTATAGTGGATCGGAAATGTAATGTTGGTTGCATAGCAAATAATTTAATAAGCCAAGGATGTCCGAGTACTTACTACACATAGGGAATATGTAATAAATATTTGAAATAATAACTCAATATCTAAGTGAATAAAAATTCATTTATGACCAAATATTTACACATTTGTAACTGCGAGAAAGATTTTTACCAGAATAACAATTCATTGTAATGTGGGTTGCCTACTTTTAATTTATTTTATATTCATTTAAAAGAAAGTAAAGAATAGTTGAACGAAAAATAAGTGCAGAGCTGGGTAGCTCTTTATTTAATTTATAACGTCAACTAAAGCAAACAAATCAGCTACAAAGGATTTTTGAGAAAACTTGTTTTTAATATTTTGACATGTTAATTAATTTTCTTTAATCAGATCATTTTTTTCTAAATTTGATTATTCAGCGGGGTAGATTCCTAAATTTTTCATAAGTTGACGTTAAAAGGTTTTCTCCAAATTTAAAATCAACAAAAATATCTTGCATCTAAAATCTGCTATTTTTCAACTATTCACATAATATCCGCTATACCGTGCCTTCAAATACTTTCCACATTAGAGTAGGCTGTTTTTGAAGTTTTTAAGTAATCAATGTTTGGTGTACATGCTAATTTTTTGAAAACTTCAAATTCTGACAGTTGTCATACTTAAATTCAAGTTATAGACGCCTATTATTATTTACATGACATAACCAAACTATTAAAATAATGCACTGTCACCAACCATTAAAAAAAAGCATGGCCGTCTCTAACGCGGAAAGTATTTGAAGGCACGGTATAGCACCCTTAAGGAACAAATTTTGAATGAGCATTTGAGTAATGAAATATTGCTCAATTTGTTTCTTTCGGTACATATTAATTTTGTTTTTATTTGTTATATTACACAAGATTTGTATTATTATTGTCTTCTCATTACTGGTTGTGTAATTTACTTTTTTTTATGTTTTATTGTATAAGTATATGTATTATTATTATTATAAAAAAAAACGTGTATTACAAAATATATCTTTTAATAATTTTCAATTACAAACAATTCTCTTAACTTTTATACTTGAATTATTAAAAAAAATGACTAACAGCAAAGTGAACAGTTCACTTCAAGTACAAAGGCTGATGATGTTGATGATAATTATCCAGATGTTGGGGATAATTATCCAGATGTTGGAAATTCGCGGGTGCTATCTGACTAGCGTGACTAGCGTAGGGTTGCTCGTGCTGCATCGGTATATAAGTGGTGTACGAGCTGGCATAATAACCGGGCAAATTGTTCGAAATTCCGCCTCCGTGACCGGAATAATCGTTCGGCAGAAAGTACGGCTTGTAAACGATCTTCTTTTCCTTGTGGAAACGATGTTTGCCTTTACCTTTTCCGCCGAAACCGCCGAAATGATCGCAGTCGAAAGCATCGTCTTCGTCGCTCTCGAAGTGTTCCTCTTCGTATTCGTTACCGAAATTTTTGAAGGCGAACTTGAGAATATTTGACAGGTCCGGGAAACTGAAGAATCCACCCCCACCGCCGTGCTTCTTCTTGTGATGTTTTCCGGCAGTTAACGTGGTGGATAACAGAAGGATCGACAGTAGTGTCTAAAAAGGAAAGAATTAATATGTAATAGTATATTATAACTAGCTGACCCGGTAAACGTTGTTTTGCCATATAAATTATTTCGAGTGAATATTTTGGTAGTCTAATAAAAAATAAGTAACTTATTGTAAGTGTGTGGGGATGTGGTATATGACTGAATTTCTAATTACATCTCTATCACAAATAATGACAATTAAAAAGAAAAACTTTATCAGTATCTTAGTGCAATGGAGTGTACGATATTTTTAGTGAGTCCATCTTTAGCCAACACAAACAAACTGGATGGTTTACCCACGCGAGAACATGCCACGTATAATTGTCCGTGTGAAAAACACGGTGTGCCCAAATCTAAGCCAGAAACAGACATCGTTTGGCCTTGATGAGAATATACTTAATATGAGAGTTGCAATGAGAAGTACAGTGATAAGTATAAGCGTCACTGCTACGATCGACGAACAATCAACAATAACGGCCGAAAACGGTTTAGGCCCTAAACTTTAGTGAGTGAGAGAAAGCTTATTGTGTGAGAAAGACAGGAGACCGGCTTCGTTCTCATTCCTACTCTGTGCTGTTTACGGGGTGAGAAGTGACACCGGTAGACGCCTGGCGGGAATAACTGATCGAGTGGTAACTGATCAATTATCGACCGCCGAGAGTAGAACATTATTAAAGAACTAATATCGCTATTAAAAAATGGGGGTTGGTGGTGGAAGGGTGAAAATATAGGGTTGTATGTATTTTTTAACGCCGAATCATAAAAAAAAAAAAATACAAAATTTTGTCCAAAAAAACAAACAAAAATTTTTTGGAGTGGACCACCCTTATCATTTAGTAGGGGCATGAAAAATAGTTTACTTCCTATTCTCAAACCTGCTGAATATACACACAAAATTTCATAAGAATCGGTCAAGCCGTTTCGGAGGAGTTTTGTGACAAACACTGTGACTCCAGAATTTGATATATTAGATATAAGTGTATAAGTAAATCTTTGAAGTACGCGCGACACGTTTAAGAGCACGATGTGTTTTTAAATAGAGCATGTGCTTTAGAGGCTCTTGTACAGGAATCTTATACGCTATTTTTTTTATTATACCTGCACTACAATGTGAAAATAAGAAAAAGAATAGAAAAATTGGTTCATTTTACAAGGTAGCGTGTGGATCTAATTTTTAATAAATAACAGAAATGGTTAGCAATTTTTGTTGTTTAGTTTTTATGTGGTTGTTATCTACATTTTTCACAAATTTTCTGAATTTGCATTGTACAAAATGAGTGAAGGATTTCATCGAAAGTTGAATGATTAACTGAGGAAGCCGAATTGAAATTATTTCCACAAAAATCAAAAACTGCATATTATAAAGAATATGAGAAATTATTGGCTTGGATGACAAAGAAGAATTACCACATGGTGGACGAAACATTGATGCTTGCGTACATGAACAAAATGGTAGGTTACATTATTAAAAAGGGTCATTAATTAATCTAATTTCTTGTGTTTCATAATAGTCCGCTATCTATAAATCGTCAACACTGTGATGCATGCATTCGAAATTACAAAGAATGCTAATAATTAGAAAAGGGATGAACATACAGTCAATAGCATTAAAGTTTGGTCGTCAGTGTAATTTTCTGACACAACCAAAAATGTTCTATTGTAAGCACATCATAACCTTACAATCAATGACTTCAAATGCCTGCCTGACATTGTCAATAATGTCATTCTTTTATATGTACAGCAGTTCAAGATATTGAACGTGAAATAGAGGTAACATGTTTATTTAATGTTTAAAATACAACAAAAATGGCAGGAATAATTAAATTAAAAAAACTAAAGAAACTTAATATTTCGTGAATATCTCGTCATTTTTCCATTACTTTCAACCATTTGGTTTAAACGATTCGGTATGGACAAACATAAATATCTAAAATAATCATGAGGAAGATTATTCAAGGCCTCATGTATTGCGCCCACAAATTCCTCCTTATTTTGATATTGCATACGCTTGCTTACTACGAGTTTTACTAATCTTCCCCACATATTCTCTATTTGGTTTATATCCGGGCTTAAACACGGCCAGTCAAGCACATTTGCTTCATGATCTGTGAAACCATTCTTTTAATTGACGCGATGTGTGAATTTGCAGATAACCAATCGCACATATTTACTGAGAACGATTATTTTCAGTTTAACTGACATATTTGACATTATATTTTTGGTTGCGCTCTAGAGCAAAATCCATTCTACGACAGTTGTAAAGGGACTATTTTCAATAACGTCTAAAAGGTTATCAATAGTTATCATCATCTAGAACCAGAGGTTACGGCCCTAAGAAATGTTTGGAATTTAAAGAAGAGGACATGCGAAAATGTTTTGTTCAAGCCCCAGATCGTACTTTTCTGTTTTTGTAGGTAAGAACTGTCTTATTTTGAATAATATTTCGTTTTCGTTATTTGTGGCATATTTGGCTCATGTAGAAGACATGAAATGTGTGATTTACGTATGTCGGACATTAAGAGAGAGAGATCCGTTTTCATTATTAATATTCGACCATCTAAAACTCAAAAAGTTCGAAAATTTGCTGTTGTTGTTTCTGATATATTTTATGCGAAGTGAATATATTTCACTACGTCCGAATAATATATCCACAGACCGAGATTTTTTGTAATATAGTAATGGAAAATGCATTAAACAAGAGGTCGGGATTTATCCATGATACAGGTTTATGTATTTTAAAAAAACAATTTTTCTCTTAAAGGATTTAAAGCACAACCTCGTGAAGGCAAAGCATCAGGAAAATTGCAATTTTTCATGAGTTAACCCATTTCAAAAAAAAAAAAAACAACCAATTATCATGTTAAGGAGAATTTTACATGAAATGGTAGTTCTCAATCAGTAGATTACGAATATGTACGTTCCCTGTACAAAGCAATTGTCTATTTCGAAATAGCTATTAAGATTTTTATTAGTGATCACTTATTTCAACTAAAGATTAGTCTGAGCTATTTAATAATTTATTACAATTATAATCAAGTAGTCAATGAAAAGAATTATAATAAATAGGGAGCGGAATCGAGGGAGTTAAACTACCACGGAGCCACAACCGTGCAAAGAAATAATGTAAACAACTGCGTGTTGTTTACATTATATCTGAATAGCACTAATTCATAGGGCGAACTGCAACATCTGTTTACGCTCGACAAGAGACCGAGAATCAGAGAAAAAAAGGCAATAAAATAAGGAATTTATGAAGTAAAATTCTTTATACACGGGCGTAGATAACGGCGTCAGGAGTGTTTAAAATTTATTATATTTACGTTATATTTCCAAGAGAAATAAAATTTTCATTTATACCTTACGTTAGTTTCCTTGTTTCATTGTTTTAACTGTTAATTACGTACTTCGTAATTTTTGTAATATTTCCTGCCGGTTCATTGAATCTACTTCTTCCATTTATATCGACGTAAGTGTTAATTGGATTTTGTTAAAATTAAGATTAAAATTTTTAGTTATCGTTTATTTAGATCTAGAACATTGTTTATGTTACTTTTTCAGATATGATATGGAAGAACGTCGAGAAATACATCGTGAAACAATGGCGAATTGGATTTAGGGTCATACTGATTGTATGTCCATTGTCAGTGATTCCGATATTTATTGCAAAGTCTGTAAAATATCGTTACAGAATGCCAAAAAATCGAACGTACAACGTCACTTAGCATCGCTAAAACATACACAGAAATTGGACCCGTTGAAAGCTGACAATTTTAACGAAGAACTCTGTGAAGCTTTAATGGCGGCTAATATCCCATTAAAGAAACTTGACAATCCCACTTTCAAAACATTTCTCCAAAAATATACTGGTCGACATGTTCCTGATGAATCCACCTTACGCAAAAGTTATGTTTCTAAGTGCTTCACGAAAACAGTAGAATGCATTAGAAGACATCTTACCTATGGATAAGTGCCGACGAAACTGTCGATATATTAGGACGCTGTGTGGTAAATGTTGTAGCTGGTGTACTACATCCAACTATTCCATATAACGCATATGTAATAGCATCTAAAGTTATAAATACAGTTGATGCGGAAACAGTTGCTAAAACCATTGACGAGAATTTGCACAAATTGCTTCATTCGGACGACAGGTACAGGGAAAAAATACTTTTATTTGTTAGTGACAGTGCCGCATATATGTTAAAAACAGGCAGACTATTAAAGGAAACATATCCTTATATGCTGCATATTACTTGTGTAGCACATGCTCTCCACAGAATCTGTGAATATATCAGAGACAACTATTCGGAAGTTGATAGACTTGTATCGGCTTTTAAAAAAGTTTTCAGAAAAGCGCCATCGAGAGTGGCCCTTTACAGGGAAAAACTTCCATCTTTGTCACTGCCACCCGCTCCAGTAATAACTAGATGGGCATGGCTGGAAGCTACTAATTTTTATGCAGAGAATTTCTATAGTTTACAAAATTTCGTTACATGTTTAAATGACGATGCTCGAAGTATTTCTGAGTGCAAGGAACTAACACAAATCTCAAAGTGTTCCTTCAGGAACACTTTGGAAATTTGCCTAAACTAATCACATATTTTGAAAATCGAAATCTCAAACTAAAAGATGGATTAACCACATTAGATGCGGCTATTAATAATTTCAAAAGTATTCCAAGTGACTTCGGATGTGGCCGTCGGCAAAAGTTAGACGCAGTTTTTAATAGAAATCCAGATTTAATAACATTGTGGCAATTGTGTATGGGGACAATGACACAAAATCAAACTGCTAAATACGCTGAAATAAAAGAATATTTCCAGTACGCACCTATAACCAGTTGCGATGTAGAAAGGACGGTTTCTATCTACAAGCATGTACTTCATTCAAAAAGAACAAATCTTACAGAAGATAACCTGGAGAAAGTATTGCTGGTGAATATTAATACTCCTTTACTCGACTTGAACAACAAAATCAACAAATAATAATGTATTTTGTATTTTATGAGTTGTTATTCAATTATATAAATAAAATTAAAACCTCTTTAAAAATACAACATTTCAATAGTGCGCCCATGAGCGATGAGTCATGGCTCGCTCGATTCCGCTCCCTAATAATAAATATTGAAAATATAAAATATTTAAAAACACATTACACACTAAAAAGCGCCAGAGATAATTTAATGACAAGTTTAAATCATATTAAAGTGTGGTAACAAAAAAAAAAAAAAAGATAAATGATGTTGATTTATCTGTTTTATTACATTTTCAAATATATTGCTTTTTTTTTTATAATTTTACAGTATGCTCTTTTGTGTTTTAAATAAAAGAAAAAACAATTAGTGGAAGCTCTATAGTTGCTCTGGCGCAAATTGTAAAAATACTTTATGCTCTGACGCACTTCCGGTTTCACCGGAAATGCACGGAACTTAAGTTTTTTAAGTGACTCACCCTATATATTTTTGGATTTTCTTGTACTGCATTAAATTGTCTGTTCAACTGTTCTTTTTTAAAATTGAGCCAATAGTTTTTGAGTTATTCATTTTTTTTGAAAATATTTGACCAAAACACGTGTTCAGAAAAAAATCATTTTCACATTGTATTTAAAAGTAAAAACATTAACTCTGGTGGCGCCCATAGCCAAGAAAATTCTACATCATTTGGTAAAGTTGCACTCGACGATACCTCAAAAAACTTTCTTTTTTCAAAGCCTACTTCCTGAAATTTTCACATACCAAAAACTATTTTTTTTTAATGGAACACTCAGTATTTTATTGAGGCATTTTGTTCCTTTTTTTATTCTCTTTCATTTTTGTTAACAATATCCTATACCTATCTTTTGTAATTTCTGAGATAATCACTATAGGAGCAATTAGCGGCCAATTAAAGAATTACGAGCGCTGTTATTCTATGCACCAAATATTCGTTCAACCAATGAAAGGCAGAAATGGCGCTTAACTTCCTTAGTCAACTGTCAAACAACGTAAATGTTAAATCCAACTATCCCAAAAGTAATAATTTTACAGAATGAAGAGCATCGCATTTCAATTTTTTAATTCCGGCAATGTCCAGTTGCAGTATTTAATTTTTGACTGTGTTAGCTAACATCGAAATAAAATAAAGGTTATGTTTACTGACATATTTGAAGATGTCTTCAAAAAGCTTTGAAAATCCGTCCGTAGATAGCGAAGATACTCTCCTCCATTAACATTTTCATCAAAGAAATAAGGTCCAATTATGTAACTACTCAGTATTCTTCCCCACAGTTTTAATGACCAACGATTCTGAAAGTTTACAGGTGTGATAAAGAGGGGGCTTTATGTGTTATAATAGCGGAAATTGTGACGATGAACGTATTCACTTTAATAAAAGGTGGCTTCGTTGGTAAACAACAAAAAATTGAGAAAGCCAGGATAATTTATTTGCTGCCAATTGACAACGATGTAAGCCATTCTGAAAATTTCTTTCACCTAACCCTGTGTATGGATATGCTACGGGTGAATTTCATGTTTATCAATTATTCTGGATTCTCAAATTTGACTTACATCTAACTGACGACTAATTTTCGTAGTACTAGTATGGGGGTGTTCGATTACACTCGCAAGTACCATAAACGTCTTATCCTCACCAGTTATTGCTTTTTCCGTTTTTTTTCATATTCAATACTTTCTGTTGACTCAAACCGCCCATTTTATACTTTCGAAGGTTTCTGGCTTCGGTTGACTTCTACCAGGGATCGCTGTGCATAAAGTGTGGATGCTAGCAAAGAGTTTCAGTCAGATTCACCCAAAACGTCAATCATATCTATTAACTCTTCAAAAGAATAATTCATTTGGATGATAACTAATATAGCGATGCTTTTATAAGTTTGAAATAAATGTATACCGACTTTCTTTAACAGTTGACTCAGGCAGTCAGCCGCATTCCAGCCTTTATTGGACGAATATTTGGGTGCATAGAACAGCACCCGTAAGTTTCTTAATTGACCGCTAATTACTATTATAGTGATTATCTCAGAAATTACAAAATATAGGTATAGGACATTGTTAACAAAAATGAAAGAGAATAAAAAAGGAACAAAATGCCTCAATAAAAAACTGGGTGTTCCATTTAAAAAAAATAAGTTTTTGGTATGTGAAAATTTCAGGAAGTAGGCTTTGAAAAAACAAAGTTTTTTGAGGTATTGTCGAGTGCAATTTTACCAAATGATGCAGAATTTTCTTGGCTACAAGCACCCCCAAATTTAATGTTTTTACTTTAAAAAAACAATGTGAAAATGATTTTTTTCTGAACACGTGTTTTGGTCAAATATTAAAAAAAAAATTAATAACTCAAAAACTATTGGCTCAATTTTGAAAAAGAACAGTTGAACAGACAATTTAATGCAGTACAAGAAAATCCAAAAATATATAGGGTGAGTCACTTAAACCGGAAGTGCGTCAGAGCTTAAAGTATTTTTACAATATGCGCCACAAGCAACCATTGATCTTCCACTAATTATTTTTTCTTTTATTTAAAACGCAAATGAACAATCGAAGAAGCGGCTACTAATGACTCACCCTGTATGTAAAAATATAGGAAGTTTTGCATTTGAAAAACGTGTAGTTTTGTGAATATCTAGGAAATAACACTTTTAATTGTTTTCTATTTTTATCATCTCAATTAAAATAAAAAAATATTCAGCTTACCCTTTGAAGTACTGTTCCACTTGGTTTCAAGATCACATATAAGTAGAAAATTCCAGAAAAGACCTCATCACAGAGTTAAAACATTAGAGATTCAATCCAAATACAAATTTATCATGAATGATATTTTTTAACCGATTAAATTTCAGCTACAAAATCATAACGTGAATTATCAATCACATTCCAGTGGTACAACATATTATTGAACGAACTTTACATGACCGAAAATGAAAGAATTTAACTTGCAATAAATTTTTCTAGAGTGTATGTACCTAGGTAGTTTAACCGTTGATTGAAGGAATATATAAAGATGCGCAACGCTATAGTAAAATTGCGTGTCTTTCCGTTAAGTCGTCCCGCAAACCCCTTGCTGAGAAGCATCATCGCTCTCTCGGGTTGTTTCGAATCTCGGACCCAAACGACTGATGCAGCCGCTATAGATCTCGGATCCAGTTTTGGCTACGCTCAGTGCTATGTAGTGGCGCATCTTTATGTATTCCTTCAATCAACGGTTTAACTAAAGGAACATCTATTAGCTCTTTATTAAAGACTTCACGTCCTAATCGTATTGATTTTCAAAGGTCCTTTATCAAAAAAGGCTGATTGAGAAAAATTTGTCTCCTAGCATATTTTGCAGATATTGAGCAATTATGAACATATTCGTGGAGTTTTTATATTTATCCCAGTAACACTTTAGAGCTAATTTTCTTCTTAAATGATAGGGAAATATGTAAGCCAAGTCAAGAAAGTAACACGTTTACTCCGATCCAAAAGCACTTTTTGCAGATATTTTAAAATGATGCATTCCACACACAACAACTTGATTTAACTATTGCTACACCTATCACGTTTAGTGATGCATTTATTTGGAATTCTATAGTTCTGTCGTTACAACAAAAATATTTTGAAATCCCAACCCTTAGATTCGGGGAATGCAGTGGTGTGAATTAATTAAAAAAAATCTTATTTACTCACAAAATATTTCCTGGTCACCATGTTTGTTCTTCGTTTCTACAACCCCGCGATAAAGTACTCGCAATTGACACGGTGAATTAAGTCGAACTCATATATATAAGGAAGCAAGGCGGTCTAATTGATGGTTTTGTAGTATAGTTGGTCTATATTCGTCTTCAACATGAGGTATATTTAATTTTTTTCTCTTGGAGCGTGTATTTAATGAGTATTTGCCGATGAAAATGACATGTTTTCACTTATATTTCCTCCACAAAACTCATTCATTCGTACACTGCATGTTAAAACAATACCAGACGATTGCGAAATTACTTTCTTGTCCGTTCTTTCGCCTTTTTTTTGGTAAATAATTTGCCGGTTCAAATTGTACTACGCTAATTTGTATGTTTAATACATAAAGAAAGCTTCCTAGATTTAGCATAGGTATACTGTTTAACTATGACATTCCATACCTGGGAAATATAAATGCAGTAAAATTAAAGTTGAATTATTCTATTTGTATTCTGAACGCATCTCACACATGAGGTTCAAATGCGGGCAATTTCGTAGGCGTCAGTATCCAGGTTTTCATGGTTACAAACTAGTGCAAGCAAACCGACCATATTGAATTTATCATCCGTTAATATATAAAAACTGCATTGAATATTTCAATGTTAATAAAAAATCAAGGAATTGTTTAATATTATTGAAAGCTCTTGAAGATCTTAATTTTGGTAAAAATTTGTTTATTTAACGTAATTCTTTTCATTGCTGTTGTATTTTGGGCTCTACCTGACTTTCATTGGAATTTCTATCTTCTTATGAATTAAGAGAATTTTGGATACGTTTTTTTTTTTTTGAGACAGTCAGTATATCAAGTGCATAATTATATGTATTATTGATAATAAATTTTAAGGTAATATTGGATGTCTGCAATTGACTTACGCATTGCGATTTAGAAACTTTCGTCGTCTGAAATCGGCAACGTAAAAAGTCTTTCTTCATTTCTTCTACCGCCATTGCCGTGCCAAATTTATTTAATTTACAATAAAATATAAAAATATATTTATAACCATATGATCATGATTATATGCAACTATAACATTGCCAATATGTTGAAATTAGCATTAAAAATCTGTAATTTCAAATTCATATCGTCACAGTTGATTATTTATGCCGATAGTTCTCAAAATCACTGCTGAAAAAACCTTTAACCTACACTTATGAGATTGAAATGTCAAATTTGACAATTAATTTAAATTCAGGCACGGGTGGAAATTGTGACACGTAAAAACTAAAATGCAAATGGCGGTGGCGTAAATCAATTATACTACGCGATCATTTTGAACTGTCCTGAGTTGGCCATACTGATTTTAATATGGGAACACAGTATAATTGACAAGCCTTTTACTTTCTTATACGTAGTATAAGGAAGTAGGTATTGTATGATGAAAATTTTCGACCTCGAGATATTTGCAGATGTCCACGTTTTGAGGTCCCCTGATACCAAAAAAGTGGTTTTTAAAAAATGTCTGTGCCTGTCTGTCTGTGTGTCTGTCTGTGACCACGATAGCGGTCAAGTCGCTACAGATATCAATTCCAAATTTTGTATTTATGAATATAATCTCCCTCTTGAGAACTGATTAGATTTTGAGCAAAATCGTCAGACCGGAAGTAGTAGTTTACTTCGGTGAAAAAATCGAAATTTGCAAATATTTCGTCAATTACTAAGTTTAAACAAATTTATAAAGAATTCATATGTACTTAGAATTAAGTTTGAAACAAATTGTCTTAAAAAAGTTTTTCGATATTCCAACCGGAAGTAGGTCTTTTACTCTTATCGAAAATCAGTTTTTTGCGAATATCTCGCAGGTCATGCTTTTTAGACAAGTACATTACGAGTATAAAAGTATTTAAAACATAATTTTCAATATCTTTTATATAAAAAAAATTTCAAAATTCAGACCGGAAGTACCACTTTTACTCTTATCGAATAGCGATTTTTTGCAAATATGTCGTAAGTTATGCATTCTATATATATTTATCAAGAGTACAAAAGTATTTAGAACTGGATTTGCAATATTTTTTATATAAATGAAATTTCAAAATTCGGACCGGAAGTGACACTTTCATACGTATAAGAAAGTCGTGTGGTGGCCATACCTCATTTTTTTATTTATTTTAGTGGTTAGGTTTACTATTTAAAATTTTCCTGTAATAAATGTCATTGAAATAGGGTTAGTTTTGAGTTGATTATATGAAAGAATTTTTTAGAAATATAGTAATTGCACTTTATTTTTTATCATAAACAATAATAAATACGTTATAACTTCATTACTGTAAAACATAATCCCATAATTATGTCACAAAATAAATACATTTTAAAAAAGTTGTTCGAAATGTCCACCGTTATTCTCAATGCATAGATTGACACGTCTTCTCATGTTATTGAACACATTGTGGAGTGTTTCTGGTGTAATGTTTTGCAATTCTATTGTAATTTCCTCTTCAAATTCACCGAGATTATGCAGTCTGTTCTGAAACACTTTATTTTTTAGATGGTCAAAGAGAAAAAAGTTCAGTGAGGTTAAATCGGAATTGGCTGGCCAGCGATTTCGACTAATCAATCGGTCACCAGTCACCACAGTATCCTTGCAAATTATTAGTAGTTTGTTGCGCAGTATGTGCAGTTGCCCTATCTTGTTGCAAATACCCCAGGTTTAATTCATGTTCGTGAAGACTGTTAATGAAGGGTTCCAATATTTGTTCTCGGTATCATGAAAAAAAATTGGTCCAATAATCTGTCTTTTCGACATTGCAACCCAAACACCAACTTTGATAGGATTGAGACTATTTTCAAAAAAATCATGTGGATTCTCTGTTGACCAGATATGGTAATTTTGAGAGGTGATATGCCGCGACAAATGGAACCAACATTAATCCGAAAAGAAAGTGCGATTCAAGTCTTCTTCATGTAATGTTCCATTAAACCAATTGCAATAATTCAATCTCTGTTCAAAGTGATTGCCCCGTCAGTGTTGTAGTACAGAAACTGTATATGTCTGCATATGTAAGTTTATTTTGAGTGCCTTATGAGCACTTCCATAGGAAATACCTATAATTTAAATACAAAATGCTGCATAACAAATTACATTTAATTTAAGTAGATCTCTTTACCAGTTTGAGCAGGCAGCTTTCATACAGATTTTGTGGGACTAACTTTCATTTTCTGCCTAATGGCTGCGACAACATCTTCAGTTAAAACTGTTGGTGCTCCCCGTTTCCTTAAACCTTTCAATCACCCTATTGCGAGGACAACCGAATGTGTCCAAGTTTATTTTCAGATTTCCATTTTCCGTTACTACAAAGTCCTGAAAACACGATCCCAATGAATATTTGCATAATCCATCCTGTTGCAATGTTCCACTGCGAAAGTGCAACATTACGATAAACGTATCCTGTTGTATCGCAAAAGGCATGGTATACGAGGTATATTGTCATGAAATAGACAGAAAAGCGACAATAAAACAATGAAAACACGAAAGTACAAGACACTTCAATACATTAGGGTTTTGACATTTGACATGTAAATTTAGAATGGGCAATTCACGGAAGTAAATATTTCCTAGTTTTTGAGAATACTGGGACTTTTTTATTGCCAACCCAGGACAGTTCAAAATGATCTCTTTGTACATTATATAATATCTTCTTCTTTATCTTTCTCTTTCTCTTTTCTCAAGACTTAGTCTTGTTTCTTCTACTCGTCTTAATCTCTTCAGCTTTTCGGGAAGCAGATGTCCAGCTCTCGCACCATCTTTTGGGAGGTCGACCGGGGAGTCTCTCTGAACTTAGCTTTTCATCCTTTGCCCATTTTGCTCATCGATCCTCTGTCATTCTGTCGATGTGGTTTCTCCAATATCGTCGTGCTTCTTATCTGGTCTCCCAAGCTTACTACCTTAAATATTCCTCAATGTCTTTATCTCTGCTGTACTTATCATGCTCTTCGTTTTTGTTGTATCCGCTCGAGTTTCCACAGCATATGTGAAGACAGGTCTCACGGCTGTTTTATATATCCGGACTTTGCTTTCAGTGGACATGTATTTGTTCCTCCATATGAGGTGCCTGAGATAGCCAGACATTCTTGAGGATTTATTTATTTGGGTTCTGACTTCCTGCTGTAAGTTTTTGGAGGTCGTTATCTCCGCTCCTGAGTACGTACACTGTATACATTGGTGGATGGGTTTGTCGTTTACAGCCGGTTTACATCTACTGGGCTCCTTTGCTAAGACCACTGATTCTGTCTTTTCTATACATATCTGCATATTAAGGTTCTCCCCTCTTGTTTGAAACTTATATAGTAGTCGCTGTAGATCGTCTTCGTTATCCGCCATCAAAATTGCGTCGTCAGCGTAGCACAGTATCCTTATCGATTCTTGTCCCATTCTTTATCCTCCATCAACTTCTTTTACACTATTATTTATTTTATTCATAATGAGGTCGAACAAGATTGGGCTCAAACTATGGCCCTGGCGGATTCCAGTTAGTACTGGTACTTGTTCTGTAAATTCCTGTGATATTGTGATCTTTTTTGTGTTATTTTTATTGAGCTCTTTTATTATGTTAATGTAAGGTACGGGTATCCTGTTTTCCTGGAGTATATCTATGATGTCGGCTATTTGTACTCTGTCGATCGCTTTCCTGAGATCTATTAGGCAGAAAAACAAAGGTTTTTTAATACTCGAGAGATTTGTATGATGATGAATATTTCGTCCACTGTCGATATATTCTGTCTGAAGTCTTGTTGTTCGTCGTTTATTTCTATTCTGTTCGTTATTTTTGTTGTTATAATTTGCTTGCTTATGCTGGCTAGTAAAGATATCATTCTATAATTTTCCGGGTCGTTCTTGTTCCCCTTTTTATAGATTGGTATTGTGATGCTGTTTTTCCAGTCAGTAGGCACTTTTTGGGTCGAGATAATTTTCTGGAATAATAATACTGTGATTGCTGTTTCCAATTCAAGTCCTCCGTACTTAAGCATTTCGTTAACGATTTGATCTGGGCCAGGGGCCTTTCTATTTTTCAATCTTATTGCTTCATGTACTTCGTCCTGTATTATGTTATTTTTTTCCAAAAGTTGTGCTGTGTAGGTGTTGTCCTCATTATCTTCATTGTCTCCTGCTCGTGTCCCATATAAGTCTCTTACATGCGTTCCTCATTTTCCTGGAGTAATGATGTTTATTTGTACTTCTTCGGTTACTGCTCTCTTTCTACTCCTTAGTGTGTTCCAAATCCTTTTCTGTCCCCCGTATGGATCAGGTTCCATGTCGGTAGAGATTTTTTTCCAGTATGTCTTTTTTATATCTCTTATGGCATCTCTGTTTCTAATCGTTTTATATTTTTGGTATTCTTCTGTTGTTCTTCTGCTTCTATGTCTGATGGAAGCTTCTTTTTTTTACTTTGCGAACGTTTTCACTTCTGTTAACTATTGCTTCCTGTATTTCTTACCAATTATGTTCACTTTTCTTATTCCGGGTGCCTCTGCTGCACCTCCTATTATGTTGGTTTTGATCTTATAACACATTTCTTCGGCGTTCTAGTCCTCTGCTGTAGGGTTAGAAGCCATTTTTCACTTGATCTACTCTGTTATAATGAATTTTTCAATATACAATGGTACTTTCTTCTTTTGGAGGTTAGCTTTGAAGCAGTACTAACATAGAGCTAGACCGTGCTCTGTGCCAACATTTGCTGATGTGAGTGCTCTTAGATCTTACGTCTACTATTTGACCCCGAGTCATAATAGTAATAATTATTTTTTTTATTGAGATGTATGTAGGTATTACATATTGTGATACAATTCGGTATGACCTACATTTAATAACTTGTATTTACAATTTATTAAATTACATAGTAAGTCTTCTTAGTTCATATTGTATTACTTATTTAGAATTGTTTATAAAATTAAATATAAATTATATTAAGATTTTCTTACTAACAGTAGATATGCTAGAATTCAGTATATAACAAGTACTATAAAAACAATATTATACCAGGTATTATAAAAGTTAGATCATTAATAAAATATAATAAACCGTATTCTTATACCTTTTATTATGTATTTTTCTGAGTATGTATACTCTCGGCAAAAAGTTTTGTCGGGTCCTAAGACCAGCTATATTAAGATCTGGGTTTTATAGAATTTGTAATTATTTATATTGATGATATTTATTAGTATGTATCTGTCATTATTTTTTTTCTGTAATATACATTCTATTTTTTTGAAATAAATACAAAAAAAATTATGGGTTTTTCATTATAATTTAATTCAAAATTCTTGATTATATTACTATATCTGCATTCTATGACTTTTTTACCTGGGGCGTGGTTGCCTGGTATTTACCTTGGTATTTACAGCGCAATTGCTAGGGGTGTTTAAATTTTGGAATATTATTTAAATAACGATTTTTGTAGCCCATATATCAAATACTTTTTTTTAATAGTTCAGCCACTTCTCTAAAGATCAATTATTTCACCATTCCTTGTTTCATTTGTATGGTAATTTCTCTGCATTTTTAAAACTACAAATGTTAAAACGTCCGGGGTAAGTGTGATATTGCTTTTATTTTACATTTTAAAATATTTTCCTTAAATATATTGTCTTCAAAAGATTATTTGTGTAATTTATTGTTTGCTTATTTATTGATTTATTATGCTAGATGTATTTTATTTTTGAGGAAATTTAATATATCTCTGAAGGGTAAACAAAAATCTCCCTTTATAGTTTATTAAAATTTAGTGGGAAATATTCTTATATGTACATTTTAAAAAGCATAACTTAACGATAATACCCATTATAATCGAATGAATGTAATACTATAAACTTATCTATATTCACGCATATGCTAGTATAAATTAAAAATTCATACAAAATGAACAACTCAATCATGACGAAATGTTCCATTAAAATTAAGTGTTGTAAATAAATCATATTTTATTTTGCATTTAACATTTACATGGGTGTATTATGGCTATGCACTAATACATAAAGTTGTCGTGTTCGCTTTCGTTTAATCGTTTTAATATAAGCTATCTGACTTTGCCTGTGAGTTTTTACTTGAAGTGCAGCATATTGAGACACGCCCCGCTTCCGTTGTCTCTTGTAATTGCTGTCTCTTTCTTTACATCTTGAATCGTTAAAAAGTGTGTAGTCGGGCGAACTGAGGAGGTCAGTCTTTAATTGTGTACGCAATCTAGATTTTATAATCTGAGTCATTCGCGTAAAATTACTGAACCGAATTAGGTGAAAAATATACGATTATTTACGTTCACTTATTCGTTCAGTGCGTTTATTTAAAAGCGGTTTGCTTGACTAGAAGGACAGTCGAAAAAATGAAATGGGATTTTCTATTTCGCGAGGAGTATACTTTTCTTAATCAACGCAAAAGTATTGATCAAATAATTTAATAATAAAGATTTTCGTATTCATATGAGACTCGAAGACAAGTCTGTTATTTTCTAGAGAAGGGTGCTAATCATTACACCAAATGGCACTCTAACGGGTGCATTTAGTTCACTTAGTGATCTTTCATTTGCATTTTAGCGAATTTACACGTTCAGCTCTTGCTTAATTTTAACATAGTTGTCGAATTTGACATATTAGAATCCCATAAGAGCAGTTTAAAGAATTGTCAAGTAGTGATTTTAAAAATTATCGACATTAACTAATTAACTTTAACATAATATTAATTTCAAATTTCAAAATATTAGCATATATATTAGCAAAATTCAGTTTTTTACGAATACATATCTCGTAAGTTATGCTTTCTAGGCAGGTGCTATGCGGGTAGAAAAGTATTTAAAACATAATTTTCAATACTCTTCTTATAAGAAAAAAAAAAAAAACAAAAATTGGACCGGAAGTAATACTAACAAATATGTAGTAAATTATGCATTCTATATACCGGGTGTCCCAGCGGAGGAGTAAAGTTCATTATTAGTATTTAATAATGTAGATAGCGAATAATTTTTAATACAAAAATTGTAGATAATCATAATAGCTTTACAATTTAAAAATATTTTCATTTATACAGAGTGTTCGACAACGACGGACCAACACAAACTTATGTTTTTTTAAAAGGAATGCTATGTACTTTTTTACATTTTATGATAGCCCTTGACGGGCTGATTAAACTGACATCACCTGTATTTGTTGTTTTTCTACTGTTTCTTAGATATGGCGATTTTTCGTTAAAAATTGTACAACATTTAAAAAGTTGTTATAAAATAACGATTGATGATGAAATACTTATTATGGGCTCAATTAGTAGAGATATATTTTCAGTACGTGAAATTAATGTTTATTTAGACATATCTACGCATGTTCTTTAGAATTACATACTATTCGTTAAAGTTAAAAATTCTAAAAAAAATTTAATGTCATGTCATTGAAAAGTACTTAAAATGTACTAATTAAAATTATATACTTTCTAGTGTCTGTGCGCGATATTGCAAAAGTTATAGGATATTATATCTGGATAAACCCAATTACGACTTAAAAATATGAGTTGCCTTGACATAATTACACATAGCATAATTAAAATTAATCGAAAAGAGTTATTTCTAATATTTTCTTCTTACAAATAAGTAATTTTTATTCAACTTTTAAAATTCATGAAATGAAAAGTTTGGAAGTTCATGAATTAACAAGGAAGTTCATGAATTAACAATAATTATAGTTAAAATGTCGCAGTCGCTCTGTGTCAAAAAATTGTTTATCGTCATACTTAGACTTAATTTTAAATTACTTTAAAATTAAAGAAGTCATACTTAGATTTATAACTTCAGTTGAAAAGCAATTTCTTATTTGTTTAGAAGTAGCTATTTTCGATTTATTTTAGTTATAGTCGTAGTGCAAGTCATGGCAACCCATATTTTTAAATCGTAATCGGGTTTATTTAGATATAATATCCTATCACTTTTGCAATATCGCGCACATGCACTAGATAGTATATATTTTTAATTAGTAAATTTTAAGTACTTTGTAATGACATATAGAGATACAGGCTTGTTTCATTTGATTTTTTTTAGAATTTTTAACTTTAACGAATGGTATGTAATTCTAAAGAACATGCGTAGATATGTCGAAATAAACATTTATTTCACGTACTGAAAATATATATCAATCGTTATATCATAGCAACTTTTCAAATGTTGTACAATTTTTGTAGAGCTTATGGTTATCTACAACTTTTGTATTAAAAATTATTCGCTATCTACATTATTAGCTATCAATAATGGACTTTACCGCTCCGATGGGACACCCAGTATATTTATCAAGACTACAAAAGTATTTAGAGTTGGATTTGCAATATTTTTTGTTTATATGAAATTACAAAATTCGGACCAGAACTAACACTTTTACTCTTAGCGAGTAGCACTTTTTTCTATAGTGATTTATTAAGAGACTAGACGTAGTAGAATAGGATTTTGAATAATTTTTGGATAAAAAAATTCTTAAAATTGTATTCTTTGAAACGCTCATACGTACAAGAATGTCATATGGTGGTCAAAACTCATTATTTTTGGTTGCGACATATTTGCTTAGTCGAATAAAATCACTGCACGTAGTTCTTGCACAGTTCAACTTCCACCCGTCAGCGTACCCTAAGGGAAATGCCGACGTATCTAAATGTTTATAACACAGAGTGTTCATATAAGAGTAGGTGTTCAGTTAATAGGAAAATTTATATTAGCGAAGCTATTATTGTAACGAAACCAGCCTACATTAAAAAGAAAGGCAAATATTCGGCGCGACTGGTAAACAAGTCGTAAAGCAATAAAGCATCCATTTTATATGTACTGCGAAGAGACAGATGTCTGCCGTATGTTCTACAAACATCGAGAGAAAGATGGAGTTTTCGCGAATGCTTCCAGATGTTTTGTATGCGTATATAAAAGCAGTTGAACCGATGGATGAGTAATTCCGGAATAAGAAAGTCCTTAAGTAGTCGTCGCGCGGAACAGACCAAAGTACAAATAAATATAAGAAATAAATAAATAGTTCCTTGAGTGGTAGTCGAAGAGTAAACATAAATATAAGTAGTACAAAATAAATATAGTGGTGCGGTGTTATATAAATAGAAGTGATATAAATATACGGACATAAATATTAGTAATAGAAATAAATACCTGTGTTAATTTAAATCGTAGTAGTTTAAGTGTGATACATTAGTTTTACATTTTTTTATATTGTAATTAATTTTACGTGTGTGAATATACAGACTGTTTTAAATAAATAAATTGCACGAGTTGTTTATTGCGAACCCGAAAACACTACAATATTTTACCGGTCCCCTAAGAAGTGTCCGCTTAAGAAGGATGTCCGCTTACGAGGAGTGTCTGCTTATGAGGAGTACTCTGTATATATACGGTTATTTCTAATTTTTTATTTTGAGTATTATTGTTAATTTTGTTGTATTTGTGCCATTAAATCTCTTCAAAATAAAAAAAATGTTTTTCTTTAAATTAATCGACCAAAAGATACCTAACATACAAGTTGACTATCATTACTTATTCAAGATTGCAAAGAAAACAAACCAGATTAGCACAATTTTATAAAGTTGGAATTTTTTTTTTTGGAAAATACATTTTCCGATACATCTGTATACAGCTTTGTGTAATGATACACTTGATATTACCAGGTAAATATTGCAACGTCGTATTCTTGGGCCGTACTGGAAGTGCGACGAAAGATATGAGAGAGTAGAGATAACTACTAGCCAGTTGATGCTTCACCGTTAAATGTAGCGAGAGCGGGGATACAGTACGCCACGTTGCAATTCTGATGTATTTTGGACTTGCTATATCAAGTGTAGCATTACACAACCGGTGTATGTATTATGTACCTGCAGATGTTAATGCCATGATATTATTTACTGCATCTATGTATACCTAAACCATTTTACACCCGCCAGAAAGAAAATGACGCATTTCACACATGCCTGCTGCCACAGCACGCAACAAGTAAAAGCAATAAAAATGTAAAATTTAATTATCAACAGACAAACGTATCTCCACGCTGCAGGGATAGCCATAATAAATTTAATTTTAAGAATCTCAACACAGATACCTATGCCATGTAATAAATAGCAAATGTCACTATACTATAATGGATACCATTCGTCATTATGTGATGCAATGTTCCCGACACGGTAAAGTGTCCGCTTATCAAACATCTCCCAGACTGCTGCCCACTTCATTTTGTGTGCGAAAATTGCGTTCACTTTTTTACCATCTTTCGTAACTTCAGATGCAGGACGTGGTATGTCCTATATGTGTGTCCGTTGGCGCTGACTACCCAGAGTACGCACCGCAAAGCGTCCTGACATTAAAAGAGTTATAAAGTTTTATTACGTAATATATTTATTTAAAAATTTAAATAAACACGTATTATTAAAAAAAAACCTTTTGCCTACTAAATAATAATAATTTTAAAATTTGTTTTTCAGTGTTTGAACATTGTAATTATAGTTTTCAGCTTAACACTGATAATTTAATGAAGTAAATTTAGTTATAGTAATTTAACCCCAGGTTTGATTCCAGCTCACGATATCCCAATCGCTAGTCAGATGCCCCAATCTTTAAATCGTACTGAATCAATTAAAATTTAGTAAATACATATTCCTGAGTGCGGGTTTCTATTAATAACTGTTGCTGATGTGATTCTGTACGAGTTAAAGATTCGAAATCATAGCCCCCGGTGGCTATTCGAATCTTACCCGTGGCTAAATTTTGACAATTAAATTTACCTAATTAAATTATCAGCTGTCATATACAGGGTGAGTCAACGATCTGACAAAGAAAATTTACTCTTTATAATTCTTAAATAATTAAAAATTCGCGTACTGTAGTTGATAGGGTTGCTATTGCTTTACAATTTAAAAATATATACGCTTATGCAGGTTGATCCATTAATTATGGCACATAGATGTATTTTTTTAAATTGAACAGCCTATATAAGATCAAATTTGGATCTCGCGTTAAAATAGAGATATTTTTTTTATTAAGAGTAATTATTCGTTAAAGTTAATAGTTTTCGAGTTATTTATGAGTAAAGTTAAAAAGTGACATTTACAGCTGTCTTTCTAATTGCCTCTAATTCAATAAATGATAACTAAAAATGTATGCGTATGTTATTGAAACATAACGAAATCCAGTGCACACGTACGTCAAGATAATTGGGAGAAGTAGATTCTATGAAACGGTTTTAAACAGGAACTATTATAAACATTACGAAGCATGTAATTAACAGTCAAAACAATGAAAAAACGAAACTAACTCCCCGTACTTTATTTATCTTACGAAATATAAGATAAATATAATAAATTTTAAAAACCCCTCACGCTTCTACCTATATACGCCCATGAACAAAGGAATTTAAGAATAAAAATGTAAACAGATGTTGCAGTTCACCATATGAATAGTGCTATTTGGTAACTGCGTGATGTTATATGTACATTATTTCTTTTGTCCGTCGTAATTTCGGCCCCGTACGTCCGGTCTATAGTGATGAGTGATTGCGGGACTAAAATAAAATAGTTGCGATAATTGTTTTATTTTACGTTAGGTCTAAGCTACGGATACAGTCCAGGTATTATAGACAAAACAAACAAAAAGGAAAAACATCAACATGTTATAATAAGTTTTTATTTGGTTGCCCTCAAACAGAACAAACTCAATAGCGATTATTCAATTACATAACTAATATCACAAATAAAATTATTAATAGATTAGCTAAATTTCACATGAAAACAATTGTATTTAATAAATTCAATCTAGATAAAATTTTGACTAATAAAAAAAAGTTTGATTGTTTGATAAATTAAACTGCATTTTTTGCAACTCTCTTTACATAGGCCAAACACGAAGCAATTGTCGTAAACGAATAGATGAATATAAAGGCTGTATTACACTTACCAAGTTCTTGACCAAGTTATTGGCCAAGAAATTGTCGGCAAGTTCTTGATCAAGTTATTGTTGACCTTGACTGATTTACACTTATCAATTTCTTGGCCAAGTTTTTCGGTGAATTAGCAGTACCTACCAATAGTGCAAAAGTACGAAATAAAAAAATTAATAAAGTTACCGAAGATTTGAGTTTGATGTTGAATGTAAAAATTACTGCACAAGAGATACAAAAGAAAATAAATAATTTACGTATACAATTCTTTCAAGAAGTATCAAATTAACATGTCATTTTTAACATTTTACACAGTTGGCAAAAAACTTTATAACATGAATATTACTAGAAATCACTAAAAACTTAATCAAGTTGAGAAGAAAAATAGAACATGTTCTAAGCCCCCAAGTTCTTGGCCAAGAAATTGATCAAGTCGACTTGGAAAGTGTAATTCACGACTTGTCGTCAATTTTAACTTGACCAAGGTCTTGGTCAATAACTTGGCCAAGAACTTGGTAAGTGTAATACAGCCTTAAGAAACAGATTTTAAATTCCAGGAAATCTTCAGGGATTTCAGAACACTGTATTGATGATAATCATCACATAGAAAATTACGTATCCTTATTTTTCAATAAACATTTAATCAATTATTATTTTCATCACAGTTAACACCTGTACAAAACTTGCTTAAAAAATATACATATATGTATACTTTTACTGTTTGAGACCTCTTTTTTCTGGTTATATATATATATATATATATATATATATATATATATATATATATAATGCGGGCATTTAAAAAACTCCATCTGTTGTGTAAGGGTTTTTATTATTTAAGATTGGTAGCGATTGGTAGTTTTAGACTAGAATAGGAGTTTTGTCAACGAACTAGATACAGAGATGATGGCTTCTAGTAGCGCCATACACATGTATAAGATTTAATATCTGTTACTGTAGCTTTGTTAATAAAGTGTTTTAAAATGAAAAGTGTGTTAACGTTTAATTAAAACGAACCCACATAAGAAACAACAAAACATGGTGTCAGAAGTATTAATTAAAACGTGATAACAATCCTGATAACATACTAGTTCCCGCCAATAGATAGGTAACGAAAACAAAATGGAGTGCAAACCACCAGAACAATTTTCCATGGAAGATTCAATTAGTAAATGGCCGAAATGGAAACAAAGGTTCGAGATTTTTATGCTAGCATCAGGAAAAAGTAAAGAACAGGAAGATGTAAAAATTGCCTTACTGTTACATACAATAGGAGAAACAGGTCTGGATATATACAATACCTTTCCTAAGGATAATATAAAAACACTAGAAAATGTCCTACACTGTTTTGACCAGTATTTTCTACCCAAGAAAAATATAACAATGGAAACATTTAAATTCAATAATATTATTCAAAAGGAAGATCAAACCATTGATTCGTTTATAACTGAATTAAAAAAGCAAGCTGCTAACTGCGAATTCATGTGCTCAAAGGACAACTGTAAACAGTCATATATTGACAGAATGTTAAAAGACAGAGTAATTCTAGGAATTAATGACAAACAAATACAACAAAGATTAATTAGAGAACCTGACATGAGCCTTGAAAAAATACAAGAATACTGTAAATCTGTAGAATTATCCGAGCAGCATATAAAATTATTAACTCCAGAAGAGCGAGTCAATGCAGTTTCACTAGCACTAATTAAATGCAAAAGATGTGGCTTTGAACACACGAGAGGGAAATGCCCTGCATACAACAAAACTTGTGCTGTATGTCAGAAGAAAGGACATTTTGCAAAAATGTGTCGCTCGAAAGATAAAAATCAACTATCCACATCAGATTTCAAAAATTCTAGAAAGGATGCAAAAGATAAAAAAGAGAAAAATGAAAACCCAAGATACGAAGAAAAAATAGAAGAAATCCAGACATCGAATGAAGACAATTCAAATATTCTACAAAGAAAAACCGAACTAAATCAAGACAACTATGTTGAAATTTATGAACATAAAGAAAATTCTTTGAATGTATCATGTTGGTATGAATATGTTTTAATTAATAATCATAATATTAGATTTAAATTAGATTCAGGTGCAGAATCAAGTGTATTACCACTAAAAATTCTCAGCAAATTAAATATTCAGAAATCCTCTATTATTCCAACTAAAAGTATTATTCTTTCTTATGGAAATTTCAAAACTAATGTACTAGGTGAATTAATTTTAAAATGTAGCTATAAAGATAAATCTTGCAATTTGAAATTTCTAATTGTAGATCTTGATTCTGAACCGATATTAGGATTAACAGACTGTATAAAATTCAAATTAATATGTCGCTTAAATGCAATTGAGAATAATTTACTTGATAAGTTTACGTTATTACCAAATAACAAAAATGACCTTTATGAACAATTTATGGAAATATTTAATGGTCTTGGCTGTATACCAGGATTCGTAGATATAAAATTAAAAGAAAATGCAATTCCAGTCATTCAGACTCAGAGAAAAGTACCATTATCACTACATAAAAAACTTAAAGAAACTCTAGATGAATTAGAAGAAAAAAGTATAATTTCAAAAGTAAATTATCCTACTGAATGGGTAAATTCTTTAATGATAGTAGAAAAACCCAATGGTTCCCTTCGCTTATGTCTTGATCCCAAACCACTAAATAAATTTATTTGCAGAGAACATTTTATAATACCCAAATGTGATGATATTTTAAACAATTTGGTAGGTAAGACCATGTTTTCGGTCATAGATATGAAAGATGGGTTTTGGCAGATCCAACTTAATGAAAGCAGTTCTAACTTATGTACTTTTAATTCCCCCTTTGGTAGATATAAATTTAATCGAGTACCCTTTGGCCTAAATTCAATACCTGAAATATTCCAAAGAAAAAATATGGAAATATTTGGTGATATACCTGGTGTAAGTATATATTTTGACGATTTAATCGTTACAGGTTCTAATGAAATAGAACATGATAGAGCATTCAAAACTGTCCTAGAAAGAGCTTTAAAATACGGAATTAAATTTAACTTTAGTAAATTACAATATAAACTAGAAGAAGTAAATTTTTTGGGCCAAGATATCTCAAAAAAAGGTGTTCAACCCTCAAATAAAAATATTAATGCTGTCTTAGCTCTAGAAATACCAGAAAATAAGAAAGATTTACTTAGAATTTTAGGACTATTTAAATTTTTTTCTAAGTTTATACCGAACTTAACGCAATTAACTTTTCATATGAGAAATTTAAGTAGAAATGATATCAAATTTATTTGGACAGATGCTCATCAATCCGAATTAGATACTTTAAAAACTTTGATCACAAACAAACCAATATTAAAGTTATTTGATGAAAATAAAAAAATTACTATTCAAACTGATGCTTCTAGTAAGGGCATGGGTTGTGTTCTGTTACAAGACGGATATCCCGTATCATTTGCATCTCGATCTTTGAATCACGCAGAAGTCAAATACGCTCAAATTGAAAAAGAACTCCTCAGCATAACATTTGCTTGTGAAAAATTTAAATTTCTAATTTATGGCAGAGAGATAACTATACAGACTGACCATAAACCATTAATCCCGATATTTAATAAGAGTTTGGATAATGTTAGTGCTCGTTTACAACGAATGTTATTAAAGTTATTAAAATATAAGTTAAATGTTGAATATCTCCCCGGATCGAAAATGTACGTAGCTGATACTTTAAGTAGATCCTACATTAAGACAAATACACCAGTAGATGAAGAATTGGAGTATATGGTGCATTCACTTTCCTTAAATGTCCCTATGACTCCAGAAAAGAAAGTAACTTTTCAAAATGCTATTGATAAGGACATAATTCTGTCAAGAGTTAAACATTTTTGTTCTACAGGCTGGCCTAAGTCCAATAGAGCTCTAGATGGAGAATTAAAATATTATTTTGCTTTAAGGGATGATATATTTCTCTCAGATAATCTATTGTTTTATAATACTAAAATTATTGTACCTTCACAATTAAGAAAGGAAATGTTAAAATTAATTCATGAGGCCCACTTTGGAATACAAAAATCTAAATTACGCGCTAGACTAGTAATGTTTTGGCCAAAAATGTCAGCTGATATTGAAAATTTTATAAATGAATGTGAAATATGTCAAGTAAATAAACCAGCTAATAAAAGAGAGAATCTTATAACACACGAAATTCCAAATCGACCCTGGCAATACTTGTATTCTGATTTTTTTGAGTATAAAAATCAAAACTATTTATTAATCGTAGATTCTTATTCACATTGGATGGAAGTGGTTCCTACTTCTAGCAAAACGGCAGAAACTGTTGTTAAAGTTTGTAAAGAAATATTTTCAAAATTTGGTGTACCGGATAAATTCTTTGGAGATAACAATCCGTACAATAGCATATGTTTCCGGGATTTTGCGAGAAACTGGAACTTTGAAGTTGAATTTTCTAGTCCGCATCACCACCAATCAAATGGTTTAGCCGAAAAATACGTGGACATAGCAAAAAGAATGTTAAAGAAAATGAAAAATTATGATGATTTGCCTAACTTTTTATTAGAGTATAGAAATACCCCATTACCAAGCATAGGTTATTCTCCTTCTCAACTACTTTTAAATAAATTGGTAAAAACAAAAATTCCTACAGCTATAGAAAATTTAATGCCTAAAATTATAGAAAGCCCTACTGTTACAGATAAATTAAGGAGTAATTCTAAAAAACAAAAAAAACACTATGACAAATCAGCAAAAGATTTACCTCCTTTGAATAGAAACGAAAATATTTTATTTCAAAAAAATAAAAGATGGGAAAAAGGTAAAGTGGTGGAAAAGTATAATGATCGTTCCTATATTGTTAAAGATTTAAATAATAATAAATTTAGGCGTAATCGGAAGCTAATTAACAAAACAAAAATAAGCTTCAATAAAAGTAATTTTTGCCCTAACTTGCATTATGTTTACGAAGACCTTCTGGTTAGTGAAACAGATATTAACGATGTTAACCCTGATAATGTTGTAGTGCCTGTTGAAACTATTATTAATCTTGATGATACTATAATAAATAGTGTAATTGATAATGATGTAAATCCTAATCGTAGTGACAATGATGTATCTATAGATAATGATATTATGAATGTAAATGATAATGACTTATTTATAAGAAATCAAAATAAACCTGTAAATACAAGAAGTATGAGAACTTCTCGGCCGCCTCAAACCTTAAGTGACTATGTCTTATATTAATGTATTAACTTAAAAAAAAAAAAAAAAAAAAAAAAAGAAAAAGCGTGTTGTGTAAGGGTTTTTATTATTTAAGATTGGTAGCGATTGGTAGTTTTAGACTAGAATAGGAGTTTTGTCAACGAACTAGATACAGAGATGATGGCTTCTAGTAGCGCCATACACATGTATAAGATTTAATATCTGTTACTGTAGCTTTGTTAATAAAGTGTTTTAAAATGAAAAGTGTGTTAACGTTTAATTAAAACGAACCCACATAAGAAACAACAAAACACCATCAAGTTGGCAGACAGTGCAGGTGTTTCATTGGTACTACTCCGATCAACGGTACACGCATACGTATTGTATATATGTACACATACTTTATTGTATGTATTATATGCTATTCCGTACAATGTATGTACAAATAAACATTTCTTGCGGTTAATGATTGTCGTATTCTTGTCGGCATAGGTAGAAATTCAAAATTATACAAACGGGGAACCGTTAAAGGATTAGATATATTGTAGAGGCAATACGTATTATTATGAAACACTTCCGTATCACGGGTGTGGCATTTTGTGCTCTTTAAATAAATGTTATTTAATATTATTTAATATGGACACAAATTACTTTCATCTAGCGGTCTTTTTAATATATTGGTATCGTTAGTTTTATAGACAGATCGACACCTTTTAATATTACTAACGTGTAGTTAATAATAAATGATTTGTGTTGATAGTGATCCACTGGCATCTTTAATAATACTTTCTTGATTGAGTTTAAAAATTTATATTATACGCTTAACAATTTGTACTGTGCCTGTGGTAAATATAAAATTTAACTTGCAAAACGCAGTTTGTCCAAATTTTCAATTTTTCAACTATAGGTGGCGTTGCAATTTTGGTGCGGCGTCATTGATTCAACAATTTTTGGTCCATACTGAATTCGATGATATGTTAGATGAATTACCCTGACAGACACGTGGAATGCTCGAATGGTTTCAACATGATGGAGCACCACGACATTATAAGCGAACGGTACGAAATTATTTAAATGAAATATATACTCACGGATAGGAAGAAACGCGCCTTTTGATGAGGAATGGTAAAAGATAGTGTATATTAAAAGTCGTATAACACAGTGGATGACTTTAGAGAAGCTGTACTAGAAGCTTTTGTTAATATTGATGGACGTTACGTTAGAAATGCAACAAAATCGGTTTTAGAAAGATATAACTTGTGCATTAACCATTGTATAATGGTGGTCATTTTGAACATATTTAGTCTTCAGTACTTTAAATACGTTGCTTTGGTAATACAAATTTATTTATAGCATAATTTCCTTTATCGTTTCTAATTTATCGTTTGTCATTCAATGTTTATTACTTTCTCTGAAATTATTTTTATTTCTAAACTCAAACGGAATAAACACTTAACACTATAATAATTTTGTTTGTAATTTTGAAATAAAAATAAAAAATTTGACAACTATAGACGGGACACGAGCGGCCGATGACTCATCGCCGACGGACGCACTATTGAAATTTTGTATTTCCGTTCTTTCTACATCGCAAATGGTTATAGGTGCGTACTGGAAAAATTCTTTTATATCAGCGTATTTAGCAGTCATTGTCCCCATACACAATTGCCGCAATGTTATTAAATCTGAATTTCATTAAAAACTTCTTCTAACTTTTGGCGAAGGCGACATCCGAAGTTACTTGGAATACTTTTGAAATACTGATTTTCTAAATTTTGGATTTGTGTTAGTTCTTTCCACTCAGAAATACTTCGAACATCGTCATTGAAGGCCCAGGTAACTAAAGATGAAGACATATACAAAGCATACAAAGAATACAAGAAAAACTTCAACGATCAAATAAATAAAGCAAAGCAAAATGAAAATCAAATATACAGGGTGTTTAAAAAAGATGCGGCAATATTAAAGGGGTTGATTGTCCAGGTCATTTTATACAAAAAGTTTATAATAAACAAGGTCCGCAAACGCTTCGTTACCGATCTACAGCGTGTTGAAGTTTAATTAAAAGAAACAGTAAAAATTAGATTTCTCCAAGACGGCATTAAAGATCATAATGAAATTTTAGGCGTGTTATTTTTCAAGAAAAAAATAGGACGCCGCTGATTTCTCTAAAAATAAAAATATGTTTCTATTCTTTGTTTAATTGTGAAGAAAAAAGCTCTCTTAACTTTCTATCATACGACGTACCGTTTTTTAGTTAAAAAACACATTTTAGTGCATGGACATTTATTACAGAAATTTTTTTTTAAATAACAAGGATTTTATTTAAGGGCAAAAACAAATATTTTACCATACCAACAATTTTAGCAAGCAAAAATTACAATAACTGTGCAAAGTGACCACATCGAGCTCGGATGCAAGAATCCAATCTTCTCCTCATAGACTGGCGAACTCTCTCAAAAACAACAGGATCGGTTTCGATTGAGTTGCACCCAGCAATGATTCGATTTCTTAAGTCTTCTACGTTTTCCAATGGAGTAGCGTACACCAATGACTTCAAAAAAAAGATGCGGCAATATTAAAGAGGTTGATTGTCCAGGTCATTTTATACAAAAAAGTTTATAATAAACAAGGTCCGCAAACGCTTCGTTACCGATCTACAGCGTTTTGAAGTTTAATTAAAAGAAACAGTAAAAATTAGATTTCTCCAAGACGGCATTAAAGATCATAATGAAATTTTAGGCGTGCTATTTTTCAAGAAAAAAATAGGACGCTACTGATTTCTCTAAAAATAAAAATATGTTTCTATTCTTTGTTCAATTGTGAAGAAAAAAGCTCTCTTAACTTTTTATCGTACGACGTAACGTTTTTTAGTAAAAAAAAAACACATTTTAGTGCATGTACATTTATCATGCTTATAAAAATATTTTTAAACAGTCCTGTTTTATTCACTGACATATTGAATAACATATGATTAATAATTTTGTATGTGGTGTCGAATTTATTGAATTTCATTATCATGAATCGCTATACAAATGCAGAGATGACCGACATGCACTACATTTATGGACTTGCTGATGGAAATGAATTAGAAGCTAGGCGGTTGTATACTGAAAGATTTCCTGGCCGTATTGCTCCTGATAGAAAAACTTTCGAAAGTATTCATCGGCGTCTTTATGAAACAGGCACATTAAGACGAAATGGAGGAGCAGGAAGGCCAAGGACAGCAAGAACGGTAGAGCTGGAAGAGGATGTCCTAGACATGATTGAAGAAGATCGAGGTACTTCTACTCGAAAAATTGCTGACGCTTTGGATGTAAGTAATGGGACTATTTGGCACATTCTGAAGGAAAATTTGTTGTATCCATTCCATATACAACGCGTTCAAGCATTACTTCCTGCTGATTTTCCTCCTCGCATTGCATTCTGTCAATGGCTTTTGCAGAAAATGGTTCAAATCCCTCAATTCCTGATGTTGATTCTGTTCACCGATGAAGCGAATTTTTCAAGAAATGCAATACGCAATTTCCATAATAACCATGTATGGTGTGACGAAAATCCACATGAAATTGTTGAAAATCGTTTTCAACATCAGTTTTCTTTGAACGTTTGGCTTGGGATTATGGGTGACTGCCTAATTGGACCGGTATTTTTACCAAGGAGACTAACCGGAGAGGTGTATCGCAACTTTTTGGAAAACACGCTCCCTGGATATCTGGAGGACGTACCATTAGCAATTAGAGATGCAATGTGGTATATGCACGATGGCGCACCATCCCACTTCAGTCAAGTAACTCGTGATTTCTTAACACAAGCATACGAAAATCGCTGGATTGGCCGAGGTGGACCACACTTATGGCCTGCACGATCCCCGGACTTAAATCCCCTGGATTTTTTCCTGTGGGGCCATTTGAAGTAGAAGACTTAAGAAATCGAATCATTGCTGGGTGCAACTCAATTGAAACCGATCCTGTTGTTTTTGAGAGAGTTCGCCAGTCGATGAGGAGAAGATTGGATTCTTGCATCCGAGCTCGAGGTGGTCACTTTGCACAGTTATTGTAATTTTTGCTTGCTAAAATTGTTGGTATGGTAAAATATTTGTTTTTGTCCTTAAATAAAACCCTTGCTATTTAAAAAAAAATTCTGTAATAAATGTACATGCACTAAAATGTGTTTTTTTTACTAAAAAAGGGTACGTCGTATGATAGAAAGTTAAGAGAGCTTTTTTCTTCACAATTAAACAAAGAATAGAAACATATTTTTATTTTTAGAGAAATCAGCGGCGTCCTATTTTTTTCTTGAAAAATAACACGCCTTAAATTTCATTATGATCTTTAATGCCGTCTTGGAGAAATCTAATTTTTACTGTTTCTTTTAATTAAACTTCAACACGCTGTAGATCGGTAACGAAACGTTTGCGGACCTTGTTTATTATAAACTTTTTTGTATAAAATGACCTGGACAATCAACCCCTTTAATATTGCCGCATCTTTTTTCAACACCCTGTATATAAATGAAGCATGTAACAAACAAAAAGCTATATGGACGGTCATCAACAGGGAAACAACTAAAACTAGAAATAAAGTAAAATCAGATACAAAACTCTCTGCAAACGAAGTTAATAACTATTTCATGGGCATTTGAAAATAGATCCTAATAAGCACGGAATCAGGTACACAAATACAGAAGTACCTAGAAAATATGAGACTAGATAATAGATGTTCGTTCTATTTTAAAACTATTACAGAAATAGAAGTGTTGGATGTAATAAGAAATGTGAAAAACAAACAAACCAGTGATGTGTATGACGAAATTTCGACCTGATACGTCCGGTCTATAGTGATAACTAATTTTAAGTTTTTTAATAAACGTGATATGCATCTATCAAATATTTCCATAGCTTACTACTTTTGACAGTTTGTCAATTAAAATGAAAACATGGCCATAATTTATTTATTTATAAGAATAACTATAAAAAGTAGCACATCATGTGAATCCTTCAGAAAAGAGCTTTTTGTTATATAATCATGACCTACTATGGTTTGGATTAGGAAAAGCACAAGTTTCTATCATAGCTAAAATAAAGAAATAGGTTAAAGTATATTATTTATAGTTTGGTTCGAAAATTGTAGAAATGACTCATTGCGAACGACTTGGACAGTAGCGAGGGATACTACGAATGAGTCATTTCTACAATTTTCGAACCAAACTATAGTTAGTATATAATTTCCTACAACTTTTTCCTTTACACATTTCTTCTAAAGTCAATAGTAACAGAGCCACGGGCACCCAACAAAATAACAAAAAAATCATTTTGGCAAAATATACGTATAGTAAGTCATGCACTTTTTCCAACAAACAAAATTCTAATTAAATAGAGCTATTAAAACTGCAATTCTTTTCACATTTAATCGAATCTATATCTGATGTAGTTTCCGAGATGCCCATACTATAAAACATCGGCAAAAACTCACTTTAATTTACATGCATCAATAGAAAAATTAATATTTTAAAATAATCCAAACTATTCTATTATAAACTTCGAGACACTTCGTGGTGAATATTTGTAATTACTGAGAACACCCAACGAAAGAATCCAGTAGTGTTGTATGCAATCCATTCATAGTAGGTACCGTATCTATGTTCGAGATACATACCTACATACTTGTTTGAACTCATTCACTGCTAGAGCCCGGAACAATCCGGTTACGTAACGAACCAGTCTGCGAACTAAAAATACAAACATTTTCCACTACACATTTCTTTGCCTGAATAATACCAGCTCGACCGAAATATTAAATTGTTTCGTAAACTGTCCTGCATCATTCATTTGAAGCTCTTGCAAAATCCGCATTGCACGTCTGTATAATGTATGCAGTTATAGCAATCCATGTATTTGTATATTTTACGCATCGATATATTTTAGCAGACCGCTGGTTGATTCGACAGGTTTTCTGTTAAACTTTACAGGGATTATACTGTCTTTTAATTATTTACTCCGTTTTGTTTCAGTTACACGTTTATCAATATATTTTTGACAATTTTACGTTAGGAGGTTTGCTTATATTACTGTTTTTTGCCTTTAGAATTTACTGGGTGATTTCGCTAGTAGTCGGCCTTTTCTGAGGAACGTCAACTTTCAGCTTTAATAACATTGAGGCTTCTCATATTATGTTAAAGATTTATTCTTGACAGTGAAACAAATATATTCAATTACGGTATGAGTAAGACAGAGAATGTTTAGGATGAAGCATGCTTTTATTTCTTTTTTGCTTCTTTTGAAAACGAACATATTTGGTAGTAGTCGGCCATTTATACTTCGGTAGTCGGCCAATTAGTACACCAATTGTCGGCTTTGTCAATTTTCACCAGGTCCATATACATTTTTTTGGCGTTCATATTAATCGTTCTGTTACTTTCTTATACGTAGTATAAGGAAGTATTGTGATGATGAAAATTTTCGACCTCGAGATTTTTGCAGATGTCCACGTTTTGAAGTCCCCTGATACCAAAAAAGTGGTTTTTAAAAAATGTCTGTGTGTCTCTGTGTGTGTGTGTGTGTGTCTGTGTGTCTGTGTGTGTGTGTGTGACCACGATTGCGGTCAAACCGCTGTAGATATCAATTCCAAATTTTGTATTTATGTGTATAATCTCCCTCTTGAGATCTGATTAGTTTTTCAGTAAAATCGGTAGACCGGAAGTAGCAGTTTACTTCAGAGAAAAAATCGGATTTTGACAATATTTCGTCAACTACTAAGTTTAAACAAATTTATAAAGAATTCATATATACTTAAAATTGAAATTGAAAATAATTTTATTTAAAAAGTTTTTCGAAATTCCTACCGGAAGTAGGTCTTTTACTCTTATCGAAAATCAGTTTTTTGCGAATATTTCGCAAGTTATGCTTTTTAGACAAGTACGTGACGAATATAAAAGTATTTAAAATATAATTTTCAATATCTTTTGTATAAAAGAAATTTCAAAATTCAGACCGGAAGTGCCACTTTTACTCTTATCGAATAGCGATTTTTTGCAAATATGTCGTAAGTTATGCATTCTATATATATTTATCAAGAGCATAAAAGTATTTACAACTGGATTTGCAATCTTTTTTGTAGACATGAAATTTCAAAATTCGGACCGGAAGTAGCACTTTTACTCTTAGCGAGTAGCACTTTTTTGATAATATCTTGCAAAGTATGCATTCTATAGAGATTTATTAAGAGATTAGAAGTACTTAGAATAGGATTTTGAATGATTTTTGTATAAAAAAATTCTTAAAATTGTATAGTTTGAAACGCTCATACGTATAAGAAAGTCGTGTGGTGGCCACACCTCATTTTTTTGTTTCGTTTTTGGTCTTTTCAAAGAAAGTGAGTAAGTGTGAAATCATTAAAAAAATAATAACTGAGTGTATATTTTCATCTAAATAAGATTACAAACCAAAAAAAATCTCTATAAGTAAGGTAACAAAAATAAAAATCTCTCTCCCATAGTCATATACAGTGGTTCCCAAACTTATTTTGCCTACTGCCCACTTTGAGAATAAATTATTTTTTAGCGCCCCCATTTTTTCACCTACTCAAAAACCACTATAACTTCAAATTAAATTAATTATTGTGAGCTATATTAGCGGAGATTAAACATTCATTCTAAACGAGACTTTTACTATGGGTTATAGTAAAAGTCTCGTTTAGAATGAATGAGTTAACTTGAGACCTGAGCGTAGTAGGTAGTACACAACGGCGCTCAGGTCTCAAGTTAACTTTTACGGGCTACACCTGCCAATGAGAATGATTATTGAAACGCAACTTTATAGTATTCAGACAAAGTATCTTTTATTCAAAATTCAAAATAAAACAAACATAATCGATTCTAATATAAAAACTAATGTGAAGGATGAATCTGATGCTGTTTAATAAGTTTGTTGATATCAGGTTCCAATTTACTCAAGAACAGCCGCAAGTCACCACGTTCGGTAACATGCAAACGATTTCTCTTTTTAGTAAGCAGCGTTGCTACAGCACTAAATCCACGTTCACACAAATATGACGATGGGAATGCTATCAAGAATCGTTGAATGATTGACCACAATCCAGGGTACAATTGCGGGATCGGTTTTTGTAGCCAAAATTCTTGGTAGCCATTTTTGAACTTGATTTTTATTTCCTCGTTCGTTGTCAATTCTATAAGTTCTTCTTCAAACAAGTCGTCGTTACTGCAGGATACTGATAAATTCGGAAAATTATGAAACTCACGTCTGCCCATATTCTTTTTGTGTAGAAGCAGTTTGGCTGCGAAAGCAGCAACGACATTTTTTGTTTTAATTAAATTTAGTTCATCGCCTTGCAGTTGGAGATTCATGTTGTTGAACAATTTATACAGGTCTGTCATGTAAGCTATATCATTTTTTGATGTAATGAGCTTGTTGCGCAATTCTGTATCTTTAGTTTCCAAAAACTCTATCACAGAGTCAAACAGGTTGTAAAATCGAGTCAGACAATTGCCTCTTGATAGCCAACGAACTTCGGTATGAAACAACAAACGGTTGAAATCTTCGTCATTAGTAACACAAAGCTGATGAAATAATCTATCATTCAAAGAGCAGTTACGGATTTTATTGACTGCTTTGATGACATATTGCAGTGATTGAAATAGTCGTTCACTTAAATTTCTAGCAACCAAATGTTGTCTATGAATAACGCAATGTACAGCAAGGACATCTGGAATTTTATTTTTTACGTACGCTATGAAGCCTTTATGGCACCCTGTCATAGCCGGAGCGCCATCCGTAGCAACTGATATAATATTTTTCAAGGGAATCTCTTTCTCATCACAAAACTTTTCCAATGTATTGAATATGGTTTCGCCTTTTGTATCGGTCTCTAAATTTCTAGCAAACAATAGTTCTTCACATATTTTCTCATCTTTAATAAACCTCACGTAAGACAGCAACAATGCTTCATTAGTTAGTAAAGTGGACTCATCGAGCTGAATTGAGAATTGACTAGTCCTCAGATGATTGCACAATGATTCTTCTATGTTTCCGGCCATTTCATCAATTCGTCTTTGCACAGAATTATTACTCAAAGGAATGTTTCCGATAATATCTGCGGCCGGTTTATGAAGCACAGTAGTTATTACTTCCTTTATTGCTGGCAAAATTAACACTTCTCCGATGTTGTGTGGTTTGCCTTTTTGAGCAATTAACAAAGAGATGTTGTACGAAGCTCGAAGTCCGTCGTCATCTTGCTTAGCAGCCGCCGAAAAGAGTTTTGCTACACTTGGCCGAGTATTATGCTTCTTCTCTAGGTCTTGAAAATATGCTACATTCTTGTCTTTCTTATCTGGATGCATTTTATTCAAATGATCTTGAAGTCTTGAAGGCTTCATTGCTTCATTCGAAAATGTTTTTAGGCATAGAAGGCACAAAGGCGACGATGGGTTTGTAGGATTTTCAATGAATCCGAATTTAATATATTCCGCACAGTATTGCCGTCTCTTCTTTTTTACTTCCGACATTGTTTTGTTTTGAGAAATACGTAAGTATAAGTGTTGAACTTAAGTACTGCTTATCTATTACGCGCGAAACCGCAAATGAAAATAAAATAAATATTACGTTGTTTATATAGGATTGCATAAGCAGCACGCACCGACAGGAATAAGACAAACATGCATAAACTCGTTTATCTCATTCGACGCTCAATCGTACTCAACAAGTAAGAACAAGTATTCTATGAACCAGCCGATTGATACAGTTGCCTTTTTATTTGTTTGTTTGTGTCTCTTTTCGTTTCGAAACGGAGCGACCGATTGATATGTTTTTTATTTTATTTATTCAATAAAACAGGACAGATATATGAACTACTCGGAGAGAAATATCGAACCGAGTTGGTTTGAGCAATCTCTTAATTAATATTAGTTGATGTTCACAAGCTGTAGTCGAGAGTAGGGATGGGACATCGGTGGGTAAACATCGATATCAAACATCGATGTTAACATCGTTGATCAACATCGATGGTTGCAAAATATCGACTACCAAACATCGATGTTTTTAAACATCGATAATTATATTTATAGATTTATTTTTTGGCAGTTTAACAAAAACTTTATTATAACTTAATTAATTTACGTCCTTAACAAAATGATATAAAAGATATCACTATTCAAAAGAAAATAATAAAAGAAATATATACATTTATAATATGTAGTTAACTTTAGAAACTACTCAAAAAAAACTATATAAAAAAACAATATTATGCAATTACGCATGAAACAACCACATGACTTAAATCGTCTGATACTTAAAAAATATATACATTTACGTGTATCAAAGCTTTTTAAGAGAACGATTTTTATTTGGGATTTTATAGTCTTGCATTTTTTTTGACTACGCTGGCAAATACCGAGATACATATGGATATGGTTTTATATTTCTGATGTGTCATCTTGCATTTAATACGTGTATCGTCGTGTATGATTGTACGCACTAGGGAATTTCCCGAAGAAGTATACATCGGTAATGTCTATCTCCCTTCTTTTTCTATGAAAATACGTTTACCTCCTTCACTTATTCTGCATGCATACATAATTTAACTTTTATTCTGCACATTAAAAGTACTATAAATTTATGTATTTAATTATATATTATTTAAATATTTATACTGAGTAATATTTAAAAGAGCCTAAAATGAAATATTCGAATTTATATGATATAGCACTGTGTAATTTAAATACTTCTTTTATTCGTAGACAATTTTACATCCTCGTAGCCTGTATGTGAGCTGTTAATTTGGAAACATTTTTGTATTTGTCAACAGAGGACGCTGTTTTATTTTGTGATTAGTGCAAATACATTTTGTCAAGCTTAAAAGTTCGATGTTCACTATATTTCTTCTAACATCGATAGTTTATCGATAAATCTAAATTGCAAACATCGATGCAAAAACATCGAACATCGATCCTAAAATATCGATGTTCAATGAACATCGATGTTTATCGCCCATCCCTAGTCGAGAGTCGAGAGCTCAGTCGGTGTCTAAGAGTCCTCCTAGATTCTAGATGAAATTACAAATCGCCCCCTAAGCCTTTACACAACGCCCCCATTTTTTTCTGGGTCTCTTACCGCCCCCCTTTAGACCTGCAGCGCCCACAAGGGGGCGTTATCGCCCACTTTGGGAACCTATGGTCATATACATTAAAAAAAGATTTACAAGAAACAGAGATGAATTCTTGAGGAAAAAAATCAATAACTAGGTATATAAATAATACCTTGGGCAAGTATTACATCCAATATTTTTAACACTGTAACGGTAGGCCCTGTATATAATGAATAAAATATAAATATAATATAACATCCAAAATATTTATATTAGGGTAATGTATATTAGGATATTAAGGTAGATAATAAATCAACACAGATCGGGAAACATGTATTATTCATTTATTTGTATTAAATTATTATATTCCTGTTTAAAATGTTTCTATATAAATTCTGTATATGTAAGAAAGAAATAGTGCGTAGGTGTATCGGTGTGAAAGAATGAAAAACACAAGTGGCGTCAATATTATCGCAGCCAGCCAGGAAGTTATGCGACATAAATTAAGAACAGTGTGTGTGCAACCGACACGTGGAACCTTGAATGGGATGCAGAAAAGTAAAGCACATAGGTGGCTCGGGGAATTCCCTGGAAGAATACGGCGTGGCGTGCCTTAAGCAAGGAGTAGGCAGGCAGACGTTCCCTAGCCGGCGCACGAATAGGTTCGCAGGTCGTGTTAAGTAGAATAACACAAGACCGCACCCAAGAGAAGGGAACGATTCTCACAGGCTAACAGTGCGAATACAAGTAATTCTAAGCACTAGAAAAAAGTAAAAGAAAAAGCCTAGTGAGAAAACTGTTACAAGTTTTAATAAAACAAATAGTGGGTCAAGTGAAGTAAAAGTTCTATTAACAATTAAGTGTGTGCCGTATCTCCCGACAAAGAAGACGACGATTTCAGTCGACCCTGGGAAAGCTGCCCGTGAAAATACCGGTCCAGCGGCGTTCAAAGCATCGTATCAGGTACCCAACGTTGTTTGAATTAAAGGCCTATATCATGCATGTTATTTTTTATAAAACAATTCAATTAGCATCAAATTAAATCCATGGTATACTGTATAGGTAAAGCGTCATTGCATTGTGGTTGATTATATTTGCCCATGTTGTAATTGACGCGTAATTTGTATTGTGGTGTACCAATTGAATTGTGTTTTGTTTCTATAACCTTTGTTTGTAACCTGATCTGTGTTGATGGTGTTTTTAATCAATATATTAGAAATGTTTAAATATTCTTTTGCGTATTATTTGTCTACCTTACTATAGGAAATTTGGAATATAAAATAGAAGTAATAGTACGTGCAGGACAATAGTCTTAGTGTCTAAATACCTGAACCGTCTTGAAATTAAGAGTCTTATGCTAAACCGAACTATTTAACTGAGCTAAATTACGCGGAGCATTCAATAAGTCATTTTATTTATTTGAGTCATTTTAATTATATTATTTAAATTTAAATACGTACTATTACATATGGCGACCAACTAAGGGGCCCTACTATTACATATGTCGACCAACTAAGGGGCATTACTATTACATATGGTGCCCAACCTTGGGACATTTTAGTCTTTTCATTGCAAAATAAATCCGTTACTATTATTTATGGCGCACCAGCCGGTGTGCACGAAAAGACACTAAATTTTCAATTTATTTCAAATTTGTGTGGAGGAATTTGGTAGAAACAAAGCTTTATCAAATATTTAGGAATATTTTCACGTAATTTTTAAATTCTTTTGAACAACATTTTAATTTTTAAATAAAAGCGCAATTTAAATTTGAATTAAAAGGTAGACAATTTAAGTATTTTTTTTGATATACAGGGTGTTACAAAAGTTTTTGCAAACATTTTCAGGGCGCATAGCATATAAGGTATACGGTACAATAAGACGTATTATACAGGGGGTTTTGAAAGAAAGGACATTTTATTGGGGGGTTAATAGGAATAAAACCCCAACTATTTTACACGAATAAGCGGTAAGTTTGGAAGCAAATTGGCGACGTATTATACAGGGTGATCCAAAGGAATAGGCACACCTGGTTGGGGGGTCACCAGAATTAAGTAAATAAACATTTTATACAATTAGCGGAGCTTTTAAAGGCAAAGTAGAATAAAAATTTGAACGGAAAAGAATTTTCTTTTATAGCGTTGTTGTCAAATTTTTATTTAGTTGTTTTTTATATGCCTTATCGTTGTTTAAATAAAGCCGCCGCAGTATAAAATAAACGTAGCCTCCAAAAGAAATAATCGTGGGAGATATGCAGGCACTTTTTGACTTTATGAGACAATGGAGGAAAGAATTAAAGGAAGATAGTGATAAAAATATGGAAGCTTTAAAGAAAAGTTATGAGGATTTAAAAGAAGACAGGAGTAAGAAATTCGAAAAATTAGATAAAACTATGGAAACTTTAAAGGAAAGTTATGAAGAATCAAGGAAAGAATTAAAGAAAGACATCCAAGAAGCAAATTACCAAATGAGTGAAAAAATAGCCAAAATGGGACTAGTATTCGAGGAAATTGAAGAAAACCGACCGGAAGTACCACAACAAGTCGTCGTAATAAAGGAGGCATCTTCTGTTGGCATGGTTAGAAGAAATATAAAGGTGCCCAAATTCAATGGAACTGGTAAAAGAACACATCCCAAGAAATTTCTAGATTCATTGCAGAAATATTTTCAAGTTATGGAAACTCCCGAAAACCGGAAGTTGAATTTTGCGATAAGCCAATTGGGGGGTGGAGTTCTACGATGGGCCAGCATCACCAAGAGCCAATGGAAATCGATGGAGGACTTTCGACGAGACTTTCTGGAAAAATATTGGTCAAATAGTATACAGAGTGGAATCGGTAAAGTAATGGGATTTTCTAAGAAAATAAAAAACAATCGCCAAAAGAAACAAAAGAAGATAAAAAGGAAGAAAAGGAAAGAACCGATCATATTGAAGGAAAAATGGATTCTAAAAAGGGATTATAATAAAAATAATACGTTCCGATGGGATAAGCCAAAGAAACGTCATTATCTCTGCAATAATCCACATTACGAAGAAGTAATGTTCTCAAATCATTCATCAAAAATGATTAATAATATTTTATCAACATCTGTTGACGTCTATGCAATACCGCCAAAAGACCCAACAGAGATATAGGGTGAATAGAAAATTAGTCTGTAAATATAAAATACCTATCTATTCACTTATATCTATCAATTTATGACTATTCATTTAGCAAACCATAAGTATATATATAATCTCAAAATTATTTTGTAGTTTTTATATTTTATTATGTACAAGTTACCATTATTTGCTTTTCATTTAGACTTATCAGCCTGTCAGAAAAGACAAAGGGGGGTATCTGTAACGGTAGGCCCTGTATATAATGAATAAAATATAAATATAATATAACATCCAAAATATTTATATTAGGGTAATGTATATTAGGATATTAAGGTAGATAATAAATCAACACAGATCGGGAAACATGTATTATTCATTTATTTGTATTAAATTATTATATTCCTGTTTAAAATGTTTCTATATAAATTCTGTATATGTAAGAAAGAAATAGTGCGTAGGTGTATCGGTGTGAAAGAATGAAAAACACAAGTGGCGTCAATATTATCGCAGCCAGCCAGGAAGTTATGCGACATAAATTAAGAACAGTGTGTGTGCAACCGACACGTGGAACCTTGAATGTGATGCAGAAAAGTAAAGCACATAGGTGGCTCGGGGAATTCCCTGGAAGAATACGGCGTGGCGTGCCTTAAGCAAGGAGTAGGCAGGCAGACGTTCCCTAGCCGGCGCACGAATAGGTTCGCAGGTCGTGTTAAGTAGAATAACACTAGACCGCACCCAAGAGAAGGGAACGATTCTCACAGGCTAACAGTGCGAATACAAGTAATTCTAAGCACTAGAAAAAAGTAAAAGAAAAAGCCTAGTGAGAAAACTGTTACAAGTTTTAATAAAACAAATAGTGGGTCAAGTGAAGTAAAAGTTCTATTAACAATTAAGTGTGTGCCGTATCTCCCGACAAAGAAGACGACGATTTCAGTCGACCCTGGGAAAGCTGCCCGTGAAAATACCGGTCCAGCGGCGTTCAAAGCATCGTATCAGGTACCCAACGTTGTTTGAATTAAAGGCCTATATCATGCATGTTATTTTTTATAAAACAATTCAATTAGCATCAAATTAAATCCATGGTATACTGTATAGGTAAAGCGTCATTGCATTGTGGTTGATTATATTTGCCCATGTTGTAATTGATGCGTAATTTGTATTGTGGTGTACCAATTGAATTGTGTTTTGTTTCTATAACCTTTGCTTGTAACCTGATCTGTGTTTATGGTGTTTTTAATCAATATATTAGAAATGTTTAAATATTCTTTTGCGTATTATTTGTCTACCTTACTATAGGAAATTTGGAATATAAAATAGAAGTAATAGTACGTGCAGGACAATAGTCTTAGTGTCTAAATACCTGAACCGTCTTGAAATTAAGAGTCTTATGCTAAACCGAACTATTTAACTGAGCTAAATTACGCGGAGCATTCAATAAGTCATTTTATTTATTTGAGTCATTTTAATTATATTATTTAAATTTAAATACGTACTATTACATATGGCGACCAACTAAGGGGCCCTACTATTACATATGTCGACCAACTAAGGGGCATTACTATTACATATGGTGCCCAACCTTGGGACATTTTAGTCTTTTCATTGCAAAATAAATCCGATGTTGTGTTCTTTTTGGTTTCAGATTCATTTCCGTTCCGATTTTTCATTTTTTCTTTCTCCTCTTTCTCTCTTTGTCTGTCAATATAATAAGCCCTCAATACTTTGAAGGAAGACGTCAGATTTTGGATGTGTTGTGAAATAGCTTAATATTCGCGCGAATTTTAAGTCATTCTTGAAAAAATCCATCAGTGGCCGACTATTGGATTGTGACCGTTTACAGGCGAACTTACCCTACGTGAGGTTGTTCAAGAGGCTGTTAAATTGAGAATGCAGGAATCTTTCACATGTTTTAGCACCTCGGAGGGCTTTATGCGCCGTTAACGCACCATAGTAGGTATTAGATAAAATAATATAATTTTTTAAAAATAAATTTAAAAGAATCTTCAAACAGTGGTTAAAAGACGATGCTGCTAGCCCATACAATACTTACAATTCGTTTCTTCAAAATAATATATCTTCAAATTCAACGGAAGCACGCCAGAATATAATGCAATAGTTAAGCCTGAATAATAGAATTGCTTTAATGTCAATCAGTTAACAAACAAACTTATTCAATTATTAGCAGCATAATGAACTGAACAGTTTTTTAGACAACGGTAAATAAATCCAAAAAAAATGCTTTAATTTCAAGAATATATTTACCTTGTAAATTCACATAAACACAGCTTATGAGTTTACTCTTATTAAAAAAAAATAACCTTATCGCTGTTTAATAAAAGATCACTACACCAGAGCACGATCTGTCTTACCAGACATGAATTGACAAGTCAATGTCAATTATACAGGAGGCATCATCCGTATATTATGATAATGTACTCATTAGTTATTTACAATAATCAAATGCAACATTCAGATCGTTCACATAAATAAAAAAACAATAACGGTCCAAGTATAGAACATTGAGGTACACCTCGACCCGCGTCTGTTTTACACAAATAATGGTTGCTTGGAAAATCTCTAAAAATACTTGTTCATTGAGCTCTAGCTGACAAAAAAGATTTGAATATTTCAAATATAAGTGTTTTAGTGCCATAGTGTCGATAATGGATGATGATCCTATAACATGACAAGCTTTAGATATAATAATAATAAACTTTATTGTCCAACAGACAAAATCCATTTACAGGATAAAAATTAAAGTTTAGTACAATGCAAACAAAAATATCAGCATATTTCCATTAACAAAAAAAAAAAAACAAATTATTATATTAGCATATATATCAAAATACATTACATAGTATTGTATTTATCTTATCGGGCTCTTTAACAATAACTGAATGCAATATCTGGCAACTTTCATGGCAGCAGGCAAGGATCAAATATGGAAGGGATCAGAATATAAAATATTCGCATTTCTTGTAATGTGAGTTAGTGGTGCTGTAACCATCACATTCGTTCGAGCTCTGGCAACTAAAAACGTATCAGTCGAACGCGTTGCATACGTTGACACCAAAAAGTCCACGGCCGATAGAAGGCAGGCCGAGTCAATTTCATTATTGATTAATTTTCTTAAGTACCCGGCACTGGTTATCTGCCTCCTTAAAGTTAAGCTTATAAAATTATGGGTATTTAAGAGTCTCAGTATTAAGGATACATATTTTAGAAATCTCTTCTGCACTCTCTCCAAAGCAATTTGCTGGTACACGTAGCAAGGGTACCATATTATTGATGCGTACTCCAATTTTGGACGAACCAATGTATAATATAGGGTGGTAAATGTTGACAGATTGGAAAAGCCTCTACAAGACCTTATTACGAAGCCAAGCGTGCGTGAAGCAGAAGAACAAATAGATTGTATGTGGCTAGTGAAGTCCAAACGGGAGTCAAATAACACACCCAGATCTTTAATGTTGGTCTGCCTAGCTATGATTACTGAGTCCACAGAATAGTTAAATAAGACCGGTTTGTTAATTTTTGTGAATGTCACAACTGCACATTTATTAACACTCAGCTTAATTTTGTTTTCCTGACACCAGTTGTTAATAATTGAAAGGTTTCCTTGTAAGTGATGGCAATCGGACAAGTCGTTGATTTTCGAGAATATTTCCAAATCATCTGCGTAGGCAAGTACCCCGCAATCCTATCTATTTAATAGATCATTCATGTATATATTCAATAATAAAGGCCCTAGATTGGATCCCTGAGGTACCCCCGACGTGATCGCAAATACGTCTGAACTGTAACCATTATAGTGCACATAACTCGATCTGTTCTCAAGGTATGATGCGATTAAATCGGTAAGAGAAGCTGAGAAACCGATAGAACCCAGTTTGAGCAGTAGTATATTATGGTCAATGGTGTCGAATGCTTTAGCGAAGTCAGTGTATAAGATATCCACCTGTTGCGTTTTGTCCATTGATGTACTTAGATATTGAGTAATTTCAGCCAAATTAGACAGTGTAGACCTTCCTGTCATAAAACCATGTTGTACTGTAGAGATGTAAGGTCTTACACAGCTGTATATCTTGTTATACAGCAAATGTTCAAATACTTTGGGCCTATAATTGGAAATATCATTTTTATTTCCCGTTTTAAATACAGGATTTATCTTACTCAATTTCCAGACTTCAGGAAATGTTGATGTACGAAGAGATAAATTGAAGATTGCGCATAAAGGTTCGCTTAAGAGTGATGCATATCTATGATGATCTATGATATATATGACAAAAATTTTCAATAGCAGTAAGTAATCAATAAATTTGTTTCAATTTCGTTCAAGTTTGTTGCACTTTGTTTTTTATTCCGTAATGGAAATTATAAATATGTGCTATATAGATAAAAATTCTCATATTCAATATTCACAAAATAAATGTCTACACTTTATTTATTAAAATGAAATTTCTAATTATATAGAATATTGTAACGTTTTCGGGTTCGCAATAAACAACTCGTGCAATTTATTTATTTAAAACAGTCTGTATATTCATACACGTAAAATTAATTACAATATAAAAATATAAAACTAATGTATCACACTTAAAACTACTATAAATGAATTAACACATGTATTTATTTCTATTACTAATATTATTGTCCGTATATTTATATCTTTATTGCACTATAATAAAGACTGCACCGTATTTATATCACTTCTATTTATATAACACTCTAATATTTATTTCTTTTCTTCGGCTACCACTTAAAGAACTATTTATTTATTTCTTATATTTATTTCTACTTTGGTCTGCGCGTCGACTACTTAAGGAACTTCTTATTCCGGAATTATTCATCCATCGGTGACCCAGCCGCCTTATATACACATACGAAACACCTCGAAGCATTCGCGTAAACTCCATCTCCCTCTCGATGTTTGTAGAACATTCGCCAAACATTCTGTCTCTTTGCAGTACAACGCAAATGGATGATTTATTGGTTTATGATGTTTACCAGTCGCGTCGAGATGATTTACAACCTCTTTTTACTGTCGCTCGGATGTCTACTGGTTTCGTTACAATATAATGTTTAAAAAATAAAATACGGGCAAAAAGCACAAAGAACAAATTCAAATGTAGAAATGTAGAAAATGGCGCCAATATTATTAGAACAAAATATGCTAATTTAGATCAAATGCACTAACAAATATGTTGCCAACTTTGCACAATAAATCCTTAAACACTGTCTAGATAACCGGCGTATTTCTTTGCATTGAAAAACGCCGGTTAGAGATAATCAATGATTAGGCTTAATCAATGGCTAGTTAACCGAGCATTTTAATCGGTGTTGGAAAAACCGACCTTTAGTCTAACTGATAAAATGTTTTTAAATATCTTGTCAAACGTATAGGTACACGCGAATTTAGCATATAATTATTTATATTACTTATTATGCATGCATATACCTTATTTTACTATAGTCCTCCCTATATTTAAAATGTCCGGAAACCAACCTTGTCAGAGATTACATTTTCACACCGTTTATTCCAAGGCTAGACAAATTAACTTTATGCATCATACCTTTAATATACTAAAACACAGCTTGGATATGTTGTAATTTGTACATTGTTTTTAATTTGTACAGTTCGTCGGTTTCTCCGCAACGAAACCAAATATAATCATATTTGTTGGTTTTCTTTTACAATTTTCTGTAACTAATATAATAACTGTCATTGTCGAAGAAAAATAACTTTGTGCTATTGCTTAGGATCTTTTTCGAATTTGTACCAAGAAGTTTCTAAATTTCCAATACGATATACGCAATCACTTCTGTTAATAGATTTATTACTCATTCGGAGAAACACTGCCACGATCATTGTGAATATCGGGAAAGTGTAATAAGTAGGGTAGATGAGCTCTTAATTTATTTGACGCGATTTATGTCTTTTTCTAAGTATTCCACTTATGTAATCGCTTCTTCCAATCTTCCGAACAACACGGCAATTATTGGATGTTTGTTGTATATATGCAATATCCTACGGGTCTGTGAAGTTAGCCCTCTTTTTTCGAAAATCGGATATCTAACGGTTGTTCCAGGTTGTTCTAGGTTTGGCCGAGATAGTTGAAAAAAACGACCTTTCTACCCAGCCCCCTTTTCTCAAAAATTGAAATTTTGAAGGTTGTTGCAGGTAGTTCTAGTTGTTCTAAACATTGTTGCAAAGAATCTCGAAAAAAAATCGAAATTGGCCGAGATAATAGGAAAAAACCATTTTACAATGGGCGGAATGACTTGCACTTTCCGAACATTACTTGATTAAAGGCAGTTTTTGTATGATGCAGTTCTATAACCATGCTCTATTGTAATTTAAAATAAACATCTAATTTAAGCAGTAAATACATATTTTCGCAAGAAATATAATGTTCATTTATTACAAAACGATATTGTTACCAAATGCTGATGAACTATTTTAAAGAAGAAATCAAAATCATCTGAGATAATATGAAAAAACGATATTTTTTCAGACCCCTTTTCTTAAAAATCAAAATTCTATTGGTTCCAAAGTATTTCAAATAAAAAGTCATAAAAGCCCGATATAACTAAAATCAAACAAAATACGAAAGTCTGATATCAGACTCTTTTATAGCTGGTTCTCATTAGTCGACTTCATTGATCAACATGGCTGAATCTATGCTACTGAATATAGAATTGAATTTAAAATTCGTTCATATAACTCAAGAGAATTGAATGTTTAATTTAGAAAATGTTAGGTTTAGAAATGGCTGCGAATAAGAAAATTGTGCGCGCTGGAGTTCACATTTTGTGTAAATGTTTACAAAACGTAATCAGAAACAGGAAACAAAGAAAACATCGATGTTTTGGTGGGTCAATTGGAATACATAATTTATAACAAACCTAGGCAACCGTCAGGATTACAATTTTCAAGAAAAGGGAGCCTGGCAAAAACTCGTTTTTTCCGATTATCTCGGTCAGTTTTGATTTTTTTTTTCGAGATTCTTTGGAACAATTTTTAGAACAACTGGAACAACCTTAAAAATTTCAATTTTCGAAAAAAGGGGGGCTGGGTGATGAAGTCGTTTTTGCAATTATCTCGGCCTATTTTGACTTTTTTTTTTTGAAATACTTTGAACAATTTACAACGAACCTAGAACAACCTGGAACAACCGTCAGATTTTCGATCTTCGATAAAAGGGGGGCTAACTTCACACACCTATATACTACTTCGGATAATACCCGAAAAAATGCTCAAATCATCTATTTTGAAATGCACATTATCATTTGCCCAATATAAGTTTCTTGCATTTTGCATGTTTCATTACCCGTTACCAAGTTCATTTTGCTTCTCAAAACATCAAAACACTAAAGCGAGGTTATGTCGAGTGTATGGAGAGTGTAGTATATTTGTTTGTATTTTACTAGTGTAATATAAATTGCAATAATGCCCTTTTCCGCAAATCGTTCGGAAATATTGATATTTCTGACAAATTTTTTGACAGAAAATGTCGACATTACCGTACATTACATACGTTGCCAGGCAACGCAAAAGTAGTTGTACGTGATCACAACGTGATCAAGGCATCCTATGCATAAAAACGGTCGCCGGCAAAGATAGTTTACATACATAGGTGTACATACGACTTTGGTGTGATCACGTGAACCCAACGTGATCACTGAATCTATTCAGCGATTTGAGTATACTAAGTAACTGACTATTTCCTTACAGTTACTTGTGTTCTTCAATAATGAATGAAAACAGATTTATTTGGAATCAAAATTGAGCTTATTAATTAGCAATAAAAATAGAAATTAATTATTTTAATTAACAGTATTAACCCAATCATTATCAGTATTTTAAAATTATTTGTTTGTTATATTTACATTAATGTGACGGTAGTATAATAATTGAACATTGGAAGAACTGAACTAGTAGTGCTTTGTTATATATTATTTTTTACTGTCACAGTTGAGTTTGTTTGACAATACTGAATACCGCTATTCAGTACAGACGGGACATTAGAAAGTGTAGAACTATATCGTTGAATATCTTCTGATAAAAATGTTTTATTTGTACGCAGTGGCGGCCCGTGATTTTTTGGGACGGGAGGGCACCGGGGGGGGGGGGTTCTGAGTGTTTAATATCAAAAATTAAGTACAGACAAAAAAATAAACTCAATATGTTATTTAATTAACTTGTTTGAAAATAAAATCCATTCGCCGTTCCTTACGATTAGCAAAATGATTAATAACTAATTCGTTGATGTTTGGTGTTGATGTCAGTAATTGTTTTTCAATGGAACACATTGCTGAGGCACATAGTCTGCTTTCCTGCATGGTATTTCTTGAAAATGTTTTTATTCTCTTCAAAGTTGAAAAAGAATATTGCAATATTCATATTTTTATTAACTGCATTAAATTTAACAACAGTTGCCAATTCTTTTCTCCTGCTTAGGATAGGACTTTATTTTAGATTTAGTAGCTACAACTCGATGCTGTTTTAGAGATTTTCTCAGTCTTTGCTTTCTGAGTGTATGGGCAGAGAGATTTTTTCTGTTTGAACCCCAACATCACTTGTAGTAGGAATTTCCATAACTGCTAAAATACAATTAAGAAATTATACATTTCATTAAATACAAATTAATTGTATGTGTGTAACTGAAAAGTTCTAAATTATTCTACTTTATACTAGGTTAAATACATATGTGTTGAATTTTTGTTCAAAAATGACTTCGAATTCTTTAGTGAAACAACTAAACGTATTTTTTGTTTTGCTCATAATATAATTTTGTACTGTAAATATTAATTATCACACCTATAGGTGGTTCACTTTCTGCTAAATTTTGGGATCCAATATCACTTGTGCTAGGAACATAGTTTCCACACATTCTAAAACACATTTTGAAATTAGTATTCTTTTAAAATTTCAAATAATACTTAGTTCTTATAAAACAATATTTTATAATAAACATTTACCTGTAGATAGTTCCTTAACCGGTGAGGTTTGAATTGATTTCTTTTCAATATGGTCATAGCTGTGAGAGATAACGCTGTTCTCTAAAATTCTTATTTTCGAAGGAGGTTCCTTCACTAATGTAAAAAGATAAAAACCACATTAGAAGTATTTATTTTCATGCTTCACCTTTAATAAAAACTTTAATTATAAGTGCAAACCTTATCAAAACATATTTAACAATGATAAATAAGATCATATATTTTCTGTAGATAGTAAATAAGTTTACAAATTTACATTACGAAATATCTTATTAGAGAAATTATAGTAAAACATTGTTATCAGCATGTACAGATTTTTTGGAATATTTCGAATTATAAAGTCATGTTATCATAATTATTCTACTTCAATGATGATGTATGAAGTTACATATATTAAAATTACAATGCAACGGTATTGCAACTTAATATAGACAAAAATTGTTGAATATATAAAAGATAAATGCTAACAAAGAATTTTGGAAATATTTTAATATTATGATAGTTTATATTAAAAACACTTTTATGAAAAATAACCTACCCGTGTGAAATTTTGCATCAAAAGCTGTTGATGTTTCCATGCAGAGTGAGAGAAATAATGCGGGAATTGCATTGGATTCCTTAAATCATTTAAACACATGTGTGATTCAAAGTGTTTACCACACACAAATATTGTTTGCCATAATTTTGACAAATCTTTACTTAGAAGGTCATTCCGGTTACAGCTGGTGATCCACTGTAAGACATTACAAAAAAGATGAATTATTACAAATTAACTGTTACTCAATAACTATAACTTACCGATTTCTTTCTTTAAGAAACGAAAAGAAACTGTAGAATATATTTTGTTGCTGAATATTTTTACAAGTAAAAATACAACATCTACGTACGCCAGATTTCTTCTTTCGTACAGTTTCCATTATTTATATCAACAACAATTTAACTGGCACCTTTACTTATTATTCATTTGTAAATTATAAGTTATAAAACGACAGGTTATATTTATACAACAATATACAAGTACACAACAAAAACAAAACACACCATTTTGAAGTGTGCCTTTTTTTGATTTTGCGCACATATACCGGAATTATGCAAGTGAGGCTTTTGTCACTTCTGTTATTCTGTGATATTACAAACTGGATGTCTTCCAGCATCACAGTCTAGTGCCCGCTCGCTGACATAATATCGCTCTCGCCCCGCGACACTTTTTATCCACTCGATTTCTAATACAAACGGTGCAATCGCGCGAGATGCCCCGGAGCCTACGTCAGACTGTGATTTTCAAACGCGCTGAAGAGACGGACTGTTACTTGCGAAAAAATCCCAAGCAGCAAAATCACAATTTTAAAGAAGGATAAAAATACATATACATTTTCTAATGTAGGACAAGTGTGCATATAGTGGTTTTGCTGCTAGGGATATTACAAACGTAAATAAAACAAAACAGACTTGTTGAACTACACTTTAATAACTAAAAATTGATCAATTGTTTCACCACACAGTGGCTTCTTCAGCAATGATATTATTTGTTATCAAACAAATCAGAAAAATTACATACAAATTAGGTATTTATAATTAATTTATCTGTTAAAGCAAATTTATCACGGGGGAGGGGGGTGGCAGTGCGCCGTTGCCCTCGCTGCAGCAGCCGCCACTATTCGCACGTCTGTTTATTGTATCGATATATCCCTCAGCGACATTCGTCGATGTCCAGCCGCCTAACCTCTTTAAATTGGTTATATCCCCACCAGAGTCAATCAACTTCGTCGCAGAAGATCGACGGAAGCAATGATCGGTATATTCTGTCTGGTTTGGCAAATTCAAATAAGTAGCAACTATTTTAGGCATTTTTCTAAACTGATGTATTCCTACCTGCCTGTCTATAAACTTTTCCATTCTGGTATTTTAAGAAAAATCTTATGCTAGGCATGTTTTTTGGACTTAAAGCTACATACTTCCCGTAAGAAATTGAATAAATGCGTGTCGTTAACTGCAAATAATCTTGGTTTATTAGTTTTAGAGTCATATATGCTAGTTAAATGTTTAGTTTATTGCTGTTCTACATCTTGTATAGTAATTTTCACTAACTCATCCATTCTACATGCTCCAGAAATACCGAATATTACAGCAACCTACAAATATAAAAACACAAAATAGTACATTTTAAAAATGAACGAAGTTTCGGATATTTAGATATTTTTGATTTTAGTTAAATTGGATATTTCTAGAAATTTAAAATCGCCGGATTAAGCAAGTGAAATAAGAAAGGAACGCAGAATGAATAAAACCAAATTTAAATAACCGTCCTTCATTCTATCGAGTTATGTATTAATTGTTTGCGATTTTCTCAAACTAAAACTATTTCCCGTAAAGCATTTGAACTATTATATTGAGGTGTTTATCATTCCTTGTGCAGATACATATTTATGACATAGTTTATTCTTTCGCCATCGGTATTGAATATTTATTTTATATAATAAATAATTAATAAAATTAATAATAATCCATCCAGTTTTACGCTATTTACATGGAATTTTTTCGGCAATGAGCTATAATTACGTGCCTGTGGTATGATTTTAGTTTTTGCCTCTGAACATTCGCTAAGGAGTGTGGTAAACCACACGAAAAGCGAGCACTGAGAGAAGAAGTAATAAACTATGAGGCAATTGTGGTACACACAAAATAATTTATAGTTGATATCGTATCAAATTTTATATCCTCAACTTGCAAGTCATTTGTTTTTCTTTTTCAATATCAATGACAAACTTGTCTGCTAAAAAACAACGTTACCTAATAGAAGAATCATTATTTATAAATTTTAAATGGTAATTTAGTCCACATGAATAAAAGAATAAACTGTTATTCATGTAAGATTTTCAAAATTGGCGAGTAATATGTAATCCATTTTCGGAAAACGTTGTTAATTTTGTTACAAAAATATCGGAGAACTTTTAAAGGCGATAAATTTTACAAGAGAAGTAGTCGTATTAAATCTTTTCAACCAATCAAAATGGAACAAAAAATTCTGTCAAATTAATATAAACTGGCCTTGATTGGACCTAATAAGGATATAATAATTGCACGATAACGATATATATTTGATTTAGTTGCAAGTTGAATATCTCATAATATTTCAAGTTTAACATTTTGGTTGAACCATATAAATAATACTTCTATATGGCGTATGGCTGTATCAACTAAGAAAGATAGAATTGGCCACATAGTCTATTCTGCGCATGTGGTGTGTAAGGTACGAAATGAGACAGATCAGTGGCGGCTCTTTAATGCGAGCAAGTGAGCAATTGCACCCCCTGGAATTTTGAAACAAAACAAACCAAGCGGCGACTAACTGTGAAAGTATTTATTTACTACGTATTCATAGTTATTGATCAGGAACGTGGCGTGTGCGGCACGCGTAACAACCTAACAACATGCACCGATCGTCGTCACCCATGAGCTAAGCCCTACCGTTGCTCCGTTAAGCCATGAACATTACATTGAAGGTGGGTAGAACTGTATTTTGTTCTACTTCCATATCGTATAATACATAGCCTGTAAGCAAGATTCCCAGTCTGCTCACCGCTGCCTGTTGGTTCTGCACAGAGAAATAGAGTAGGGGAGAACGCGCTTCGACGAGTGCGCATCCAGTTTTAAGCAAACGCTATTGTGGTCGCCATTTTGCAGGGTAATTGGCACTTGTGTTGTTGTAATTGTCAAGCTTGGAGGTTATTTTTAATTAATTGTATTAAAAAGGACTTGTGTGTGTTATTAACATGTCGTGCTCTGTGTTGGGCTGCAGTAACAGTCGAAGATTTAAGCCGGAAGGCATTTCTTTTCACACGTAAGTTTGTTTACATTTTTCTAAGTCAATGAACTTTACATGCGAATTGTTGAGCTAGGTATAAATATTACCGTAATAGAATGAAAGAATTGCATCTTTAAGAGCGCGATTAATTCTGCACTATTTGTAGATTTCCACGGGGTGATTCATTGAAAATGTGGTTAGATGTGCTAGGAAAAAATGTTGAAACGTGGACCTGGTCCAAAAATAAAGTTATTTGTTCCAAACATTTTTGTAAGGCTTGTGAGCAACCTTCAAAATGGCGGAATTCAATTTAACTTAGTTGGCGCATCTTTAAGCGCGTTCTCCCCTACTCTATTTCTCTGGTTCTGCATCTCCACATAATACGTAACGGTCCCGCTTGATTTAATATTTTTATGTATGTACAGGGGTCGATTAATATTTTAATAATGATTTGAATTAAAATACGATAATTCCAGAACGCGTATGCCCCGTTTCCTTAATGGGGAAAAGGATTGTTTTTAACATTGATGTGCCCTTATGTAATAATTTTATTTAAACAATTACGCATACATGCAGAGTGGGCGGAGCTAGCTGAAATTAATTTCTCTCTTCTGATTAAAGTAAAATTCGGCACTTGGGAGTTTTTGTGGTGCCATTGATCACGTATCCAAAGTCGAAATGTCAAAATAAACAAAATGGCCGAAGGATTTTTTGAAAATTGACGTATAAATGTGAATTTTTAGATACGGGGGTGTCTTAGGTCGCCGATCACAAATCCAAAATCAAAATGTCAAAAAGAAACAAAATGACGGGAGATTTTTTTCAAAAATTGACGTATGAATGTGAAATTTTAGATACGGGGGTATCTTAGGTCACCGATCACGAATCCATAATCAAAATGTCAAAAAAAACAAAATGGAAGATTTTTTGAAAATTGACGTATAAATGTGAAATTTTAGATACAGGGATGTCTTAGGTCACCGATCACGAATCGATAATCAAAATGTCAAAAAAACAAAATGGCGGAAGATTTTTTTAAAATTCACGTATAAATGTGAAATTTTAGATACGGGTGTGTCTTAGGTCGCCGATCACAAATCCAAAATGAAAATGTCAAAAAAACAAAATGGCGGAAGTTTTTTGAAAATTGACGTATGAATGTGAAATTTTGGATACGGGAGTGTTTGTGGTCGCTTATTACGTCTTCAATTTGGCGATTATTCGAAGCGTGATTGAACAGGTCTTAAATTTAATACTTCATTTTTTCTTAACGATAGTAGATTCGAAAACATCAGAATAGTATTACCTTTCTCGCTCTTAAGTTTGTACCAGTTTGTGTAAAAAACAGTTCGAGAAGAATTTTAAATAAAATATACTATTGGCTAAATAAAATATATGTAGGGGTGCTTCGAAAACAAACTGTGCAATGAACAGTACCTGTCTGGAACAGCATGTCGGTGAAACTTATAAAGATCGGGTAAGCGTTCTTGTATTATACTTTTTAATTTTGAAATTATGCACTCCCTATGTGAACCACCCCGAGCCGCCACTGAGACAGATAAATAATAACATTATTTTAATTATAGTAAACCACTACAACGTTGTTTCGTCACACAGCGACTTTATCAGATGGATGAATAATGAAGAATTTACATAAGTGCGAGAAATTATATACTAGACAAACATTACAAATTTAAGGACAAAAGTGGGGAGTGACATAAGTTAGTTTGATCATTTAACGCTAACCCTAATTTTGTAATTTTAGGAATTTCTGATGATTCTAGGAGATCAAATTTTTTACTTTTATCTTGGATATGAAGTATTTTAAAATTATTGTTAAAAGTATGTTTATATTCTAAACAATGATTCGCAAATGTAGAATCAGCTTTGTTATACCGGTAACTTCTATTATGTTCGGACACTCTCTGGGCAATGGATCTTCCAGTTTGGCCAATATAGGACATGTTACAATCACAAGTTAACTTATATACCCCAGAGTTTGATTTTTTAACTGTTTTGTCTTTATTGTTTTCTAAAAACATTCTAAAGTATTATTAGTTTTGTAAGCTATTTTACCATTAGTGGCTTTTTTAATTAATTTGCTAATTTTTTCTGAAGAGGTTTACCAATATTATACGTAAGGGTAGAATAATGTAATGAATTTTTACTAGAAATTTTAGGGTTGGGTTTTATAGCAGTAGTGTATATTCTATCTAATTCTGTATTAAAATTAGTTATATTAAGTGGCGTATTCACTATAGTCTATGTATCATTGATTCATAAGCGGCTAATTTATGTTTTAAAGCGTGAAAGGAAGAAGAATGTATAGTTGTATCAGTATGTGTAGGCATGTGATAAATTGAAAATTCATGTTTTTTATTTATATTCTGTGAAATAGTAAGGTCTAGCAAATTAATAGAACTGTTAGTCTCTGTTTCCAGTGTGAATTCTATATTAGGATGTACATTATTAATATAATCAAAAACTATATTTAATTGTCTATCGGTACCTTTAAAACATACCAATATATCATCTACATACCTATACTAGAGTTGGGATCAAGCCGACAAAGCCCGCTTCAGCTCGGCCCGGCCCGCATGTCGGGCCGGCTCGGCATGTCGGGCCGGCTCGGCATATCGGGCCGGTCGGCAAGTCGGGCGGACGTGACCCGTGTATAGTAGGTAAAGACGCTCGGCTGACTATGCTTTGTTGGAGTGAATATTATGTTTCATTTGACAATCTATACACATTTATATTATGCTCACTAAGAATTATTAGTTTAATATTTATACTATTAACTTGATATAGTTTGGAATCTAATAAATGACAAAAAGGCACTTTAATAATGTAAATATTTTTAATTTTATATATAATATTTTTTATATTTAATTATTTTTTTAGAGTAAACTAATCAGGTTATTTGCAAAAATGTACTTATATTATGTTGAATATAATAACTTGGAAACATTGTCTTCGATATTACTTTTATTGGGAATGGGTATTAAAATAAAACGCAGTGTACTTGAATATGTGTATATTCGATATTAACGTGTCTGTAGAACTAACTCAAGAGAAAAATAATCTTGTACATATATCGCATTTCTCCAGTGCATCTTATATAAAGAAATATACTGATACATATAATAGAATGCTGACATTTTAATGAGCATAACATATACAGAGAACTCGAGCGGGTAACACTACAGACCACACATATATTTGTGATTTATATTTTTGTATAGGAAATGCCGAAGAAGCATTTCTAACACCACCACCCAAAAAAATAAACAATGGCCTATGGTGTTCCTTTCTTTTTTTTTATAAAATAGATACACAAACATGATTCATAGATATTGATATATATCTATATACATAGTATAATTCATTGTAATTGCATTTTTTTCTCTTAGTTCCTTGAACTTTGTTGTTGGCAGTCCTTTTGTGAACGCGTCTGCAATTTGCTCTGCTGATGAAATATATTTAAGAATTATTACAGAATTATTACATTGCGTTCAATTTGTTCTCTAATAAAATGAAATATTATATCAATGTGCGTTGTTATTTTATGTTGGACTGGATCATTAGCTATATATATATCATAAGCATTTGTTATTATTTTCAAAAATGAAAATTGGGGTATCAAATTTTATATTTATGCTATTTAAAAGAGTTTAACCACATAGCTTATCCCACGCTTTCAAAAAGAGCCATATATTCAGCTTCAGTGGATGATGCTACTTACGGTATTTTGATTTCGTGTATTTCCAGGTAATATTACACTAATGAAAAGCTACCCGTTGTACTCTTTCTATCATTTTCATCAGTTCCCCAATCTGCATCTGTATAGCCAATAATGATATTATATTTACCTCTTTTATATATTAACTTGAGATTAATTTGCCCTTTATATATCTTAATACCCTTTTAAAATATCTCCAAAATTCCATATTATTTTTCTTTTGGTAACGACTTAATATATTAATAGCAACATAAAGATCTGGACATGTGCATAACATCAAACATCCAATTAAATTTTTACAGAATGCATCAAAACGAATATCTGAGTTTAATGCATGATAATTTAATTTAGCTGCAAGAGGTGTATCTTACTAGATTACACTCTAACATATTAAATTTATTAAAAATCCTTTTTAAATATAAACGTTAATCTAAGCTTATTTTTGTTTCAGTTCTCATAAATTTTATTCCTTAGAATATATTTACTTCTTCTGAATCTACCACTGAAAAGTGTTGCTTAAGATAACGTTTAAAGCTTTTCATAGTATGTATTTACATTTTGTGTTGCTCTCAATACATCACCTACATATAATATAATATATGTAATATTTTTTTTTACATTTCCCTTATCCAAATAGTATAAACAATGATCTACTTGTGTTTTTTTTTTTATTATATTTACTTCTTTTAGCATTTTGTCAAAACGGTCAACCAGCACCTTGAAGATTGTTTTAAACCATATAATGACTTATGTAGTTTACATACTACGTCATTTTTTTTTATTCTTTCAGGTACTTTCATATAAATTTCCTCATTTAATATACCGTTTTAAAATGCAATTTTTACATCTATATGATGAACTAACAATTTAGATTGATTAGCAAAAGCTAAGAAGAATCTAAAAGTTTCAATCTTTGTTACTGGGGCAAAAGTTTCTTTATAGTCTGATAGATATTGCTGGCTGCTATCAACCGAGCTATCTATTTGACCATATTACCATGTTCAACAGATTTAGTTGTAAAAATCAATTTATTATCAATAATATTTTATTTTCTGGCCTTTTTACTAATGACCAAGTTTTATTTAATATAAGTGATTGAATTTCATCCTGTATCGCTTTTTTTTTATTGTTTTCTGTCTTCCCTTGTTTTAATTTCATGATTTGTTATAGGAAGATCAGTGAGTACATTTGAAAATAATATGAGACTTGCGTAAATATCATCATATTGATTTTTATTATAGCAGGGTGCAGGATGTTTTTGAATTCTTTCACTTCTTCTAATTTTAGTATTTTGTGACTCAAAAGTATCTGCACTTTCGGTAGTTTTTTTTTTGTTTTTTTTTTTTTTTTGTGTTTTTTTTTTTGTTTTTGTTTTTTTGTTTTTTTTTTCTGTCCCAGATTTATCAGGTTTTGGAATAGTTTCATCTGGTTTTGTGCCAGATTTATCAGCTGAAATACTACTATTATCTGGTTTTGTTCCAGATTTATCAGCTGTAGTACTACTAGTATCTGGTTTTGTTCTAGATTTATCAGCCATAGTACTACTAGAATCTGGTTTTGTTCCAGATTTATCAGCTGTAGTACTACTAGTATCTAGTTTTGTTCCAGATTTATCAGCTGTAGGACTATTCCCTGATATATCTGTATTTTGTGGACGAGTTATTTGAAATGTGATTTCGTCAAAAATGACTTTCCATGCTGTGAAAAATTTAGCTAAAACAACACTCCATATTTTATATTCATTTGGTTCACATCCAACTAATATACCTTTCATACATTTTTTATCAAATTTATTTGTTTTTGTTTTATTATGTATGTATGTGGTTGAACCAAAGACTTTTAAGTGATTTAATTTTGGTTTCTTATTATTCCACAATTCATATGGTGTTTTGTTAATATTTAGAGCTTTTGTAGGTGAAAAATTAATTAAAAAAATTTTTCAATCAAAACTGCTTCACCCCAAAAAGTTTTCTCTAAATGTGCAGAAGCTATTACACTACGTGTTTTACTGTATAGTACGATTCATTCGTTCTGCTACACCATTTTGTTGTGGTGTAGGTGAACCGTCAAATGATATGTGATACCTTTTTGGGTACAAAAATCTTTAAAATCATTTGACAAGTATTCACAACCATTATCACAATACAGGTTTACTACTTTTAAATTAAAAAGTGCTACACTTCTAGTCACAAAATCTTTAAACATATTAGGTAATTGAGATCGAAATATTAGTAAGTATGTAACGGTATAATGACTATAATCGTCTATAAATATTACATAGTATGCTTTATTGTCTATTGTTGTAGGTGTAATTGGACTGCATATATATATATAAACAATAAATAATGCCGTTTTTTAAGATTCTTATTTTTTATGTGCAAATTTTCCATATATACAAGCTTCACATAAAATTTTAGAGGGTCTTATGTATTTTAAATGGTCAATATCTTGGGCAAATTAATAATTTTCGCAAATTTATCATTACTGATATGACCTAAACGTTCATGCCATATTATAAATGTATTTATTTGACCGGTATTTATATTATGTCTCAAGTTAATTAAATTTTGAGGTATAGTGAAATTAACAACAATTAAATTATTCAAGGACATACCTGATAAGATTTTCTTTTTTTATTTTTTTTATACTGTTTCACCTGTACTCCATCTGGGTGGATAATTATCGTCATTCCTTTGTTCTGCATGCGGATGACTGATAGGTAATATGTTGTAGGGAACTTCAGAGCAGCCTTGAATTTCATAATTTGTTGTAATATTGTACCCTTCTTCGTTGCTGCAATTGTTGCACCAAATTTTGCCACTCCAATATTTATAGTTGTAGGTAAATCGTAGCATGTTGTAAAAATACCATGCTGGTTTACTATATGATCCGTAACACCAGAATCAAGAAGAAAAGTTATTTCGTTTGGACTGAGATTTATGCAATTTTGATTTTGTAACTTGAAAACAAAACTATTATCAATGTTGGCTTGTTGAATTGTCTTTAGTGTACGTGGGCGATCATTATTTATGCCTATCACTTCCTTATAATAATAGCAATCCTTTTTAAGAAGATCACGTCGACCACAATGTTCACATTTAATATGTGACACTTTGTATCTTGCCTGGAATACCTTTTCTTGATTTTACAAAAAAAATTTGTTTTTCTTTCCTGATACATGGTTTCTTTCAGCTTATTTCCTTCACAATGATGAATATTTTTCAAATTTGCAAACTTATTGAAGCATGACTTGTGTCAGTATTAGTTTTAAGTTTAACTTCATGATCTAGAAGACTTGTTTTTACAAAACTTATATTTAAATCATCATTTAATGTCTCGTGCGCTGTTATTACTCCATCATAGGGTAGAGGCAAGGTTAATAATAGATGGGATACTTTATCCATTTCATCCAATTTTGCTCCAGCGAAATAATTTCAGTAATGGTGTCCTAAAAATCGGTGAAATGATGGATTAAGCTTACATCATCTTTTAATTTCAATATTAAGAGCTTCTTTCATAGTGCAGGTAGCTAAACTACGTCTTTCATAAATTTTATCAGGATTTGCAAAATCTGTTTCGCAACATTTTCTTTGACAAGACCTTTTTTAATTCTGCAGGTTGTTCATCTGGTATTTCTTCTTCGATCACATTTAAAACATTTAATTCCACAAGCAATGTCTTGACACGGAATTTCCATACACTATAACGTTCACCACTAAATTGTTCAATATTCCGTTTGTAGTAATGTTTTCAATTTTAAACACAATATATATGTATACACAACTGATAGTTAATTAAAAAAAATTGAGATAGATATCACACAATGTGTATTGGAATTAATTACAGGTTTAATCGCGTAAACTGGCCCATAACCTATTGGGAATGGGTATTAAAATAAAACGCAGTGTACTTGAATATGTGTATATTCGATATTAACGTGTCTGTAGAACTAACTCAAGAGAAAAATAATCTTGTACATATATCGCATTTCTCCAGTGCATCTTATATAAAGAAATATACTGATACATATAATAGAATGCTGACATTTTAATGAGCATAACATATACAGAGAACTCGAGCGGGTAACACTACAGACCACACATATATTTGTGATTTATATTTTTGTATAGGAAATGCCGAAGAAGCATTTCTAACAACTTTGATATTCAAGATATCTTTTTAAAAAAATGTTAGAAGTTACAAGACAAGCATACAAATATATGTGAGAATGAATACTTCACGTCACATAAACAGCTATACTCTTTAGTTCGTGTGTAAAAAATATGTTCACAAGTGCTTTATCTGTTTTGTAAAGGGAAATATTAAGTTTAGAATGAAATTTAGTTGTTTAGTTATATAGGCAGTTATATAATCTTCTTTAGTTGCCCAAATGAAGAAATATAAACCAATATGTACAGTCAATGTATTATTGACCTCACGCAGGCAAAACACCAATAATCTCGTACTACTAATAATAATTGTCGTTCGTTGTAATAACTATGTCTGATGACATAAATTAAGTTTTTGTAACGAACTTGATAAATAAACAATCAGTCATAAAATTTGGTATAAAGCTTTCTACGAGGATGGAATATCATTTATCACAAATTTTTGGTCAGACTATACAAGCAAATATACTATATTACTTTAACGGGACATATCATAAAACAAGGTTTTGCTTTGAAATATTTTTTAATTATCTTGGGAACAATGAACGATAAGAAAATTTATTTAACATTAAAAAGGATTTCCTTAAATTTTCGAATTTTGAATTAATGCAGTTATTCAACAGGATAACATAGGTTTTTGTGACAAATAATGCATCAAACCTTTGTAGTGTATTAAAGAATTACTGAAGAATATCTTCCGCTGGACATAATATAATTTAATAATAAATAATTGTCTAAAACAGACAGCAGCAGAATTGCATCCGATCCAGTTTGCGTCATGATTCAAAACTGCAAAGACCTAGACATGTTTTTTAAAAAAGCAGGTTTAACTTCAAAATTGAAGAAATCTATAAAACAAGCCATTCTAGATGGAATATTAATTACGTTAACATCCATACTATTAGTTTTCCATTCAATTGAGGAATTATTATTACAGAAACAAGAACTCTAGAAAATTCAATGTGTATTATAGAACTAATATTGTTATATGTAATTAATTTACAAGAGTCATTTAATAAAGCCACCTTAGAACTAAGTTTTGATCAAACTCCCACAATAGTTTTAATTTTACCCAAATCTATCTGCTTACTTAATAATACATCCCAAAGAAAACGTAAATATTAAACATTTTAAATTTTATATAAGTGAAGGTTTAAAAGGAAAGTATGCTATCAAATCTATTCATAAAACAGGTACATGTTTATATCCTCCCATGAAAAAATATTTTAAATGAACAAGAATAGAGGAAATACCTTCAACGTCCAAATTACCAACATCTACTGACAGGATTTTCGATTCGCAGATAAACGAACTGCATTCATCAGTTTTAATATTGAGAATGAATTTGACATATATTAATCGTCATGAATATATTACACCAAATTTTGATATATTAGATTTTCGGAAAAAAATTAAAGTATTTCCCTCCGTTATATAAACTTGATAAACAGTATGTACTAACCAACCTGCTACTATTACGCCCAGTAAAAGGACATTTTCTATTGCTAGATGAACATTAGAAAAACGACGGAGTTAATCGAGCCCACCCAATAATGTTTATAAAATCTTATTTTTTATGTTAAATAATTAAGTTGTCTCTTTTGTAACTATATTTGTTATTTTTGCATACTAGGTAGTAAGGGATTATAAATGTGCTTATATAGGATATTTGTTTGAATTTTATATATTCAAAACTCTTACAATATATATTATTTGCAATATTTTTCAAAAATGAAGAAAACCTAAAATTGCATCTAATATGAATTGTAAATGTATAAAACCATTCTGCAGTAAAAAATAAGGAATAGGAATACCTTCCATACCTATTTAAGAATTAATTAAACCTGACGTTGACTTTTATACAAATATACTGCTATCAATTCTCCAACTGTTATTTATAGATATTATAGGTTTTAATTTTTTTTAAATATTAATTATAGAGCAATGTTTTGTTGCAATATATCCATACTTTGTGTTGCTATTTTTGTTTTATATATTTTGTATTTTTTATTGTGTCAATAAATATTATTTGACGGCGAACACGCTGCTGTAATATTTAAATAAAACAGATAACAAAGGTGCACATACTTGCCAGCTGACCGTGCACGTTCAATACATCATACGTTGTGACTGGGCAAATGGAACAGGGCCGGGTCGGGCTGTCGGGCCGAGCCGAGCCGGGCCGGGCCGACGGTTATGCCGAGCCGGGCCGGGCCGGGCTGACTGTTATGCCGAGCCGGGCCGGGCCGGGCCGTAATAATGCCAAAAATGCTCACCTCTAACCCATACCAGTAAATGCAATTTTTGAATAGGGGGTGAGAGCCAACAGTTTCTTCAAAATGATTCGTGAAAATTTCCGCTAGTAAAGGGCTTAAACGATTACCCATAGCAAGACCTGTGGTTTGTTTATAATATTCGTAATTGATTTGGAAATAGTTTTGTTCAATACAGACCTTAAGTAAATCTAGGATTTCCCTAATTATAACGGGATTCGTGTGATGTGATGTAGTTTTAATTCGATAATATCTAATACCTCTTTTTATTAGTAAATAAGTTCCTAACATCAAATGACATAAATTTAGCCTTAATAGGAATTATTAAATCCGAAATTTTATTTATGAGGTCTAATGAATTTTTAATAGAAAATTTAGATGTAAATCTTGTATGATCTTTTATAATGTTAATTAATTGTTTACACAAATTTCTACAAGGGGCTTTGACATATGAAACTACAGGTCTAATAGGTAAATTATTTTTATGTAGTTTAATCAGACCATACATTTTAGGGGGTTGAGGGTTCGTAGTTACGAGTCTACGTTTCTGTGATACGAAGAATAAAGTATTAGAACTGTTAATAGTAGTTTTTAATTGTTTTTGAAAGTTCGATGTGGGATTAATTTTGATTTTAGTGAATGAACTAGTATTGAGAAAATCTTCAACTCTTTTAAGATAATCTAACTTGGGGATAGCAATGGAAGATCCTTTGCCTAGAGAGTGTCCGAACATAATAGAAGTTACCCGGATAAAAAAAGCTGATTCGACACTTGCGAACCATTGTTTAGAATATAAACATACTTTTAACAATAATTTTAAAATACTCCATATCCAAGATAAAAATAAAAAACTTGATCTCCTAGAATCATTAGAAATTTCTAGAATTACAAAATTAGGGTTAGCGTTAAATGATCAAACCAACTTATGTCACTCCCCACTTTTGTCTTTAAATTTGTAATGTTTGTATAGTATATAATTTCTCGCACTAATGTAAGTTCTCCAATATTCATCCACCTGATAAAGTCGGTGTGTGACGAAACAACGTTGTAGTGGTTTACTATAATTAAAATTTTGCAACTTTAAAATCAGTGTTTTATTTTTATTATTATTAGTAAAAAATTACAATTTTTCATTACAATATATTCTATGAAATAATAAGTGCATAAAAATTTGAAATTCGTAATGTATGATTTGGATATAATATTTCCTCATTCGTAAAAAACAGGTTTAATTATTTTTCTACATTTAACAGTTATTAATTATTAAGTAGTTTATCGATCGTTCTCGGGTGCTTGAACCCGTCTAAGATAGTCCGTGACCGGCCTGCCTGAATTGACGTTTATCTGAATTTCCGATCGAAAGAAATACTGGTCGGCAAGTCAAATAAATAAGATGTTCATATTACATAACCATCTCGAAGCATGAATGGTATTGGCAGTTGCGAACATGTGCAGACAATTATTACAATTACACAAATTTAGTCATACTTTCATCCAACGTTTTTCATTTCAGTGCCACAGAAATGTCGTACTAGTATGTAGAGCAATTTATAACATCCTTTAGGTAATCAAGGATAATTATTTGATCGTGCAACCTATGAGACATATTTGAATGAAACGTTGAATATTCGATGCGTGATTAGCTGTGAAATTATGTCACTCGAATCTGTAATATTATAATATTACAGAAAATAACTGCTTTGAGTAATCTTGGTATCTTGGTCAAGGAAATTTCAATTGAACAAAGTTTGTTTTTCCCACATGATCTATATTATTAACGTTTACATGTACAGCCGTGTGATAAAATTGTTGGGCCTTGCAATTTAATCTATATAAATAAAAATTAAATGCTGTTTGTTGGTAAGCGCATCGCTTGAGAACGGGTCGACTGATTTGACAAATTTTTTTCAAAAACGTTCGTAACAGTCCGAATAATAAAATTGGAAAAGTTCCCCGGAAAATTGGAAAATTCGGGAAAAACTGAAAGTGTTTTTTTCTAAAGGATTTTTGTATGAATTCAAAATCATAATTTACGATTCGAAGAATGGATATGCCTAAATCTTTTTTTGTTTGTTATAGTCCCCGAAAAGTTGTCAGGTAAAACGTTCGGGAAAATTATAAAGGAAAGTCGGAAAATTCGGACAAACTACAACGACCATAAGATTTGTATGCACTTGTGATCATAACTCATATATTTGGTTGCTTCCTTTTTTGTTTTATTCGTTATGCTCGCGGGATGGAAATAACTCAATTGAATGTTTTCAATTGAAACAAAAATCTGGAAGATCTGGACAAAAATCTCGAAAAACGTAATATACAACGTGTCCAAAAATTCTCGGAACAGCTCCACACTACTGTTTGAAGTAGCCATAAAGGAACATGGAAAGGATATTTAAAAATATCCACATTGTTCATTCTAGTAGATATTGGCCTTTTTGTAAAGGTAAATTTGGCAACACGTTTGATTTATTCTAATAATGGATAAGGTACTATAGTCAATTCCACCTAGGAATCGAAGTACGGACTCTTATGGAGTATAGCCCTCCTTTGCACTGGTAGTGCACTTCATTTACTACACCTTATCAGTGTTTTGGTTAAATGAGGGTATCCTAGAGGGCAGCACTTTATACAAGATCGAAAACATAACTCTCAAAATAGTTGTCTGTTTTGGTGAATTTTGTTAGAGTTGTTGTTGTCATGTGTAACTGTCATTGTTAAATACGTTAGTTCTTCTCCACAAGGGCATTTCGACACATCAAACCGATGATACTACTTTAGAAAATATGAATGTACAAGCGTTACCGTCCACCTCACAAGCAAGTCCCAGTGAAACACCGGAAATTCAATATGTGCCATGTATTTGTAAGTGTTATTTATAGTAATAAAAAATGTAACAGTTTCTTAATCATATTAAATATATTCCAGTTATAAGGTATAATGTTATGTTTTGTATATTATTTACTAAATATATAATACTTATAGATAAAAATACATTTGTTTTAATCTGTTTCATCAGTAGCACTTAGATACAGAAAAGATTTTACGATACTTCACTTTCGTTACAGCAAATATAACGCCAAAAAATATTGATTCTAATTTTCAAATGAATTTCATACTTTAATAATTTGCAATCAAGTTCCCGCTCGTTAGAGGTTATCACTCTCTACAGATTGCTACGATGAATTCAACCAAGTATCTGTGAGGGAATTATAGATGGTGCTGAAGTTTGGTTCAATTTTTAGTGAGAGACTAAGTCATCTATACGCCCTCTCTGTTATCAATGCTATTTTATAATGATTCGTATATAACTATCCTTATATGGTACGTAGAACGTTGTCAAGTCGCATGACGTAATTTTCACGGGAAGAACATTTGAACATAGCCATCAATATCAATATGACAATCAGCCATTATTGCCATTACTATCGTAAAAAAAAGCTAATAGACTCCCTGGATGTATGAGCGACGTAATTTGGAACAACAAGTACCTGAGAATTGACACAAAAGCCAGGATATACAAGAGTGCCTTAAGGCCCATACTGACCTATGGAGCCGAAGTAAGGCCAGAAACGGCTAAAACCAGAAGACAAATACAAACGACAGAGATGAAGTTCCTGCGAAGAATAGCAAGAAAAACCAGATGGGACAGAGTTAGAAACGAAAATATAAGAGAGACATGTCAGGTAACGGATATTGATATATGGACAAGAGAGCGAAGGCAAAACTGGGAGGACCACGTGTCTAGAATGAACAACGAGAGATTACCAAAAATAGCAAGAGATAGCAGACCACTTGGAAGAAGGACAGGAAGACCGAGGAAAAGATGGAGAGACAGTTTATAGAGATTGGTTATATAACAGGAGAAATCCTAATAGAAAGAAGAAGAAGAAGACTATCGTTATGAAATTTACGTAATACCTAACCCAACTCAACCCTGTCATGTGAAATTTTCCTATCCAACATTGAAATTATGCAACGTCGCGTGCGATCTCCATAAGAGCAATACTTTGATTCGAGGATGGAATAGACTATAGAGTTGCTCAAAATTATGCCCGTGCTGATCTCTGCTAATTTCCCCTCTTCTAACTATATTCCCCTGCACTCTTTCTAGCATTTGTCCATCTCTTGAACGAGCTGCTTCAAATATCCGGTTACTTAAGTTTGCATCATTTAAAATTGGTGTTCTGTGACCCAAAAAAAAAAGTCCAAAGGGTGAGATCGAGGGATCTAGCTGGCCAACGGAACGGTCCAATTCTCGATAATACCTGCCCAGACATTTACGCTAAACTTATGCTGGTTGTTAGCTGGTCTAAATACCTGAGGATTTTCCAAAGCAAAACATATGAATTTCGCTGACTTTAAAATCCATCTCGTGAAAAATTAGCTTCGTCCGTCCACAAGGTATTTCTGCAAAATTGAGGATTTCTTTGTATTTGTTCTAAAAGCTAGTTATAAAATTCTCACGATGTAGAAAATCTTCAGGTAATAAAGCTTGAACTTTTCTGTAATGGTAGGGGTGAAACCGCTCATCCTTAATAATTCGGCCGACTGAACTGTATGATATGTCTAATATATTACTGAGTTCACGTGTTGTTATTGTTGGATTGTCTACTAATAAATTTAAAACGTCATCCTCTACTTTAAGGGTCCTTCTAGTTTTTGGACGACCTCTATCCCGATAAAAGGCACCTGTTGGTGATACGTTTTTTGTTTCTCTTATTCTTCGGTCTAAACATCTAAAGACGTTACTACTAGGGTGTCTTCTCAGAGGATACCTTTCGTGATAGACTCTAGCAGCAGCAGCATTGTTTCCGCATTCCCCCCACATCAAATGCATATCTGCATATCCGTTGGTTAAAAACATTTTAAAATAAATTAAAAAAAGAAACACCACAACACAAATTAGCAAAACTCGAAAATTAGCACAAACACTAAAGAACTACTCAACGGAAAATACAGCTAAGAACTTGAACATCCAAAATACAACGAAAATTAATAAAGTAGTAATAGGATTGAAATAAGCAGAGCAATTTGCCAACGTCAAAATGACATTAATAAGTAATTTTGATTGCGATATTTTTTTACGTTAAAGTGGTTTAAGTGTAAATTCAGGACAACGTTGCCATATGTTTTTTCAGGTAAAATTAGCGTAAAATGATTTTCTGGAAATGATATAATTAGAAGAGTGATTAATTACAAACCTGGTTATAGTTGTTCAAAATTGTTAACCCATTGACCATCTCCAAACCAATCTTTAAAATCTCTTACAGTAATTTAGGCAAACGACGATTACATTGAAATTAACAGCGATGGAATTTTTTCCATATTTTTCTCATAATCCTTGGTCCTCACATTATAACGTACCATCCAATTTTGGACACGTCATATATGTAGAAAAAAAGCGATTTGGGTCATCAAGTATCGTTCAGAAATCTATTTACATAAAGATGAATTATGACTATTCAAATTTTTAAAAGAACACTCCCAAAATCGCATTTGTAGATTGCTTTATTTTATTTTTTTTATATATGCCTATTACCTCATATTTCTTTAGTAAATCTTCGACTTTAGTCGTTATATTATGGAAGTTGCAGAACACAAGGTTAGTTGAACTACTTATGCAATCAAAAAAGAAAAAAAATTACGCGACACTTCACGCATTAAAGCGATATTCACAAAAACCCAATTTAAAATTGTATATATTGGTATCGCCAATTAAAATTAAAGATAAAACATATTAATTACAAGTGTGAAACTTTCATTGACATACTGCAAGGATTGAACCATTAAAATAAGTGATATAAATTTATATAACAGGTTCATAGATAAATAATAAAACGTGGGTGTTCCATTATTAATTGCAGACGTTAAAGATGGAAAGTGTTCTAAAATTAGAAGGTTTGTTTTCGTGTAACGGTTCAAATTACTATTCCTGGTGTGGAAAATGTTTTTATGCGTTTTGTCTGGCAAACAGGTGTGTGTTTTTATGTGGTTTGGTAGCGGAAATTGGATTATTATTGTACAAGGAGTGGATGGAATATCACGCAAATATATATTAAGTCTAATAAATTTTGGGTACGAGGGAAAATTAACACGTCATTTTATTGATATTTATTGTACAGTTTTCCCGTATCGTTGTGAAAACATTTTGAGCGTTTAATTTTTTGGGCAAATATGGGAATTTCGAAAATTGAATTTCGGAAGATCGTACCAGTCTGTTCTAGTTGTACTAAACATTGTTCCAAGGACTCTCGAAAGAAAATTTATATTGACCAATGTAATCGAAAAAAAAACGAGTCTTTTCCAGCCCCTCTGTTTGAAAATCAAAAATCTGATAGTTGTTCCAGGTTGTTCTAGGTTTATTCTAAATTGTTCCCAATTATTTCAAAGAAAAAAAGTTAAAATCGACCGAGATGATTGAAAAAAAACACTTTTTTACCCAGCCACCTGTTTCTCGAAAATTGAAATTCTGAAGGTAATTCTAAGTTGTTCTAAAAATAAAATCTCGAAAGAAAATTTAAAATAGACCAAGATAGCCGAAAACCCTAATCTTTTCCAGACCCCCTTTTTTTGGAAATCGAAATTCTAACAGTTGTCCTGGGTTTGTTCTAAATTTTTTCAAAGTATCATAGTATTTAAAAAAGAAAGCTAAAACTGGCAGAAATATTACTAAACTAAACAATAAATGAATCACTATGTCGACTGCAACCATCATATGTGCACGTATCGATTCCAGAAGTTTCCATTTTAGTATATTCCGCGATGACTAATATATTGAATTCTCTACTTCTCTCTGGAATGCGTGACGTCGTATCATTTGTAGTTGCCGCTGCCCTTCACGGTATAGCCGCGTACATGATCGAGCTTGTTGCAATATTTTTTCAATTTTAGATTTTACGTTCATCTTACTGAAAACAGATAAAAAATTTATTTTGAAAATGTGACGTGCTGCTCTATTTTAGAACACAGTTTTTATGTTTAAAACAATGCAAAATACTAAAATTTTAGACTGTCAAGTCAGTTATGAAAATCGTGTCGGTTGGTGTAATCATCATCTCATACTTGGGTATTATGGAAATTCCTAATTGATTTCTTGAGAAATGTGCTTCATCAGTAAAAAAAAAACGACCAATGTTGAAGAATTTGAACCAATTGAATGTATGCGGAAACCATTGACTGAATACCAATAGAAAAATTAATAGGAATTAGTGTTTGACCGAAATGTGGTATGTATATGGAGAAGTAAAAAAGTAAAGGAAAAAAAAATTGATATTACAAACAGAAAATCTATCCGTGATGAATAATTTTGTTTACCAGACTCGCATTGTGCATTCCAATAAACCCATTATATGTTACTTGCATTTTTTAACAAATTCGTTACACAGTATTATTATTAAACCAGTTAACACCTTTTATACGAGTTCGTATTGGCAAACGTCAACAAATCTAAACTATTTGTGCCGTGTTATGTTCGCATAATTTATTCAGACACACGTAAATACTGAAGACTAAAAAAACGAATACAACAAGTCCTTAATACCCATACGCGATGTATTAATTATCCCGACGCTCGCCTAGCAAAATGATTTTTCCCCATTTCGCGATCCACATAATTTTTATCCCATTCGCGTTTGATAAAGAGAGAAAGGTTTCCAGGTGGTGATTGTTTTGGTTCTATGTGATCTACTTTATATATGCATTACATATCCTGCATGTGTGTAAGTACATGTACATAGTCTATGTACACCAATACACGTGCACTTGGCGTAAAAACTGCACCAACTATATAAAGTCGCTTTTTGTATCTCTTCCACACATATCAGATTTGTGCGTAATAGTGTCCACTTGTATCTCTGCTTAACTAGAAACCAGCTTATTTATTCAAAATGAAGTTCTTGGTAAGACAGATTTATTTTATTATAAGGCATAAATTAATTTAGAATTGTAGAGATGGTGTTAGAATTGCTTATTTTTCTGTGGTAATCCATTTGATCAGGTAGTCTTAAGTCAGTGTCCAAAAAGTCGTTTAATCCTGGGTGGCTGTGAAAAACAGAATTGAGTGTCGTGGTGTCAAGTCGAAATATATAATCTTTGACATATGTCAAATTATAAATTTGTTTAAGATTTTAAAACTTTTTTTCACCAGTTTTTAATATTAACAGTTTCTTTAATTTAGTTTGGACGTGTCTTGAAAATCCTTAAGAAATCATCAGTTTGTTGCTTTATAATTGTTATTTGAAATTATCCGTATTTATGTATTAATATATATAATAAAAAAAACCATTTTAGTCACATGTCTTGATTAACTTTGAAATTTTGCATATTCGATATTCCAAGTGAATGGATAATCTTGGGTTATTGTTTCTGTTTTAAATATCAGTTTTGACATTAATTTGTAGTATTTAGAATTTAAAATAAACAGAAAGGGCCTAATCACTCCACCTTGTTTTACTCCTCGTATGATGTGCAACGTTTCAGCTTGTTTATTATAGACTTACAATACATTTGCATTTGTTTTATACACTGATTTTATTGGTTCTACTAATTTATATTTCACTTCACATTTTTCTAATGTTTCGTGTATCTGTTGCCTTGGTACTTAGCCGTGGGCCTTCTCTAAATTATTCTTTATAATATTTCAGATATATTTTTGTGATATTTCTGATTGCAAATATATGATTTTGCACACTCTAATCTGGCCTGAATCCACTTTGAAGTGTTTTCATTTCATTTCTGTCAGTTATCTGACACGTTTTTCTAAAAAAAATTTATAAAATTTTGCAAGCATTACAGAGGAATGATACTGCCCTGTAGTTCCGGCCTTCTTTTACTTGTCAGCGACGTACCCAAATCTTCAGTTACCTCTTGTAGTGCTCATACTGTTTCCATTATCTGGCGTAATATTTCACTTCCTCAGTCATTCATAATTTCACCATTTCTGTTTTAATAGTATTCATTCTTGAGAACTTCTTTGTTTTCAATGTTTTTATTGGATCTCTTTTTTCCAGTAATTGTATGTTGTTATTTTCCTATACCTTTATAGTTTTCCTATAAATTACCTATAATTTCCTATAATTACTTCAATTTTTATTTTAAAAATTCTCTTGCTTGTTTATTTGAAGTATTTCTCCAACTAGGTATGTGATATTTATAGTGTTTCCGTTAGTATTTTGCCTTCATTATCCTTTAGTTATTTAAATGTTTTAGCCTTATCTTGTTATTATATTCTGTAATGCTTTGTAAAATAGTTTTTGCTATTGATATTTTTTTTCCCCCGTAATACATATAAAAAATAAGTTCTAGCGTTAGGACATGAAGTTTTTTTATTATCTATATTATATGCACATGGTTGACTAAGCGATTTATTTCTTATTTGCAATGTGAGGAACTCAAAAAACAAGTACGTTATGTTTATAAAATTTCTTTGTTACTTACACTATGTCAATAAAAGAACACTTATCTCGCTTTTTGCTTGGCGTAAATACTTTTAATATTTTGACAACAAATTCAAAGTTGTATTCTCGCCAGTTGATCTCAGTAGATAGATTCGGAATATCATTGTTATTGCCTTCCATGGTTTAGTTTCAACAAAATATTTCAATCTTGTTAAGGCTTTGCAAGTAATTCAATTATTAGAGCTGGTTTCTATTGACTGTCAGCATTTTAATAACAAAGTCAACCTGAAAAGTCTGTTTTATTAGTGAAAAAAATCTTTTAGGGGGATTCCGCAGGTGTAAAATAACATTTCGGATACACTTCATACATATCAATATGGCATTAAAATTTTATACTTTCTGAATTTAAATAAAATATCAACATTTAAATATGAAGTAGTCTTGACTTTAATAAAAACTGGATAAACTCTAATATAATATCAATAATATTGAATAACCATCAATTTTTTACCTATCATGTTTTTTAACGTCCCAGAAATAACTAACCAACCGTTTCTTCTGATTATTTTTAATTTTCATTAATTCTTCATTGCCACATTTTGTAGCTTGTACCAGCAAAGGCTTGGCTAGTAACGCCGATGCTCTTTGGTTTCATTCAGAGTGAGATATTGCCTTGGCTCACAATTAATTGAACTGCTATATTTTTCCTAACAATTCTATACCTTACCAATTGCTGAAATCATACCAGAACTGCAGAGATCCAACAGAGAATCTATTCAAATGGATGATCTTAGTAGAAAGTTATTCTACAATCATATTTTCTTTCCATTCTTTTTTCTTAATTAACATTGAAGTTAAGAATATTGTTTCTTGGCACAAAAGTGGCATTTATCACAATATAGGAAACAATTACAACAAACTTTGTCACACCCAAGACATGAATAAGCTTTAAAGCTTTAAAGGTCGCTTCTAGGCCAGAACTACGTAAACTGTTCCGTAGAATTTATAAGTAAAACTACGACTCAAGATATCTAATTGATACCTTAACTTCTTTATAATTTTCATTATTTGCTGGATGCAAACAAATAACTTATGTTGATATAAGCATTGCTTAAGTCATCAGTGTAGATGATCTTTCTAAAAATTTTAACTGGTAGCACACTTGTATATAAATTAACGAAAAATGGAGATAACACATAATGGTTTGAATTAAATATTTTTTTTATTAATTAAAGTTTTGAATTTGTATTTCTAAACTTATTTTCCACATTAATCTAACACTAACCATCGGGATAAATCAAGCAGTATTACAGATACTAATATTGCAGGACTCAGAACTACATTTAATATTACAGAAGACGTTTGTAAATTATTAGAGATTAATATACATTTTATGAAGGTTGCCATTTTCTGCGTCTTTGCTGTTGTTTGCGCCGAAGAAGCTGTTAAAGAAAAACGTGGAATTCTTGGCGGTTTAGGCTACGGTGGATATGGATTGGGTCACGGAATAGCAGCAGCACCCATCGTTTCTGCACCAGTCGTGTCTGCTCCTCTAGTCGGCTTAGGCCATGGATACGGCGGCGGATATAGCTTGGGAGGTTTGGGACACGGTCTAGGTGGATACAGCTTGGGAGGTTTAGGACACGGTCTTGGAGGATACAGCGTGGGAGGTTTAGGACACGGTCTTGGAGGATACAGCATCGCGTCACCAGTCATTACTAAAACTGTCACGCCCATTGTGTCGGCACCGATCATCACAAAAACGATTGCAACACCAATCGTAGCGAAAGCTTATGCATCTCCTTTGTCCGTAGGCGTTGGTTACAATGGTTTGGGAGTGCATGGATGGTAAATGAAGAAAATAGATGTCAATATATATTTATAAGAATTTTCACTTAGAATGAGTGCAATACATGTTGTGAATATTTTTTGTACATAAATAAAACTGTATAAAAATATATCTTTTATTATTATTTCTTTACACCTGCAATCTTTGTAATTTCTGTAATTTATACACTATAAACAGCGCAGTGTCATTATTTTTTTGCTGGTGACAAACTATATTATATAATAACAACGTTACTCACTATTTATATGTACGTGTTTCGATTATAATGTAACTCCAGATCTAACGATAATGATAGCAAAAGAATGAAATTACATGTAAAAATGACATTTTGCATAAATAAATTGAAATATGTTGAACCCAGTTAAAAGAATTCCAAGAATAAAAAAAGTTTTTTATTGAATCTTATATGTACATATACATGTACATATACATGTTGGAAAAAATGAAGTGTGGCCACCACACGACTTTCTTATACGTATGAGCGTTTCAAATTATAGAATTTTTTTATACAAAATTTATTCAATTAAGGGCCGGTCTTTCCACCTACTAATAAAGTGCCCGATAACTATTTGACAAATAATTTTATAAGGTACTTTTATTAGTCAGTTTGTCCGAGTGCGTCTTTTCAACATTTCCGAACCTGCTAATAGCTATTAGGCAAATTACGTTCAATCCAAAAATATTTCTTATGTTGGTATAGAAACTTACCCGAAACAACTTCAAGTGGATTTTGATAGACAAGATAAACTGCTGTATACCTCCAATAAGTAAGAGAGTGATAAATGATAAAACACGGCATTATTTTATTTTAGAAATTCAGTGTCAGTTGTGTTTACTGTTTATTATAACCTGTACGTTTGTTGTAATATTTTAAATGGCTTCTGTAGAAAAAAAAAAGAGAGCGAGCGGTAAATTTTACGGATTAGAAATACGTTGTTTGGTGGATATTGCACTGCGATATATTGACATTATTGAAAACAAGCAGACAGATGCAGTTACGTGGAAAGAAAAAGATAAAGATTGGGCAGATATTGCGTTAGAATTTAATGCAGTCACTGGCTGTATTAACAGAACAACAAAAGTATTAAGATTGAAGTACGATGGCATAAAAAGAGCTTTAAAACAAAAACAAAATAAAAATAAATTAGAAAACTTGACTAGAAAACTTCACTACTTAACATTTTACTTTATAACGTTTCTATTTTACATGCTATTCATATGATAATGTGTTCACTCTTTAAAAGCAAATAAAACGTTTACAAACACTTTAATATTTTATTTCAAACTTTTGGTATTTAAAATTATATATGTATATAAAACTATTGCATGAGATGCAAAAGAAGTTAATTCAAGATCGAGAAAATCGAGAGCAACAACATGACTTGTTCATGAAAAACTTAAGTATGCAACAGCAGTTGCTCACAGATACAATGGCAAACCAAGAGAAAGAACATACCTTACGGAAACAGAAGTAGAGGTTTTTTTCGTCGACATAACCTGAAAACAGTTTATAATCGAGTGTATATCTGTGTATATGTGTCTTTTGAGCATCTTTTTCGGTAAAAAGTCGTAGCAGAGAATAAAAACGTAAGTAAATATAGTTTAAAATAGTGTACAAAGATACCTTAATCAAAGGATCGTAGCATGCGTGTGTTCCAGGCGTGTTAAAGGAAATAGCAACAAGTAAAACTGTTATTGCGTTTTTTCTACACGTTTTATAGTGTACACCAACACTTTAATGACTTATGTATGTATCTCTATATTATAGAATGGATTCAACTAACGAAAGCGGGGCCAGTAAACGAAAACGAGCTGCGAACTTTACAGAACTGGAAACTAGAATTTTAGTAGATGTTGTGCTGCTACATGCTGGCATAATAGAAAATAAACCAAACTTAAATCTGTATATAATTTGAAATTAATAAATGAAAAATACCTATGCATGTAATTAATTTCAAATGAAAAACCTAAAGCAGATGATTTCTTGTAGGTTAAAAGTCACTGACATTAATGCACAGCACTATTGACAGGTTAACAAAACTCCATCTTCCACTCGTGCAACTTCGCTATTTATCCAGGACCCGAATGGCAATATTAAGTGCTTTGTGTGGTTAATAACTTATCTGCCGAATTTCCGTGTTAATTCTCCTAGTAAACGTTATTGGGAGGTGGAAAGACACGTTTACAACTTATTGGCTGAATAAACTTTATTGTCAACTTTATTAGGAGATGGAAAGACCGGGCCTAAATCCTATTATAAATACTTCTATTCTCTTAATAAATTCTAATGCATACTTTGCTAAATATTCGCAAAAAAGTGCTACTCGATAGGAGTAAAAGTGTTACTTCCGGTCCGAATTTTGAAATTTCTTGTATACAAAAGACATTGCAAATCCAGTTCTAAATACTTTTGTACTCTTGATAAATATACAGGGTGTCTCAGCTTTTGCGTTACAGGCATTATCTACTTTCCCTGTATAGTTATCAAAAAACTTTTCAAATAAAAGTTACTTGATATTATGATGTGTCGAAAATGACAAATAGAGGATTTTATTTGCTCGTGACCTTGAAGGAGATTTCAAGGTCAACTTTGTTTTTTTTAATGGATATATGTATTTTTTAATATTGCATCTTATTTTTCAAAAGCTAATAAATAACTTTTATTTGATGCATTTTTTATTTTGCCGTGTCAGTTTTGACACAATTCAGATAAACTTGTCAAAAGTAAAAAGTTGTGTTCTGTCAGTCAACAACTGTCAGTCTTGCATAAATCACAAAGATTTGACTTGCGTTATCCGCAGCTTTTTAATATGCCACTTACATACAACTCCAACTAATATGTATATATGTTAATAGTCTACGGAGAATGCAGAAGGAATTCCCGAGAAGCTGCAAATTTGTATCGAGAAAGATTTCCGGAACGTCATCATCCATCACATACAACATTTAATAGAGTAGAAGCGAAGTTACGAACTGGTTCATTTCCCTCTACCGTAAAACATGCTAACCATAATGCTCCTGCTAGAAATGAAGAAAATGTAATCAACATTTTGGCTTATGTAGCTGTAAACCCCCATGTTTCACTTCGACGTTTGGCAGAAGAAATTGGCGTTAGTAAAGCTACAGTACATAGAATTTTAAAAGGGCATCGGTACCATCCATTTAAAGTTCATTTATCACAAGAATTAAGACTAAACGATTTACAAAGACGCCTGGATTTCATTGCACGATTGCAAGTTCTAGAAGATGAAAATCCAAATTATCTTAATTGTATTTTGTGGAGTGACGAAGTCGCTTTCACAATAATGGTGTTGTGAACAAACATAATGCGCATTATTGGTCCAACCAAAATCCGCGGTGGATGGAGGAAGCACGCTTTCAAACAGTGTGGGGAACCAATGTATGGTGTGGAATGTTTAATGGGCATTTAATTGGACCCCACTTTTACGAAGGAACCCTGACAGGACAACGTTATTTACATTTTTTACAAAATGTGCTTCCCGATTTAATGGAAGATATTCCTCTTAATGAAAGACGAGACATAATTTGGCAACAAGATGGTGCTCCGCCCCATAATGCGCAAATTGTGACGAATTATTTAAATGCGCTGTACCCCAATGGATGGATTGGAAATAGAGGTTCTATCCCTTGGCCTGCTCGTTCCCCGGATTTATCGCCTGTTGATTTTTTCATGTGGGGTTATTTAAAGGAATTTGTATATCAAGTTCGGTCGGCAGATTTTGATGATCTGAAAAATCGAATTCGCATGGGATGCCGTATTATGACTCACGGAATGATACTTTCATCTTGCAACAGAGGATTAAGACGTCGTTTGGAAGCTTGTGTCCACGCTGATGGAGCCCAATTTGAACATTTATTATTGAAATACTTACTCTTTATTTTTTTAATTTTTTTTTGCACTGAATTACTTACTTATAATTATCGTATTCCTTTAAGTTAATAAAAATTGCTTTTGACAAGTTTATCTGAATTGTGTCAAAACTGACAAGGCAAAATAAAAAATGGATCAAATAAAAGTTATTTATTAGTTTTTGATAAATAAGATGCAACATTAAAAAATGCATATATCCATTAAAAAAAAACAAAGTTGACCTTGAAATCTCCTTCAAGGTCACGAGCAAATAAAATTCTCTGTTTGTCATTTTCGACACATAATATCAAGTAATTTTTATTTGAAAAGTTTTCTGATATCTATACAGGGAAAGTAGATAATACCTGTAACGCAAAAGCTGAGACACCCTGTATAATGTATTTTTACAGATACAGATATTACAAACATGCCTAAGAGAAAACCTGACAAGAGCGAAGCGCTCGCAATGCTGCAGAATACTATCACATTTTGCGAGAATGAAAAGGCGGCAAAAAGATATACATACATTTTCTGTTGACCAGGTTATAACTCGTGTATCAGCAATGACAGGGAAATCCGAGAGAACAATTCGCCGAATTAAACAGATCTTTGGTAATAAAAAAGAAGCAGCTACACCAGAAGGACAGCCACAACCATCATTCATCCTCATCATCGATGGATATTGTGAGAACGAACCCTGTTAAAAGGATTCCTCATATTATTTTAGACGTTGCAGACAGATATTAAGAAATGAAAGGTATTTACGAACTAATTTTTCATTGTTGTAGATGTGTAGTTCGCAATAAAATTCAGTCGCTATACACAGTTGACAATACTGTACCAACTCTAAATATCCTACATGAATATATGCGGTCAAGGAAACTCGATTCAAACGCACAAAAGAAACATTACGGAATCTTTTATCAATGAAATGAATTTTGTTTATGAATTGTTCAATAGTTGTAATAGTATAAATAACACGTTATATTGCCAATAAATATAATGTAAATAATGAAGTAAGGTACATACATTATCATTTTTAAATCCTTCGCTTTAATGTCTACATAAACGTAATACATTGACATTGGTTACATGACAAACGTCAAACTTCAACAACCCTAGAATTTTTACACGGAGTGTACCTTTCAAAACGACTGTGCTGCTCGAGCGGCCACATCGGACTGGTTGGACTCTAATTGCACTTTATTTTTTATCACAAACAATAATAAATACGTTACAATTTTATTACTGTAAAACATAATCCTATAATTATGTCACCAAATAAATACAGTTTATAAAAGTTGTTCGAAATGTCCACCGTTATTCTCAATGCATAGATTGACACGTCTTCTCATGTTATTGAACACATTGTGGAGTGTCTCCGGTGTAATATTTCGAAAAATTAGCAAAATTCAATTTTTTCAGAATTTTTTTAAAAACACTTATTTGGTATCAGGAGGGTTCAAAACGTGGACATCTGCAAAAATCTCGAGGTCGAAAATTGTCATCATCACAATACTTCCTTATACTACGTATAAGAAAGTAAAAGCAGTTTTCTTTTTCACAACAAATTGTACCGTTTGCCGGTAGTAAGATAAGTGATATATATACGATGTCATCTCGTGGGGCATATTGTGACTTTATGAGAAAAGATATTTCGATGCGGTTTTTTTCCTATGGTAGCCACTTATTAGGAGCACCTTTTAAAATTATTTTGTATTATACAGAGTGTTCCATAACGTGGTAGCTAATCATAGTTACAGTTTTTTAAATGGAACACCATGTATATTATTAAACTTTTGTATTCCCCGTATGCTTAGTCAAAAAGTTATAAAATAGAATAGGCCTAAAATTTAAGGTCACCGTTTCTCATAAAAATTCAATGTTTTATAAAATTATATTTCTCGAAGACGATCTATAGATGGACATAATTTTTGGTAGAGTACATCATAACAAAAGTTCCTAATAAAAACACATGTATTTAATGTTTTTGTAATCACTAATTGAATTCACAGAAAACCGGATTAAATTTACACGACATATTTTTGTCTAAAAGTGATTTTTTTTGAAATGGAATACCCTGTGTATGGGATCATTTTTGAATTGCTATTATTTTAAAAGTGACTGTTACTGAGCTATTGTTCTTTGATATAATTTTGCCAACTTTATGTTTTTTATTTGATGATATTTGCCGCGAAATTGACAATTGAACATTTAATAAGTTGCTTCGCAATTGACAAACATGACTTTATAATGAATGTTTCTGAAAGTGAGCTTAGAGATATGATTTTTGTATGTATGTGTGGATATATCTTTGCAGTACGCTCTATGCCAGCAATATATTTCAAAAAATAAGTAGTATATGGCATAATAAACAAATTTTAAATCCAAACAAATTAATAATTTGATTTTAGTAGGTGTAGAACCAGGAACTGTTACATGAATGGATGAGTAATTAGTGGAACAGAAATTATAAAATAACAGTAAATATGAATATTAAAATCAGCAAATTATTTGAACAAGTGTTCAAATTCACTTTTAAAAGGTTCTGAACATGCTTCCGAAATGATAAATCGACATTAATAAGGAGTTCCCGCATGGTTTTTTTTTGTGGGTGTCATGTAACTTTGATCCAATTTTGTGCAAATTCAGATAGTAATTGCAAAAAAATAAGAACCTCTTACTATGAATAGCATTTCCGTCCATCTAATACATCGTTTTTGCGAAATATAATTTTATAAAAACAAATTATCCAGAAAAATGGTAATAAGCCGAAAACTTCAGATTTTAGGCGTATACTATCTTATAACTTTTTGACTTTGTTCCATTTAAAAAGTATAACTGTCAACCCAAACCTGGTTACAAGAAGCTGCAGTTTACTTCAGTGAAAAAATAAAATTTTACAATTATCTTATCAACTACTAAATTTAGTCAAATTCTAAAGAATACTAAAGTAATCGAAAATTAATTTGAGAAAAATGATATAAAAAAAGTTTTCGAAATTCCTACCGAAAGTAGGTCTTCTAACAAAAAATAGTTTTTTGCGTATATGTCGCATTCTGTACAGATTTTTTAATAATACAAAAGTATTTAAAATTAGATGTGGTTTAATTTATTTATAAAAAAAATTCAAAATTCTGTCCGGAATTAACACTTTTACTCACAGTTTTATTATGCAGATAAAAGTATTTGACACTTAATTTGGGAAAACTTTAAAATAAAAATATCGGAACACACATACGTATAAGGAAGTTGTGTGGTGTCCACACCTCATTTTTTACTTTGTTGTCAACATATTATTAATTTTCATACACATCGTCAAAGTATAATTATACTTTGTCTTCATATTTTATTATTAACATTTTGAAAATGATTAGCAAAGAATTATGTAATATTTTAATAGTACTAGATTGAATAAATAAGGTGTAGTTTTTCTTATATCTTACAGACTTATGTATGATAAAATTATATAAGCACAGAGAAAAACAAGTTCCATGTATAGAACGCCTAGATAAATATCCTTATTTAATAATAAAAGGACTGTTCGTCAATTAACATATTAAAATTCAATGAACTACTGCCACTGTTTACGACAATTCAATATTTGAGTCACTTAAAAGTTGAAATGAACGAAAGGTTATATCGTTTATGTAAATGCTAAATATCCATGCTTATTACAATTGAAACAAATTAAAAAAGTTCGCGACTGTAGAAAACGGATATAACTGCAATTACCTTTTCCTTTATATAGGAAAACCAGCTCGTTATGAATGACCTTTAAATATAAAAGAATATCCTTCAAGAATGAATCAGGATAAGTGTAGGTGTTGTAGGATACTAAATTAAATTAAATTAAAAAAAAATGAGAAACAGTTATTGAATCAGTACTGACAAAAATAAATACGGCAGGAGTAAATTGGACATGGATATGTTTCAATTATAAAATACATTACATATTTTATTTGTTAGGTACTTGAATGTATAAACACAAATTGTTTTCGTAGCGTAACAACATACAAAGCAATCGGTTAAAAACTGTAGCCACATTTGCGCAAAGTCACCTTATCCAGCGGTAGCAAGTGTAGTTATACATTATATTATTATTTCATACACATGACTCAAAAATTACAGAAATACTAACTTTCAGTTGTTCATCTGTATAGGTACTGCATATACAGGGTGAGTCATCTCCGCGGGGAAGGCAGATTGTCACTTTATGAGAAAAGGTATTTCGAAACGGGTTTGATAGCCACTCATTAGGAGACCGTTTTAAAATTATTTTGTATTATACAGAGTGTTACATAACTTGGTGGCTGACCATAGTTATAGTTTTTTAAATGGAACAGCCTATATATCATTAAATTTTTGTATACCCCGTATAATTTTTAGCGAAAAAGTTATAAGATAGTATAGGCCTAAAATTTAAGGTTTTCGACATTACCATTTTTCTGAAAAATTTAATGTTTTTATAAACTTATATTTCTCGAAAACGACGTATTAGATGGACACAATTTTTGGTAGCGTTGTTCGTAATAAAAGGTGCTAATACAAACGTATTTTATTCTTTTGCAATTACTAACTGAATTTGCAGAAAACTGGATTATGAGACAGCATTAAATGTCGAACACCTTTGATAATTTTCGCAATTATGGTTTGTTTTTAAATAGATCATGTAGTATAACAAATAATAAAGCAGATTGTGACTTTATGAGAAAAGATATTTTGAAGCGGTTTTCTTCCAATGATAGCCACTTATTAGGAGCACGATTAGCACAAAACTGACATATTTCTGTCTAAAAGTGATTCTTTTCAAATGAACACCTTGTATATCGGTTTATTTTTGAATTGCTTACTAAATTTCTCACCAACAACATATCAGACGTTATTATTTTAAAACTGACCATTACTGAGCTATTGTGGTTTTTTGAAATAATTTTGACAACTTCACCCTGTGTAATGAACGGCAATCAAGATATCTCTTACGTATTAAAATATAAAAATCAAAAGATATGCATATAAATAAAAATTCGCATGTGCCACAAAACACCTACAGGGCAATACTAATAACGCAGAGTGGGCCTGCTACAATTCAAATTACACGTTAAATACTGTATTGACATCTAGTGGATTTATGTTGTCTCTACAACGTGCTTGACAGCCTTAAGGCACATCGTTTTGTTTATTCAGTACCTATAACTATTAACTGATAATATATGTATAACTATATACAAACATTTTCTTACTGTTGTTTCTTAAATACCAAAAAAGTAAAAATGATTTCCAAACCTAAATCTAGATTTTAGTACATGTGTGAAGAAATCTCTGTGTTGTATCTGAGAATTCATTTTATCATGAATTTAATTGTTGAATTAAGCACCCGTTTGACAATCACAAATTGATTACATTTTACATGAATGATCCATAAGACAATTATGTACCCATAATTGCCTTATGGGTACATAATGTTGTCATTATATTTGTCTATACATAATAGAGTTGTTCTCTGATTGTAATAATTTAGAATTTGTTATCACCTGAAGAAGCTACAGTGTAGCGAAACAGCTGTTGTGTTTTTAATTTAAATATAGTGTAAATCTGACACAATTGTTTGTGTTTTATTTCTATTGGAATATGGATTTACATCAAGTAAAGGCCGAATCTATTGAATTATTGAATACTAAAAGGGGTTTCGATACAATCAATTTTTTTTTATAAAGAATAAGTTTTCAAGCGATCAAAAAACATTCTGTGTATCATCAAATCATCAATCACATAATGTACAAAAGGGTAGCACTGCATCCAATGTGAATGAATAACCACTTTATCATTATTATTATAGTTTATTCAACTTGTCATGGAATATTGGAAATATTCAAGCTTCGGGGCATTTATCCTACATTCAAAATACATTGTCAATAAATATAAATGATTATAAATATTATATGTGTGTATTTACTTAAAGAAATAATAATTAATTTGTTCCAATTATGTACCAGCCTTTTGACCAAAAAGTAAAACCTAAATATCACATATCACATTATATACGAGCGCGCATAAAAGTAAAAAATCTAACACGGTTATAAAATTTCCAGTCATCGAGAATATAATTGCCATTGCAATTGATAATTAATAATTGAGTAAAAAAAGTACCGGCTCGTACGGCTACCAGCGACATGATTAAAAGTCTGCGACATACAGAAATAATATTATGTACGTATCCCATACATCATGAGATAAATGTGAATGTATTTAATTTGTAATCTTTCAGGTATGAGCAAAATTTTACATGTCTGCATTTAAGTATAAATCTGTAGCGAGTAAGCGATTAAAGTCTCAATGTTACGCCTTATATATATTATGTTGTTTGATGTCCCTTTACATAATAATTACAGAACGTAGACAAAGACAGAGAGAGAAAGGTTCATTTTTTCTTTCATCTCGCCTTTTAGGAGTGTTAGTATGGCGATTGTTTGGGTGGCCCGTGATCCACTTATTTTATCGACACATATACAGGCTCACATATACACATGCAGTGAAGAAAAAAATTAACCCGTTACCACCTATATAAAGCATGAAATTTTTTAATATTATATTCAGAAAACATCCGATCATTCTAGTGTTTGCATCGACTGTGATAGTAAATAAATCCTAACGAAAATGAAGTTCTTGGTAAGTTGCACCACTAATATCAATAATATTGCTTATAATAACATCCAAAATAAATGTTGCCCTAGCCATACGTTGAACTGTGGTACATGTGCTGTATAGAATAATAAATGTTAGTTCTAAAAGAATTTTGGAATCAAACATGCGGTGCTGTAAGTTATTGATTGATTTGTTTTTCTCAAATTTAACCAATTAGTAATGGTCACCATTGAAGTTTACTTTTAAATGACCCCAGCAAAAATATTGGGTGCAATTAAATTTTATAATCTGATGGAGCAACAGGTATTGCCAAATCGTGATATGAAAAACCTTCTTAGTTGATACCTCTAGCAGTATGACACATGGCTCCATCTGTTTGAAACAAGACATTTCCTCAGTCAAATTGCTCATAATTCAACGATTAAAAATTCTGGTTATCTCAGTGATAATCATCACAATATATTTTGCTTCAATTTCTAAAGAACCTCAAGTGTTAGATCAGTTATTAATTGTTACCGAAGATGTGAGAGTTAAATTTTCTAGTCCGATGGAGCAACAGATATTGCCAAATCGTAATATGAAAAACCTTCTTAGTTGATTTCTTTAGCAATATGACACATAGTTTCATCCGTTTGAAACGAAACATTTCGTCAGTCAAATTGCTTACAATTGAAATACTCAAATTTCTGGTCGTCTCAGTAATGCTCATCATAATATATTTTCTTCAATTCCTAAAAGAATCTCAAGTGTTAGATCAGTTATTAAGTGTTACCGAAGACTTTCTCTTTTAAATAACCCCAGGGCAAAACAATGTTTCGGAGTTCAGTTTTGTAGTCCGATGGAGCAACAGATATTGGAGCACATCCATGGTGTTTCTGGTATTATAAAACATAGCACCATTCCGTTGAAGAAACTGGATATTTCCTTAGTTCGATGCTTATAATTGAGCGATTAACAAATTCTGGTCATTTCAGTGATGAACAGCAGTATATATATTTTGTTTCAATTCCTAAAGTGCGTCAAGTATTGGTTCATTTATTAACTGTTACTAAAGACATCCTCTTTTAAATAACGCTAGGGGAGAAATGCGATGGAGTTAAATTTTGTAGACTGATGGGGCAAGAGATATTGCCGAATTGTGAGATTAAATATCTTGGTTTTCTGGTAGTACAACACATAGCCTCATTCCATCGAAACCACTCGGCGTTTCCAATTAACCCACTGAAAAGTTCTGAGGTATATCCTAGAATCACTCCGCAGTGGTAAAAGCATTGTCACAATAATATAGATGGAGCTTAACTTTCATGCCTAGTACATATTAGAATATGTCATTTAATTTTTTGATTGCACAAATATTCTTGTTAAGTCTTTCTTTCGAAGAAACCACCAACGGTTTTAGAAAATAGTATTACATAAGTATTGCATAGTAAGTAATTCGTAAGTATGTTATATTCAGCATATAAAATGTAGATACAATATAATTAACCACTATACTTATATCGTGATATATGTAGGAAAAAATAACGAAAACTCAAAGTTTTATAATAAGATATCAATATGTTGTGAAAATATATGTTCAGTTGGCGTTGATTATTGTACAGGGTTATTCATTATAAATTACCCATCCTTTATCATCGTTATTATTGCATATACAAAAAAAATGTTTCAAATAAAAGTTGTGTGGCTGAGACTGACTTTTGTTTGCATGCTATATAGAAAACACAGTGGCGTGCAGATACAATGGTATAAAAAGAAAATAATGTTTATTTTTGACTACTTTATTAAGGAAATGTCATTTATCATACACAATAATTGTCATTTTCATATCTCACTTTAATAATGTTAACTTTTCCATAGTACAGTAACTACGATATTCGACATTTAATAACTCGAAAACGGTTTAAGATACCGGTATCATATGGTATAGTTTTGAAATCAGAGTAAAAAGTCCATTATAAAAATTTAATAATATACAAGCTGTTCCATTAAAAAAAACATTATTTTCTTTTTATACCGTCGTATCTGCACGCCACTGTATTTTTTATAGCATGCAATTCGATAAGTTACAGTAAAATTATAGTTATATTTTATGTTTATTATAAATAATTACGGTAATGAATAAATTATGCAAACATTTGTCAAATAAATAAGCATTGGTTTATTTTCAAAGTGTTTCCTAATTGTTCTTGTAAATTATCTGTATTACAATTCGGAAATAATAAATAATAACATTCATATACCTTTTGATATTTGTCATGATTATCTTTTGATGTTTGTTATAATTGTCATCTAAACGACATAAATTTGTCAACAATGCTTGCTTACTGCACAGAATAGTCAACTTTTAAATATAATGTAAAGTAACATTTAATAGCTTTATTCATATAAACAATTTGTAACTGGCTTTCATGTACTTAATACTATTTGATTAGTGGAAAGTGCTCCGGTGGATGAAATTTCGTAGTGGCATTGAATCGGTGTCTTTAGTTCGTAATTTCGCCGTGTTACCTGTCAAATCGATTCAACTATATTAATCGTACTATGAACCACTGTTACATACGTAAAAATCGATGTTTCGCTAGCTGTGTGTTTATTCCATAGTTTTAACGCAAGAATTAGTACTGAAAGTTAATAAATTAAAAAATTAGAAGGTATTGATGACTTTTCAGAAGGATATTTTGAACAAGACAATGCTCCAGCATTACTTTTGCAATTTACAAAATGCTGCGTTTTTACTTTTCAACAGTTGCCTTTCAGACCGCATTCAATTTTTGCCTAATATCCGAATTATTACTACGATCTTTTCTAGTGACACCTGGTGTTGCCGTCAGTAACTTTATTTTGCATGCCTAAAGTTTACTTTATTGAGGAATCTCCCAGTGTCCACGCTTGATACTTTTTTTTCTCTAAAAGAAAAACTTTATGATTTCAGTCCTTAAGCTATTTTGTACATTTAGCGTGGTTCCTAAAATTAGAAAGCTTTCTGTTTGTTTAATTCTTTAGATTTATTAATATATATTTACTTGATACAATTACTTCAGATTGTACTACTACGGTGCCTTTTAGTTTTATCCTGCTGTTTTGTTTATTCTATTGCATCCATTAAGATAATAAATAATAGAGGACTAAGTAGTCCTCCTTGTTACACTCCACATGTCATAGTAATTCTCGATTCTTACATTATGTTTTTTTCTCACATTTATAATATTTGTATAAATTCAGAAGAAGAGGTAAAGCACTATCACTACATCAAGATTGATAGACAACTTTTGAGTTTCTATATGGTTGAAGAACTCCTAGCGTCGATTATAGAATGCTTTGCTTGAATTTATTAGAAAATTTGGAAAAGAGAGTCGGTTAGCATTTGATTTACTAGCATTCATCCAGGGGGAAAACGCTTTAAGAAATCTATAATAAAAAGCCTTAAACGCATTTTTGAGATTCCACAATTCCTAATAACAATAACATTCAAAATAGAGCTTCAACCGTAAATAAATGTGTTTAATATGAACTTCTAGATCGTCGCTGTTCTTTGCATCGCCGCTGCCCACAGTGAAGAAGCTAAGAAAGAGAAACGCGGTCTTCTTGGTGGACTAGGATATGGCGGTTATGGTGGATACGGCGATTATAGCGGCTATGGTGGTTATGGTTTAGGTTCTGGTTTGTCATACTCCTCCATTGCTGCTGGACCTGCACTAGTTTCCGCACCAGTCGTCTCTAAAGTAGTAGCAGCACCAGTCGTCTCTAAAGTCGTATCAGCACCTGTCGTCTCAGCCCCAATCCTTTCTGCACCAATTGGTCTTGGATATTCCAGTGGAATTGGGTCATACGGAGGTCATGGTATCGGTATTGGCGCGTACAGTAGCCATGGTGGACTTTTAGCAGGAGGTCATGGATTAGGTCTTGGATATGGTAGTGTTGCTCCCATAGTAACCAAAGCTTACGCTGCACCAGTTGCTTCCGTCGTATCTGCTCCAATTTACAGTAAAACTATCGCGTCTCCATTGATTACTAAAGCATATTCAGCTCCATTGGTCGCTGCCGCTCCAGCTTATGCCGCTGCACCATTAGCCGGCATTGGATATTCAAGTCTTGGCTATTCAGGTCTTGGCTATTCCGGTCTTGGATATTCCGGATTACACGGTTTATCTGGATACCATCACTAGATTAGAAATATTAATGCGTGTGTATATATTTTAACATGTTGAGGATGTACATATTTGTTGTTCTTAAATAAATAAATTTAAGAAAATCCGTTTTTTACTTAGACAGTAATGTATAGTTGAGGTAAAAAGCTTTGGAGGGGATATCAAACCTTCGATACGAGTGGTACACGTGCTCAACTGTATGGAAAAGTGGGGTAAGATGAGGTCTTTCAGGGCTGTAATATAACTAGTTTTCATAGTGGCTGTGGGCTTATTTTCTGTAGACTGATCATAATATCTTGATCTTAGGATGTCGGTCGAAAGCTGTAGCGCAATATTTTCTGCAGGATTATTTAACGCAATATTGGTGGCTTTTCCAGTGAAGAAGTCTGAATAAGTAATACATTGGGATCACAAGACGAAATTTCGCGTTTTTTAAGAGACATTCAAGCTGTCAACATTATAGTCGATTGAGTAAGAGCTCTTCCAAGAGGTTCATGACTTGGAACTTAGTTATCACTTGTCCAGTGTGTAATCCTAGCCGTGTTGCTGGAGGTTGATACTGTTGAATTTGAACCTATTGACGAAGCAACAATCTACGATATAATCAAAATTTCGTTATCGTCAGTTGAAGCAGCAACTGTCGAGCAAATGTTTGTATCATCAACTTAACCTAGTAACTTAGATCTTCGATTAGATCATCAGTAGAATATCAATGATGCTAGGTTGGTGCCATGCGGAACACCAGATGTAGATAGGAATTAAGTGATATTGGTAAGGTTAGTGACTATAGATCTATTAGACAGAAAACCATTTTGATTAAGGAAATATATTTTGCTATGTTACTAAAGATAGAACTTGTTCAAAAACTTTAGCAAAATTATATGTTTGAGTAAACATTAAAGATAGTTTTATACCTGTATTTTCTATCCAATTAGCGTATCACATTACGGATGTTTATTTACAATAAGTATTTCAAAAGTTAATTTATTTGTATAATGCAATATATCTCAATAATAAAAAATATATATATAAATATATAAATTAATTAAATAACAAATCAAACTCTTGTATTTTGGATAGCACACTTATTAATATGTTGTATGTGCATGTCCTATCCTATACGAAGTTCTTTCACTGAAAGAGAAAGGTCGCAAAAATACGTATTCTGAGCGCATTTTGTAATTCAATAAGGACAAGAGCGCAATGTGGTAATTCAAAAAACAACAATCCAAAAAGTATTAAACATGTGGATATCATTAAAAAAATCCAATGTATCACAGTAAATATTGATTAAGTCTTTATCGATATTTTTCAAAAAGCTGAAAGATTATCAGTGGACGGCCAAGAGAATATAAAGATTCTCAAAATAGTTGCTCGTCAAAAGAATCGTACTAAGGTTGTTTGTTGTAACCTTGCCAGAAAATTATTTTCGAATTGTAGTTATAATTCCAATTTTCAACGATTTCATAGAGCAATTAAACCAAATATTTGCATACCACCAGAAAACACTCTTCTCAATAGATGTGATACGAAGAATTTTTGGATCTGGATACGTTTTTTGCAGAGTTGCAGTTAGGGAAGCAGAGGTGGATTCAACAAATTGTCCACTCAAATAACGCCATTGAAGCATTGTCTCAATGTAATTAGTGCATCTTTCCGACTATCTATATTCTTTTAAAAATGCTTACAACATTGTTTTTATCGACGGGGTACACCAGAAAGGTCTTTTTGACATTGAGACACTTAAAAAGTTATTGTGCCTGCACAGAAATATAGACGTTGACCCATAAGATGTGTTAGATCGTTTCACGAGAGAAAAGAATGAGGTGTGGCCACCACACGATTTTCTCATACGTATATGAGCATTTCAAATTATTGAATTTCAAGAATTTTTTTATACAAAAATTATTCAAAATTCTATTATAAGTAATTCTATTTTCGTAATAAATCTTTAGAGAATGCATATTTTGCGAGACATTAGAAGAAAAGTGCTACTCGCTTAAAGTAAAAGTGTTTTTTTTTTATACAAACGGTATTGAAAATTATGTTTTAAATACTTTTATACTCGTAATGTACCTGCCTGGAAAGTAGGACTTGGTAGATATTCGCAGAAAACTGATTTTCGATACGAGTAAAACACCTACTTCCGATAGGAATTTCGAAAAACTTTCTTAATACAATTTTGCTCAAATTTAAGTTTGAGACACTTTGAATAAACCATTTTGCTTTGCTATTGACAAACTGGCAATTTTCCGATCTAGAATATCAGAATCCAATATCCAGTCTAGAATATGTATCAAATTCAATATTACTAATGTAACTAGTGGCAATAAATGCATTGACATACTAATTTTATGGATTTAAAGATGCTTCTTCCCCTAACCCCGATCGAACTAATCAACTAAGTTAGCACAGTATATACAGTATACCATGTGTTGCATCGTCGGCCTGAACATAGGAAATCCCATGTTAATTTTAAACGTGGTGAATGAAAGTTTCCCAGTTTATTTTAGAGAAAAACTTATTGAGAATTTTTTAAAGAACTCATAAAAATGAAGCGAATTGCAAATTTCGAATTGTTTTTGTCAAGTATTTTCTTAGATATGAACAATAATACACTAGTAAAATAAGCCGAAATTTTAATCCAGTCATAATCGAAACAACAATCAAGTCACTTGCAAATTCAAATTAAAAAGAAAGGCAAATTGACATTATGCGATATCTTTTACACTAAAACTCAAATACATACGAAGTTATACCTATTACATTAGGTACATATTGGAGTAAAAACATTATTAAAAAATGAACAGCTAACAAACTAAATTAAATGTTCGAATATCCCACCGTTTACTGCTAAACAATGCCCCAAGCGATCATAAAATGACCTTCGTACGTTACTCAGCTGATTTTGATTAATATTGAGATATTGCATTTTTTAACTGATCCAAGTTTTCATATTGTACACTTTTATAAATAGCGTTTTTTAAATGTCCCCATAAAAAGAAGTCGTTCGGTGAAAGATCAGGGGACCTGGGGGGCCAGCATATTGTTTGATTGAGAATTTTTTAAAGAACTCATAAAAATGAAGCGAATTGCAAATTTCGAATTGTTTTTGTCAAGTATTTTCTTAGATATAAACAATAATACACTAGTAAAATAAGCCGAAATTGTAATCCAGTCATAATCGAAACAACAATCAAGTCACTTGCAAATTCAAATAAAGAAAAATGTCAAATTGACGTTTCGCGATAAGTCAAATTGACGTTTCGCGATAATTTTGCTCAAAGTCAATGCTAAGTTAAGAAATATGAATTATTTTACCACAGAAGAAAAAGTTATTATGATTAAGTGGTATTATGGAGGAAATAGTCTACAGGGCGTAAGAGATATGTTTTCCGTGCATTTTCTCGATAGGCCGATTCCAAGTAAGGCGACCATTAAAAATGCCATTGAACGTTTTGAAGCAACGGGCACAGTAATTAAAGATTGTAAATGTATAAAGGAGAATAATGGTAGGGTTCATCAACAAAGAAACGAAAGTGAATTAGATATCTTGCTTCAAGTCCAAGAAGAAAAACAAGTAAGCACGAGAATTCTTGGAGAAACAGTGGGACTACACCATACTACAGCTTGGCGCATTTTGAAGAAACATAATTTTAAATCATTTAAATATGCGAAACATCAAGAACTGTTGGTCGGGGATAGAGAGCGTAGGGCAAATTTTGCCTTTGAAATGATGGAGAGAGCAAATAACGATAGCGAGTTTTTAAACAACATTTGCTTTACAGATGAATGCACGTTTACTCTCAACAATGAGCCAAATGTTCAAAATTTAAGATATTGGAGCCAGGAAAATGAGCACCTTTTTCTCTCTACGAGGACTCAATATCCACAAAAAGTTAACGTTTTTATTGGAATTTTCGGACATCATATTATTGGACCTCTTTTTTTAGAAGAAAATCTTTCTGCTGAATATTTTCTAAATTTATTACAAAATCAAATTGAACCTGCTTTAGAAGAAGTTGTTCGTGAAAATCAGCAAGTTTGGTTCCAGTTAGACGGATGCCCTGCGCACAACGCCAGGATTGTAAGAGAACACCTTCAAAATGCCTTTAATGGAAATGTGATAGGTCCAAATCAAACAATATGCTGGCCCCCCAGGTCCCCTGATCTTTCACCGAACGACTTCTTTTTATGGGGACATTTAAAAAACGCTATTTATAAAAGTGTACAATATGAAAACTTGGATCAGTTAAAAAATGCAATATCTCAATATTAATCAAAATCAGCTGAGTAACGTACGAAGGTCATTTTATGATCGCTTGGGGCATTGTTTAGCAGTAAACGGTGGGATATTCGAACATTTAATTTAGTTTGTTAGCTGTTCATTTTTTAATAATGTTTTTACTCCAATATGTACCTAATGTAATAGGTATAACTTCGTATGTATTTGAGTTTTAGTGTAAAAGATATCGCATAATGTCAATTTGCCTTTCTTTTTAATTTGAATTTGCAAGTGACTTGATTGTTGTTTCGATTATGACTGGATTAAAATTTCGGCTTATTTTACTAGTGTATTATTGTTCATATCTAAGAAAATACTTGACAAAAACAATTCGAAATTTGCAATTCGCTTCATTTTTATGAGTTCTTTAAAAAATTCTCAATAAGTTTTTCTCTAAAATAAACTGGGAAACTTTCATTCACCACGTTTAAAATTAACATGGGATTTCCTATGTTCAGGTCGACGATGCAACACACGGTATACATGTCTACGTGCGATCACCCAAATTGTGCATTATACTATTATTGTTTGCGAAAAAACCTCCCCAAAAAATTATTTTCTAGCTACGGGTTTCTGCACAGATGATCCACTTCAGTAGAGAAATATTTAAAAGAGAATATGTACTTATATACTTTCACTAAGTGATTCGTTTTTTCTTCTAACATAGTAAATAGTATAGTATAATGAAGCAAATGTATCAAATTCAATATTACGTAAAACATTATTAAAACATAAACGTTTTAATATACTTACGTATAATAAAAATATATTAAATCTATAGAATTCAATATCCGCAATCACCGACCAAAATGAGGCAATTAGACACGTTAATGTCACATTAATAAAAATTTTCTTATTTTTATATGTAATTGGCTGGCCATGTGAACTAAAACTGCACCACGAATAGAAATAAATTAATTTGTCGCAAGATCGGTCAGTCATAGCCGATTTCTTCGAGCGACACGTTTTTTTTTGTTCCTTCATTTCTGCGGACCGTAAAAGCATGACTTCAGTTTTCTTGTATTATTTTACCAGGTGGCGTTGCATAAACAACGGAATTTCGCAAGTTCGTATTATGGTCAACACACCCCAGAGACGTGCAAAATTTTGCCATTGATCCGTGATGCAATTGGCTTAATTTGTACGTGGAAAATTAATTACGCTGATTAAGATTTGCGAAATATTTTTTTTTTCACCAGGTAGTATTTTACTGAGATATTTGCAAAAGCCCCATTCGTCTTGCCAATTATTCAAAGCAGAATACAAATTAACAAGTCGTTTATTTATATATTAATATTGTTTGCACATTGCCTGTGAAATATTTAATATATTTCGCTGCTTTTCTAATATTAATAATAATTTTCGACGGCAGTTTTCGCAAAACCTAAGAAAGACAATTTTCTAATTTATTTGGCAATGTAACGTAATGGTTTGAATCAATTCTTCCTTGTTTTGTGGTAAAAATTTCGTTGTTGATTTTCTTGACCATAATATCCCAAATGTTCTCTATGGGATTTAGATCCGCTTCTCACTGGCCAAAGCAATGTCTGCATTTCATCAGCTTCTAAAAATAACATGCGCCTTATGAATTCAGCAGTTATCATATTGAAGAATAAAATTATAGCCAAAAACCGGAATTACTGACGGGCGACATGTATTGTTGAAGAATATTTCTATGACAACACATTTTCCTAAATCCTCGAGCACTATCCACCCCCAAACATTGACTGAAAGTCCACTTTATTTTCATTTGCGAACACGTGCATTGCTACAGGTGTTTCCTTTTACTCCGTTGTCATTCATTATCCTTGTTCTTTCCTCTGTTTTTATAACCTTTATTTAGTGGCCCTCTTGTTTGTCTGCGTTAGTCAGCTCGATAGGCCCCGTGCTGTGAAGCATTGTCTCCCTGTATTTTCCTATTGTTATTAATTCTTATTCTTACAATGGCACCGTCTGTCTCCTGTACTCATTGTAGGAAGAACTTTGAAGAACATAAAGTTTTATACTGCTCCATATGCAGGAAGGGCTTCAACCACGAATGTGTTGGGGTGGGCATTACTGGGGTGCGCCTACTGAAGTCGAAGCCGAGCTTTGCCTGGTCATGCAGTGGGTGTGGCAGTCTTGGTGGTGATTTGGCTAGCCTTAAGGCGTCAATTGTGGAATTCTGTGGTCAGATATCTGATCTGAGGAATGAGATGGCTGAGCTCAGGAGGGAGGTTTCTGAACTGCGTGCGCGGGAGTCCGCTGGTGTGGCTGGGTTGAGCGATGAGTCTGTGGAGATGATTGTGTGGGAGGTTCAGGATCGTGAAGCAAGGAAGTGCAATTTGATGGTCTATGGTGCCGCTGAGATGACGGATTCCGGCGGCTCTGGCTCTGTTTCGGACCTGGACTATGCCAAGAAAATATTAGGCCGTGAGCGCTGTTGCTGTCTCTCGGCTTGGTGGGATGAACCGAATGCGTACATCGCCTCGACCTATGCGCATTACACTTGATTCTCCGGGACTGGTTCGTCAGGCTGTCGCAAGGAGTAGGAACTTACGAAATGTGGCAGATTTTAATGATATTCGTATTTCTATGGATCGTACACAGCAACAGATATCATACTATAAGAAATTGAAAACAGAATTGGACGAGCGAACACTGGGTGGTGAGCAGCTGCGGATAAGGTATGTCCGCGGCATACCGAAGATTGTTCCGTTAAACTAGCAGTGCCCAACAGTAACACTATCACCATCTACTACCAGAATGTCCGGGGCTTGCGCACTAAAGTCGATGAGTTTTATATATCTGCTTGTTCAACTGTGTACGACATTATTTGCTTGACTGAGACTTGGTTATCCGAAGAGGTTAGGAGTACTGAATACTTCCCTGCTACTTACTCTGTCTGTAGATCTGACAGAAAGTTTGAAGTTATCGGACGATCGCGTGGGGGAGGGGTTCTCTTGGCTGCCAGGAGCTGTTTAGTTGGATCGGGACTGGATCTGTCGGGAATCCATGGGGAATTTCCTTCCATCGACATCGTTGCTTACAAGTTTGCATCTCGTTCTGGGAGTGTTACTATATTCGTATTATATATACCGCCAGACATTCAACTAATCAATTTTGAATCCTTTTTTGACAGGTTTGAACACCTTGTTAGTAACTTTTCCAATGTGGTCGTGATTGGCGACTTCAATTGTACTCTTTTTGCATCTGGCTCTGTAAATGATTTCAAATCTCAAGTACTTAACAACTTTCTCAATTTTACTAATTTTAAGCAATTCAATTATGTGTGTAATGCCAACGATCGTCTGCTAGATCTTGTTGTGTCTGACATTCGGTGCGTAGTTATGCGAGATGATTCTGCATTTGTTGCGGAGGATGATCACCATCCTGCCCTTTTAATACAACTTGATGCTGGAAGTAGCGGCTGCGCTGGTTTTCCTGGAATTGACTCTAGATCTTACAATTTCAGGAAATGTGATTTCAATGAACTTCACTTGTATCTTTTGAATGTGGATTGGACGATGTTGGATGGGTGTAATGATGTTAATGGGGCTTGTGAAATATTTTATAATACGCTTTATGCGGCACTTGACTTATATGTGCCAAGTTGTATTCGTCACTCGAGAAGCTATCCGAGGTGGTATTCATCTGATTTAATAGCCAATATTAAGTTGAAGTATTACTTTTTCAAGAAATTAAAACGTTACAACTGCCTCTCTTCGTTGGCCAATTTCAAAAATATTCGTCTATTGGTAAAGAGACAATCTCGCGAGGCTTACAGTGCTTACTTGAGTCGGGTTTAGCGCAATGTCTCTCGGAACCCAAAGGAATTTTGGTTATTCCTGAAGGATAAGAGGAAGCACAGCCGTATACCTGGTCGCATGTCTTATAACGGGAACAATTGCGATACGCCACAGGACATACTTAATGGATTTGCGACCTACTTCAGCAGTGTTTTTGGTACCCCCTCTTCTGTTGTTGATCTTCCCATTCTGCAGAATTGCAACTGCAATATTCATTTTGATTGCTTCTCGGAAGATACTATAATCAATGCTATTAATAGCTTGAAAAATGATTTCACTTGTGGACATGACTGTATTCCTGCTTTCTTAGTTAAGGACTGCAAGTTTGTCTTCGTGAGGCCGCTACTCAGAATATTTCAACTCTCTTTGAGTTCCTCTACATTTCCTGACGTCTGGAAGATTGCCAGAATTACGCCCGTCTTCAAGACTGGTGATCAGACAATTATCACAAACTATAGACCCATTACAATCCTTTCAAATTTTTCTAAAATTTTTGAACTTTGTATTCATGCAGGTCTTTATCCATTTGTTAGGCAGAATCTGTCGCCGCATCAGCATGGTTTTCTGGATGCTAGATCCACCATTACCAATCTCTGCCACATCACACAATTCATTTCGGATAGCCTGGATGGCAGGGGGCAAGTTGATGTGGTGTATACTGATTTTGCCAAGGCCTTTGATCGTTTGGACCACACTATTCTTGCTACGAAGCTCAGAGCCTTCGGCCTCAGTAATGCTCTTGTTAGTCTTCTGATGTCCTATGCTAGTAAACGTTCTCAGTACGTTTTTTTCAATGGATTATCTTCTTTCACGTATACCGCTACGTCTGGGATCCCGCAGGGTTCTAATCTGGGTCCCTTGATATTCAATATGTTTATTAATGATGTCACTTCAGTGATCAGTTGTGATAAGCTACTCTTCGCGGATGATTTAAAGATTTTTTGTAGTATCTCTTCGATCTCAGATTGTATTCGCATTCAGGCTGACTTGGATAACATCTTCCGTTGGTGTACTACGAATAACTTACCACTAAATGTAGCGAAGTGTAAATCTATGTCTTTCTCGCGCTGTGCGGAGCCGTGTGCTTTCATCTATAGTTTAAATGGCTCGGATTTGGAACGGGTTCAGACGATGCGGGACTTGGGTGTGATTTTTGACGCGAGACTCACGTTTGTTGACCACATAAACAATGTAACTTCTACTGCTTTGAGAATGCTGGGATTCATCGTCCGCAATTGCAGGTCTTTTACTAATCCTGAATCATTAAAGGCGTTATACTTCTCGTTGGTTAGGTCACGTCTTGAGTATGCTTGTGTGATATGGTATCCACTCTATCACTGTCATATGCGGCAGCTTGAATTGGTCCAGCGCAAGTTTGATAAATTTCTATGGAGTCGAGTTGACGGAGTTTATCCGTGTAGGAATGCTGACCACTGTCTGTTGTTGGCCCGTTTCGAATTAACTTCTCTCCATTTCAGGAGTATCACCTCGGGTATATGCTTTTTGTTTAAGTTGCTTCACAATGTAGTTGATTCTCCTGCGTTACTCCAGCAAATAAGGTTTGCTGTGCCCCGTCCTGCGTCGCGCTATGCCCCTACATTCAATTTGCCTTTCCCGAAAACTAATGTCGCGGTTAGATCACCTCTTTATTCTATGTGTTCTAATTTTAATGAAATCAGCGCACACTGCGATGTCAATTGCTCCAGCGTCGGGTTTGTGAGGGCGGTAATCGCGGAACACTTCAACAAATATTATTGACGTTCGTTGTCATTACATGCTCTATAACATTTAATATTTAATTCTCCTTTCTTTTTTCTTTGTCTATTGTATAACTTGTATGTATATACTTCATTATTGTAATGTTCCAATAAATTGTCCTGTAATTGGTAGTAACTGTTGGGCAATAAAGCTTATTATTATTATTATTATTATTATTATTATTATTATTATTATTATTATAAATGTCTTTTCGTCCGAAAAAACAATGTTTTCCCCAAAGTTATTGTCACAGTTTACATATTGTTGAGCAAAACGTAGTGTTTGCATTTTGTTTGCCTCAGTTAATAAAATCTTATTAGCAGCAGCTCTATTTCTTAGATCACTTTTAATCATTCTTTTCCGTGCGGTTCTTGTAGAACCTGGAAAATGTGAGTCAATATGAATTTTCAACGTGGTGTAATAAAAACCGGTTAGTTTCAAATCGCCATATATACATTTCTTGGAACGCTTGTTGACACTTCGTTGAAATTTAAGAAACAAGTAGACACCGTCTGCACGTGAATTAATAAACAATATTTTGCGCTGGTTCAGCTCAAGCAGCTCAAATTCGACTTGCTTACTTAACGTTTACTACGCGTTGGTGTATTCGGTTATGTCTTGTAACGTTTTGGATTGAGGAAGAGCTCTGAATTATGTAAGAGTACTGGTTTCTCAGAAACGAGTACTCCGTTTGATCTTCGGGTGTAAGGCGAGAGAATCATGAACTTAAGCCTTTATTTATTAAAAATTTGATACTGATTTTTCCGTGAATTTATATACAGGCTGAGGCATCTATCTTAAGACGACTGAACATCTCGCCAGCAAGACGTTTCTGAAAAAAAGGGTTTCAGACAAAAGTTAGTTGATTCAGAGAAGGAAATGCCACGGCAATGCTTATTTTTCATTAGGTGGATGGGTTCAAGGTTATTCCAAGGTCAACTTCGTTCTTTCAAATAGAAACCTATATTTTTTTCATCAATTCCCCAATCTACAGAAAAAAAACAAACAATTTTTGTTCGAAAAATTATTCTGCGGATCTTTCTTCTTGAGATATTCAACTTTGAAATTTGTTTACACTACATACACTCTAAAAAGTGTTTGTGTAAAATTACAATGAAAATCATTGGCAACTCCATGACCAATTATAATCATTGTAAGAAAACATGTGAATGTAGTTCTACAAGTACATCAATTAATATTACTTGTTCAGCTGGTAAAGATACAGCAAGGTAATGCAGTGTTACAAGGATGATTGTAAATTTCATTTTTCAATAATAAAATTTACACTCGTGTAATGTAATATCACAGCACCGCCATGTAAATACACACCGACTCGATGTAAATTTACGTACACTAACTGTGAATGTACATTTATTCCCTGTTAAGATACATATATTAGGTGTGGATCTACAACCGGAATACTTAATTGTACGTACAGCGCTTGTAATTTTTTTTCCAAGTTTTATTATTAAGGAGCCTTTCGCCTGTCATTTTTTACGTAAAATCAAGGTAACATCTCTGCATTCGTCAAAAAGTAATGTACGTTAGGGGCAACGTTGATTTATACCGTCATACTTATCTTTCAGTTTTTGCATGCATTCGCAAGGCACTATAGAATCTTGTACATATATCACTGTTTAATAAATCTTTTCATTTAGATATTGCCCTATAATTTGTAGAAGATATACTTCAATGAATAAAGCGCGGTGTAGGTTGTGCAATTGCGAATCCTGTGCTGCTCCACTATTGTAATCAAAAAATAAAAAAAAATAGCTGTTTAAGCTTGGAATTTTATATATCAGAATTAATTTTATTATTACAAAAATAATAGATATTACAAGGTGTACATGAAACACAAAAAAAAAAATATAAAGTAAAACAAAGCACGAACCAACTTAACTTAACTCAACTTAACAAAAAAAAATTTACATGTAATCAACGTTTCAGTATTTTAACAACTAATATTTCTCAACTTACTGAGTGAGTTACAATTTTAGTAAGGCTTCTTTTGTTGCATTTCGTCTCCTGATCAGGGTTAATTTTCAAAAAATACATTTCATATATTTTTCTTCATCATCTGAAAGTAGAATGTCGGTTATAATGTTTTACCAATTGCAAAATTGAAATAATAATAATAATCGCACAAACTTGTCAAAATGCCAAGATGATACTTCTTTTTGAAAAGAATTGGCCATTCTTCTATGATCTGTTGACAATAGGCTGCGATCGATTTATAAATGTTCTTTGCATTATATAGGTGTCATTAACCAGCTTTATGGAAGCTCTATCTAATATAAAATCTTCGTACGAGTCAGTTTTTTGAATGTCTGTGTAGGATCTGATCGGCGTTATATTTTTCAATTGAATTAAGGGGTGCGATCACCACACATTCTGCATATGTGTATTTTTTCTTATACATCCACTAAAAAAAGCGAAAACTACTTATTGTATACATTACATATTCCTGAGCACTATAAAATGATACATACATCATATATGTATTGTTTATTTGCCCAACAGAATAGTGATTTCAGTTACATATAAAACAAACAGAGCTAACCTACCAAATAATTCACTATAAGTAGGGCCCCACTGCAGTCTGCGAACTTAACCTTCGCCACAGACAAACTGACGCAAGAGCTTTAAATAATTATTATTGTCAGATGCAGATGAACCACAATGATTAACTTACCTTATACTAACTTATAAATTACAAGTTACAACTATTAATTGTATAACTAAAACACAAACAACAGCATGTAATTGTCATGAAAACCACTACTAAACTGAAAACACTGCGCATGCGTTCACGGATTGTAGAAGCAAAACATTAATGGCTCGCGAACATAAAAAGTACACTCGATTTAAATTTCTTTCTCAAAGATAATGTACGTATGAGCTTGCTGAATATAATATTACTATCATACAAAATACGGAGAAGTTGTATTTTTCCCCTAAAAAGTAATACAAGTCACCTAATGGAATGGGTCTAGAACAGAGACTTACATCATGCTACATTGACAATTCACACTCAGGCGTCAACTGATTTATATTGGGATTGAATATTATAGGATCTTGGATGAACCTAGGTATATATATACTTTGGCAAGATTCATAACAATTGTAGTGGGCAATAATATAATTATTACACAATTATTCCGTTTAGTTTATCATGCTGTTTAGGTACCCATACAATAATAAATAGTATTTATATTAATTTTGATTTTTAAAATATTTCTCACGAACGCAAATTATTTAATCGCATGTATAAAAATCACAAGTGGGTTAATCAGTAAACATGTTATAAACTTTTAATTAAATATTAAGAGTACTTATTAAGAATTCTTATTAAGTATTGTAATCTCACAGTATATTGAATTTGAAGTTCCAGAGACTAATAGCGAATTTACATTACAAGTGATGAAAATACACTAAATGTTGTAAAAGTTCTATGAGATAAAGTACTTTTACATTACTTTTAAAACTAAAATTACATGCTAACTGTGATTTTACAGATAAATTGCATTTTCACATTAAACTTCAGGCGATCTTACATTACATTGATTATTACATATTAATTATTGGAAAAATTACAGTTATAATAAATGTATTTTTCAATCGATTTTTTACAGTGTAGAAATCTCAAGATAAATGCCCCACCTGTAGGTAGTCAAATTAATTGGCCTGCGAGATCACCAGATCTCACTTCTGTGGACAGGTATGGCAGACGCAACCAACAACTCGATAGGGCATGAAAGAGAGCTTTCGAAATGCCTGTAGCAATATTAAAAGACTCTGTTGGGGCGCCCACCAATCTTTAATAAAGCGAATTAATAAGTGTATCGAAGTCGAAGGTCATCATTTTGAGCATCTATTATAAAGCCTTGTAGCCTTGTGTGAAGCTCTGAATTAGGTTTGACATTTATATTGTCTTACGAATCCTCAGTAGTGCAAATAAATTTCAAAGTTGAATATCTCAAGAAATAAAGGTCCAACAGAATAATTTTTCGAACAAAAGCTGTTTATTGTCTTCCGTAGGTTGCAAAGTCGATGAGAAAAATATAGGTTTCTACTTGAGAAAACGAAGTTGACCTTGAAATAACCTTGCACCCATCCACCGAATGAAAAATAAGCATTTATGTAAAGCTGCGGTTTATGTTAAGCGTCAACTTATATAGAATGCCGGCGCATTGTTATAGTATAAGTATAATATTTATTTCATAAAGTATAGAACCACCAGCTTTGAAAAATCGCCTCTATATTCCTGCGCAGAAATATACAGGGTGTCCGGGAAAATGTGGGAAATCTCTTGGGTGCAGGTAGAACATGAACAAATGACAAGTTCTTATAAAAAAAGTTTCTACAGGACCCTCCTACGGAGATATGCGTCCCTGAAGAACGCCGCCGGAAATCGGCCATGATCAGTTTATGGCGAACGCGATGCTTTTTGGTATCGAAATGCTACTACTCGTTTGTGGAATTTTTAAATAATACGAATGTTTGAGGCTGCCGAAATGTCATAATGTGTATTCTGGGATGATGTTTGCCCACTTGACTTGAAAGTATTTGTTTGTTTATGTATATTAATAATACCTTTGTGTAAACCTAATATTTTGTACTTTTTATTGACATGGCAGATATTTGCTTAATGTAAATCAATTGTAATAAATAATAATTATTATTATTATTACATACAAGTCATTATGTCATACCAGATTAAAAACCATATTAGAATGGCGAAGTCCAATCTGGAAATATGAAAATGTACAATTGATTTGACGAGATGAGTAAATCAATTAAAAATAATATTAAATGCATGATTTATTATTTTAATAAGAGAACATGGACATAAAACATATGACTATTAATAATTAAATTTTATCTGATGCACGAAAACGTTGAGCGGTTATTTAATCGTCAGCAAGCCGTGTAACTAGGTGTTTAATGTATTATGTATTTGCAAGAGGCACGTGTATTATATGGATCGCTTTGAGTACAACTGGGAGTGTCCACGGAATACACCATAATAACTATAGCGACATGCAAGGCACTAGCGAAAGTCCTCCGATATCTAGTGCAATAATATTGTAAAGTAGTTTTTCCGTGGCATAAATTACATAACTGACTCGACATCGTCAGATTTAATTTTTACATGCTAGGAAAACCGTTTGTCGTTAACTGATACATACAAAAAAGAGGAATGGAAAAAAGCGTCTTTCTGTATATGGGTGTTATTTGACTTTCTCTCTTTGTGGAATTTATTTCATTCTAACATTGACTTACACAATCTATTATTATTCGTCTACATTTCTCCGGATTTTTTATAACGTTCACCGTGAAATATAATTTTGACAATGATTTTTCTTTTATTATTTTTATTACCTATAGTCATGTCGTTTATATAAATTCGCTAATTCAACAACGAACCTGGAAAAAACTTATTAGAATGCATAAATCTTATGTAATCTCTTCTTACATTTACTGGAATAATTGTTTATTGACTGTGTCCGAAATGCGCAAAATTATTATTAGAGTATTTATTATAATTTAAAATTTAAATCAAATCAAGTAATCTGAGCAGTTCCAATAGCTGGTCAATTCGTTAAATAATATCAAAATATTCAAATAAGATTTAAAACAAGTGTTCGTATAATTTTAATAAATTCTTTTTCACACTAACTCTATTGATAATAATCGATTAGTTGAAAATTTAATTTTGTTGAAATCTTATCTAGAAGTTACTGGTTGAAATTTTTGCAAGAAATTATATCTAGAAATTGTAGCTAGACTGTAACATGTTGCTCAAACAATTTACTAAAAATTATTTCTAAACATGTTGTTAGGAATGGTTGCTAAAAATTGTAGCTAAATTCTCAAGTCCAAAATTGTGGTTGAATTTTTCAGGTGTAAATTATTGTTAGAAATTGATATTGTTGATGGGTTAGAATGTTGTTAAGAATTGTCTCTAAGAACAGTTTCTAGAAATTGTTGCAAGGCTAACTACGCTAGACGTTTTAACTAGAGATATTTACTTTAAATTACTACTAGAATGCTCTCTATTTTTGCATGGCTAGAAATTGTAACTAGCCTAGAAATTGTAGATAGGATAAAAATTGCCTCTAAAAATTATTGCTAAATATTTATGAACGAATTTATTCCTAAAAATTGTAGCTAAAGAATTCGTACTCAAAATTGAAGTTGAATTTTTTGCTGTAAATTATTGCTATAGATTGATATTGTTGATGGACCAGAATGTTGTTAAGAATTGCCTCTAAGAACGGATCTAGAATTTGTAGCAAGGCTAGAAATGTCAACTAAATGAGAAGTTTAAACTACAAATATTTCCTTTAAAGTATTACTAGAAATAGTTGCTCTACATTTTTACATGGATAGAAATTGTAAGTAGCTTAGAAATTCTTGATAGGATAAAAATTGCTAAACATTTATGAACGAATTATTTCTAAAGTTTGTAGCTAAAAATTGTAGTACAGCTAGTCCAGCAATTATTGTTTGAAATTGCTGCTCTAAATATTTGCTAAAAATTGTAGCTAAAAATTTGTGCTCAAAATTGTATTGATTTTTTTGCTGTAAATTATTGCTTATTATTTACTTTAAATTATTACTCTACATTTTTACATGGCTGGAAATTATAACTAGCTTAGAAATTGTAGATAAGCTAAACATTGCAGCTAGAAATTATTGCTAAACATTTATGCACAAATTTAAATCAAAATTGTAGTTGAATTTTTTCTACAAATTATTGCTAAAAATTATTTCTAAAATTAATATTATTACTGCGATATTGCTAAATATCGTTGTTAGAAATTGTTTATCAAAATATTTCTCAAAATTTATTTTTGAAAATTATTACTAAAAATTATAGCTCACCAGAAATTGTAGCTAGAACTTCTTAGTCAAAATTGTAGAATCTTGCTGGGAAGATTGTCTAAACAATTTTTAAACAAGCACTACAAATTGTTGCTAGAATTTGTTTCTAATAATTCTTACTAGAAAACGTGTATAAACTCGAAATTGCATCTAGAATATCATTTTCGTAATTTCCCTCTTCTAATCTAAACTAAAGAAAGTACCCAGTTATCTTTCCGGATTAACAAGCCTTGACTCGTATTTTATCTTATTTTGGAGCATGTTAAATTGGATACCCAGACTTCTCATACAACAAAAAAGCTAGTAAGCTGTTCTTTCTAAAACCCTGCAGAGAATATTATAAACATGACATCAACAAGGTTGATTAAGAAATAAAGCAAACCAATGAACGTGATAACATCTTTCAAAGAATATGTGGGAAGTAGAACATTACTGGTTCTACGAGATATACCTATATTATATTTTTTGCAACTTGTAAATAACAATTAATGTATTGTTTAATACATTAATAATAGTTAAAAATGTACATTGATAATTGATATCAGTCGTCTTTTCTAATTATCTATTCATAATAGTTTGTTTATGCGCAATTTAAAGCACATTCCTAAATATTTCAAGACCCCGTTTTATTCAAGTGCATACGAAATTACGCATTTCCACAAACATTCTTTTAAAACAACATTTCAATAAATATTTAATTAAACAAGCGAATGAATAAGTAAGCGACTTTATTGTACGACAACAGCACACCGAAAGGATATTAGGACAACTTCCGATTTTGCAAGCCAGGACGCGTAAATTCCCAAAAGCTCGTGGGTGTTATACGTATGTAGGTACCAGAGTATAAGTATACTGCCTATATTTCATTTGCGTTAGACGTTTGTTTTCGTAACGTTCGTGTGATATCGCTTTTATTTCAATGTTCTCATTGACTTATTTAAGCAGGTGGATGTGGAAATTAAACTGCAAATGGTAAAAAAGAAACAGATGGAGGTCGACGAATGACGAAATTGGTGCGAGTTTACATTTTTAGTGCGCGTAGAGAAGTGGTGCAATTTTGAGGACGGTGTTTTTTTTTACTACAATAATAAAAACGTCGTGTTTAATGATAATTAATGACTTTAATATGTCCAAATATACAGGATGTAGGGTCAAATAAATAAATCTTAGGTGTCTTTTTTATTTTTTTCTATGACATGTCGAACACCTTTGATAATTTTAGCAGTTATTGTTTGTTTTTTAAATAGATCATGTAATATAATAAATCATAAAATAACGAATAAAATAGCGCGTGGAAGAATTAGAACTGTCTAATCTTTCTTCACCATTAATTCTCAATTTGAATTTTACGAAGCATGATACTATTCTTATTGTGTCAACGTTTCTTTGTTAGATACGTAGGTATATGTTTGGTAGTACCAATACATTTTCTATATATATAAAGAACTAAGAATAATAAAACATATTCATGATTATTAAAGTTTATTTAAGATGTCAGTTTTAGATATGCTCATTATGCAAGCGTGGAATCTATTTGGTTATAAAGGAGAATTGAAAAATTACAAAATACATTGCACACTGAAGAAAATATTAGAAGTAACTTTTTTCGATTAATTTTAGTTATATTAGCAGTGCAAGTCATGGCAACTCATATTTTTAAGTCGTAATCGGGTTTATTCAGATATAACACTCTATAACTTTTGCAATATCGCCCACAGGCGGAAGAAAGTAGATATTTTTGAATAGTAAATTTTAAGAACTTTTCAATGGCACATTAATATACAGGATATTCCATTTAATTTTTTTTAGAATTTTTAACTTCTGCGAATGGCATGTAATTCTAAAGAACATGCGTAAATATGTCAAAATAAACATTACTTTCTCGTACTGAAAAGGTATCTTTACTAATTGAGCCCATAAAAAGTATTTCATCATCAGTCGTTATTTCATAGCAACGCAATGTTTCAAATGTTGCACAATTTTTAACGAAAAATTGCCATATTTCAGAAACAGTTGAAAATCGCCAAATACAAGTTGATGTTAGTTTAATCAATCCTTTAAGGGCTATCATAAAATGTAAAAAAATTCGTAGCATTCCATTTAAAAAAAACATATGTTTGTGTTGGTTCGTCGTTGTCGAACACTCTGTATAAATGGAAATATTTTTAGATTGTAGACCTTATGATTGTCTACAATTTTTGTATTAAACATTATTCACTATCTACATTATTAGATACCAATAATGGACTTTACCGCTACGCTGGGACACCCGGAATATACAGGGTCCGGCAACGAAGCGGGGACGGAAGATTACATGCCTATTTGAAAGTTAGTCAAATATTTAGTCATCGGATATTCTTGCGCACCATCAAGCGCACGTTTTAAAAATATTTTGGTTTATTCAGGGTGTTCAGGATGGAAATGTCAGACTAAAGTTGTTTTTTTTAAATGGAACAGCCTGTATATTAATAGATAAAATAATCCGCGCTTGAAAGTCGGTTACATCTATACAATTCTGTATGGATCTAAAGTTGGTAGTTTCTGTGTTAATAATTATTATTGTACTTGATAAATTAATACATTTCAGTAGGCTATTCTGCATAAGGAAAAACAAAAGATCCGAAACCAACAGAATAGAATATTTTTTACTAGTATTGAGTTTCGTTGCTACGTGAAATAAATTCTGTAACTGTTCGCGTTATACAGAGTGTTCACAATTTCGCAAAATCGAAGAAATCTCGTAATTTTTATATGGCACACCCTATATATCAGTTCCTTTTTTAATTTTTTATTAAATTTCATGTCAGAAACATGTAAGACGTTAATACTTTAAATGTGATTATTACTGAGCTACTGTCGTTCTTTGATATGCTTTTGTTAGTTTTTGCAAAAAGTCAATTTTTTCAAATGGAACACCCTGTATATTATTTCATTTTTGAATTTCTTATTAAATTTCACATCAAAAACATGTAGGACGTTAATACTTTAAAAGTGACGATTACTGAGTACTTTCAAGCGCGGATCATTTTATCTATTAATATACAGGGTGTTCCATTTAAAAAAAAGCAACTTTAGACTGGCATTTTCATCTGGAACAGCCTGTATAATCAAAATATTTTTAAAACGTGCGCTTGATGGCGCGCAAGAATATCCGATGAGTAAATATTTGACTAACTTTCAAGTAAGCATGTAATCTTCCGTCCCCGCTTCGTTGCCGGACCCTGTATATATCGTCCTAGACAAAAAATAAATTCCCTATAATTTTTGTCGAAAACATTTTTTTGTGAAGTAAATGGTTTATGAAATAATCTAATTTAAATCCAGTGTATTTTGTAACAACGTAAATGCTACTTTGGCACCCGAAATTGTACTCACTATTGATTTAGTTGCATATTAACATTTTTAATAATTTCCACACCACCATAGTTTTTGATATTGTGGTGTTCCCAGGAGGCCTAATCCATATAAACTGCAGATCAAGTTTACTTGCCGCAGAATTTGCAGGCCGAACAAGCAGTGGCGGACAACAACCTATTTATCTCTTGCATATAAAGATTTTCCTTAGATTTTGGAGGATTACAATTACTTTAGTAAGAAGAATCTATCACGTACACTATAGCTTACAAAAATTACTACCATTTATTGAAATTGAACAAAATATTATGTATCTACAAAATTAATAATATTGCTTTCGTTTGATTTTAATTAAATATTACATAATTATAACAAATTTTGAGTACCGGTTATGTACATTATGTATTAAAAAAATAAGTTGCTAATAGAGAGTACCGTACTTATCGACATTTTGTGCCCACTCAAATCACATTATTCATAATATTTTGGGATTTCAAAAAATATAATTTTACCTACTGTTTGAGTTTACTTTGCTAAAACCAATTTTATCACATAAGTATTTTCCACACTGTACAACACATTATATATTCACCATGTTGATTTAAAAAATACATTCAATTTGTGTATTTAACCAAAATCATGCTCAGTAATATAATATCGTAATGATCTCACACGATATCAGGACAGTAATAAAAATACAATTACAGGTATGTAACAAAATAAACAAGTTTACCCGTATGCTTTCAGTTTTGTAGGTTTGTTTACTGGCAGAATAAAATAAAGAACTGACGTCCAGGCAAAACACTATACGGCGAAAATATTGCAATAAAAACCACTGTCTATAAAAAAAACATCAATAGATATGTTAAGAAATAATATTTTGTCATTTATACCGCTGTTACAAATCTGCATCTTTTTATCTGTCTGATAATTGGTCCAAGGACAGAATTGCAATAATTGTGTAAGTTTTAATCGAATTTGTAGCGCGTTAGAAAACGTTTGATAATCGCAGATTGACATAATATTTACTGAAAATTTTACTGGATAAAACTAGAAATTAATAGGCAGAAGGAGGTTGTTTTAAAAATCACATATTGCTGTAGACTCAATAATTTAAATGAATGCTGAGTTATGATAAAATTATTATAGTCTATTCATAAGCTTTTTCCTTAACAGCATAATATTCTAAAAGTTCTTATAAGTTCTTGCAGTGATTTGGTTCTTTTGTTCTGGTACACCTCTTATTTAGTTTTTCTTTGGGATAAGGTCAAAAATTAAACGAAAGATCTAAATCTCTTATTAAAAATTATATTTATATTTATAAACGTGCCAATCGTCAACATTGTCACACTGTATCTACATATTTTGTTTTACAAATAATGAGAAAAGAAAACATTTATACTTATTTTTTAGAGTTATAATGCTTTTGTAATGCTTATACATCTATAATGATGTTTGAAAGAATAATTATCTTGTTCTTTTAAATAAAGAAAAATTATTGATTCTTGACAATTTGTTTATTAATACGAAGCTGATTCTATTTCACCAAAAACATACATTTTCACATAGTGCCTTGGTGATCTAGAACCTCGCAACGCGAATGCTCTGAAAACTGGCCTATATTAATCGCTAGCTCTAAACATTCTCACATTGTACCTCTAGCGGCTTAGCACCTGCCCAACAAAAACATCCCCGTTTATTCGTATTTATTTTATTTGAATTACTAAATTAAAATGACTATTTAATAATTAATGATGCCCAACGATTCACTAAAGGCAAATATTCTCACATAGTACCCTTAGCACGTCTAACACCATTAACTGTCCTTTTATTACTTTGAAAATGAGTTATTATTATAAACAAGATAATATTCATCTAATTGTGAGTTGATAAGTAGTGTATATCAACCCTACTCTCACTTTCGCGATCTCAATACTTTTATTCTTTTTTTTAAAATTAACGTCTTTCTAGCTCGAAATACAAAGTTAATCGCCAACAAGTCGATTCTTGTTTTTCGCTTATATAAAAAAACAATTGCGATCGGCAATTTGTAGCGCCTCTCTTGTCAAACTAAATTTTAGGTTGGCATTGATTTCTTGAAAGGTTTGTCATAAAATCTTTCTTGTTTGTTTTCTTCAAGTTGTCATATTCACACCAACACGCACATCGTCTTTGACAGTTTATAAACTAATGGCGACACCTTGAATTGTTTGTTATTAAAAGTTTTTCACAAACTTGCTATGTTTCGTCTTCGGTATGTATATCTTTTCTTTCTTTTTAATATAGTCCCTCATTGTACATGTATTTGACTGCATTGCTTTTTCATCATTTGTTGTATATTTCTTCTTATGATGTATTAATATTTATCCTAATTTTTCTTTTAGAAATGCTTTGGTCTAATAGTACCAGAAATACGTTGTATACGACGGAGATTCCTCTAACCGGCTTCGCACTGCATACAAAAACTAATAAATGTATTTTTAATTCATACAATTACTGTTGACATAAAACATTACGATCTGATACTTCGCACTGAAAATGTTTTTATTTATATCCTTTTTTCTGTTCATAGATATAAATTCGAGGTATTTATTATGTCTCATAGGCGTAACTAGACCTCAACCATGGGGCAAAGATATACCATAATCGTCCATTTTTCCAACCCGCTTTTCTTTCACATTTGTCAGTACTGGTAGTGGTTCTATTTCTTTCCATCAGAGTGTGTTAAAATGATGCATTTATAGAGACTTTTAAAATTAACAAGTACTTAATGATCCAATTTTTCTTTTCTTTTTTACGATGGGGGGGGGGGAGGGGGTTACGCGGTTACGCCACTGCTATGTCTAAAGTATTATCATTATAAAATATTTCTTATGAATTGGCACCATTTTTATATTTAAATTCACATTTATTTGTATAATGTGTATCAACAATTCAAGTTTATTTTGGTACATTAGATCCTCCTTAAAAGTAGGCAACTTATTGTACTTACTTTTATTATTTTGGATAATGCTTAAATCTAAAAATAAACCTTTTTAAAATAAAATTAATGTTCTTTTTCAATAACTAAACTAATTCTTAATATTATTATTTCAATAATGTGGAGGTCACAGCAATATGTCTAGGAAACTTATATGTCAATTTATCAAACTGTAACTTTAAAAATTGCCTGTCACTTTAAGTAGTTAAGATTGAAATAAATAAAATCGAAAAATCCATACAGAGTAAGGAAAATCTAGACCAATTATATATGAAATAATAGCAATGAACTTTTTGAACTCAACCCCACTAAATGTAGGTCTCAACAACAGTAATCTAAAATAAATATCCATTTTCTCAGCATTTTTAATTATTTTAATATGTGCTCTTCTAATTGCTTTTACCAGGGGGCTGCCATGAATTATCCGCTGCAGGAATTAGGGGTAAATCTTTGGATGTGTTTAAAGCCGTTATCTCAAACAGAACTTATCAAGTTTGTGTATCTGGTGAAAAGAACAATGTTATAAAGAATGATTAGTTTTCTATGTGTGGAATGTGGAATGAGGCATGGACAGGCTTATCATACGTCTCGGTATAACCGGGATTGTCCCGGTTTTAGACATCAATCCCGGCATCTCCGCCGTTTGGTGTTTTGTCCGGGATGTTGTTTAAAGTAATGAGACGCTCGAAGATGAGGGCGGTGTGCGAATTGAATTGCATATTGACTGAGGGCAGAAGCTACGTGTAACTTGTCAACGTTATTAAATTTAGATTTTAACTTAAATGTGTTGAAGCTTAATATCCCGAAAATAAAAATTGCAAATTTACGAATGAACTGCAAAAGGACTAACCCATTTATTAAAGAGCTTTGTAGTGAGGATAGCAGAGTGAAGAGCCAGCAATGTTTCTCCGAGTTTTCTATTGCACACTGAGGGCGAGCGGATATTAAGAATCATTTGAAGTCTGCAAAACACGAAGCTAGTGATACGGTGACTGCAAGCATTTCACATACAAATACATTTCTCAAGAACGATGATCCATTTCAAGATGGTTTAGTTATTGCCACGAAAGAGGCCACGTTTGCTTTTCACACCGCAATGCATGATATGAGCTTCAAAATTTCTGCCTGTACATCCACATGGTCCTCAGCATTCTTTGAACCAAAATTCGGTGCCGCAGAACCAAATGTGAAGCAATAATTTTAAATGCTGTGGCATCTTTGATTGTGGAAGAATTACATGCTGACTTACAGAAGACGCTTTTTGTAAGTGTTAGACTTCAAACAGAAAACACGTAAAACTGGCGCCCATCGTTGTAAGATATTTTTTACAATTGGAATTTTCTTCCAATGCCAACTTCATTACATTTGGATGCCACTTGTATCTGTTGGAATTGTCAAGGCCAGTGGTAACTATTTTGTAAAATGGCCTCTGGGACCATTTTGCCTCCAAGCATAGTGGTTATTTTACCTCAGTGTCTCGTTACGTTTTCAAAATAATTGTTTTATCTGTTCTCACTAAGATTAACGTCAAATTAAAAATGGATTGTAACAAGTTCGAGCATGTTCGCGGCTATACCGTGAAGGGCAACGGTAACTACAAAGGATACAACGTCACGCATTCCAGAGAGAAGTAGAGAATTCTGATATATTAGTCATCGCGGAATATACTAAAATTGAAACTTCTGGAATCGATACGTGCATATATGAAGGTTGCAGCCGGCGCAGTGATACGTTTATTGGTTAGTTGTTGAGACAAATGAAATGTCACTGTATTGTCACTTAGTTAAGAAAGTTTGAAGCAGTATTGCGTGTGATTTTCAAGAATGGAAAACTGCGCAAAAAGCTGTAAAAATTCGCCGGAAAAAAATTTTCTGTAATTTAATACAATAAAGATTACTAGGGGGCGGACGTCCCAGGTTTAAACTACAACGGAGTTCCAACGGAGCAAAGAAATAATGTAAACAACTGTGTGTTGTTTACATTATTTCTGAATAGCATTATTCATATCGTGAACTGCAACATCTGTTGTTTACTTGAAAAGTTACTGAAAAGGACAACAAAAAATGCCCATCAAAAAAGGAATTTATTAGTAAAATCTTTTCTTTATCGGCGTAGGTAGAAGGGTGACGAGTTTTTAAAATTTATTATATTTACCTTTTATTTCATAAAATAAATAAAGTTATATATGTGTTATAGGGTAATTCCGGGTTAGATGGTGAGCTGGGTCAGATGGTGAATCGTTGTAGTTTTACTAATTTTTAACAGAGGGCGCTTGTAACCTATAAGCGTGTTGTTTGTGATCAGCTATTGTGATTGAGTCTAGGAAAATAACGGTCGGTGTCGAAATACGTGAATAATTTGGAAGGTAAGTTTTTGTAGCACCAATACTTTTCTATACGCCTGATTCAATGTCGGAATTGCCGATGTATTTCAGTAAAACAACAGCTTGTTTTGGCTTTTCTACCTTTTTTCATGTCTTGTAAAATTACTTAACCTCAAAACAATCGTCGGCAAATATCTGTTCATTCGCAGATGCGTTCACCATCTCACCCATATCAATTGGTAGAGTTGGTGAACTCAATTTTGGTAGAGATGGTGAATAGTAAATTTAAATTATTTGAGTTTTGTGAAGAATGCCGACGTTCTACAAAAGACAAACAAGATCTTCAAGGGGTCAGTGGAGTGAAGATCAACTCAACAGAGCAGCCCGTACCGTTCAGGAGGGTCAAAACATACTTCAAGCTGCAAAAACGTACTCCATTCCATGGTCAACGTTAAAACGCAGACTTGTTAAAGGCAGTTTTAAGAAAACATCAATGGGTCCATCGTCTCATCTTGGCGAAGCAGCTGAAAAGAAGCTTGTAAAGCACATTCTGAAGCTTCAACGATTTGGATTTTCACCAACACGGAATGAAGTGCGTTCTATGGCATTCAAATTGGCAGAACAGTTGGGAGTACGGCACACTTTTAACCGTGATAAAGAAATGGCTGGTTTTGATTGGCTTCGTCTTTTTTTGAGCCGAAACCCTGAGCTTAGTGTACGGAAGTCTGAAGGCATTTCACTAGCTCGCGTGAGAAACTTAAACAAAGAGGCTGTTTCACAATATTTTGACTTACTTCAAGACATTTTGGTCAACAATGACTTGGTGAACAAGCCAGCTAATATCTTCAATGTTGATGAAACCGGATTACAGCTCAATAACAAACCAGGCTACGTGATAGCTGGAAAGGGATCCCGAAATGTTTCAAGCATAACTTCTGGTGAAAAAGGCGAAACGATATCAGTCATTTCTTGCTGCAATGCTGAAGGAAACTTTCTTCCACCGGCTTGTATATTCAAGGGTAAAAATGAAAAGGCTGAATATAAAGACGTCATGCCAACGGGTTCTACTGTTTATATGTCACAAAAATCACCATATGTGAATACCGATATTTTTTTACTTTGGCTGAAAAACCATTTTGTACCAAGAAAGCCAGAAGGCAATGTTTTGCTTATACTCGACGGTCACAGCTCTCATTGTAGTTCAGTAGAGACCCTGGAATATGCAGAATCGAAAAACATCACATTACTATGTTTACCAAGTCATACCACCCATTACTTTCAACCACTTGATAAATCATTTTTCAAGGCCTTGAAAAGTTTTTACTACAATGCTTGCAATACCTACATGAAACTGAACCCAAGCAGAAGAATAAACAGGTTGTCTTTTGGTAAACTACTGTCTGAGGCGTGGGAGAAAGCCACTACGCGTGATAATGCTACGTCCGGTTTTAGGGCGACGGGCATTTACCCCTTTAATCCTCGAGCTATTCCCGAATACGCCTATTTAGCCACACAAGATCCTTCAGCAGAAGCTAACACTCACCAAACAAGAGAGGAAAATCAAGAACGATTAACAAGAGATGTAACGCCTCAACCTACTACATCTAAGTCTTCTGCTTCAGTTGGACGAAAAAGATCAAGTGAAGATGAGGAAATGCCGCTTCAACCCAGTACTTCAACATCTGTTGCTTCAGTTGCACGAAAAAACTCAACAGATCAGGAAGGATTAGGTGATCAGCTAATAACACCAGGAAAAATGTTGGACCAAATATCACCAGTTCCAATTGTTGAGAAAGTCGAAAAAGTAAGGAAAAATTCCAGACAATTGGCAGCGGTTCTTAATTCCCCTGATTCAATTGCATCCTTGAAATCTAAACAAAACAAGAAGAAAATGAAAAATTCTGGAGAAACAAAGAAAAATACCAAAACAAAAAAAACAAAAGCACTAAAAAAAGTAAATTCCGTAAAAAATTACAAAGACTCGGATTCAGAATCATCTATTGAGATTGAACTAAACGACGAAGAAGAGATCGAAGAAGAAGAATATTGCTGTGTTGGTTGTGGTGAATCCTACCTACTCACCAAAAAACAAGTAGATTGGATTCAGTGTACCATTTGCAGTTTATGGTTACATGAAGATTATACCAAATTTTGCAACATGTGCGACCTCTGTGGCAAAAACGAGGACAAAAAGAAAAGGCCAACAAAGTGACTTTTCCAATTTCCAATCCACCATCTATCCCGTTAAGGTGTCACCATCACACCCATAGGTTGAAGGTATGTGATGGTGAATTGGGAAAAAAGAAGTTTTATTTTTTTTAATTTGTTTTTTACATTTTTTTGTACTTTAGAAGTTACGTTTATGTTCCTTATATATTTTAGGAAAGAAAGCCTAATTTATGTATGTTAAATACACATTAGTGATAAAATACAGCCTTTTAAAATTTTGTTCACCATCTAACCCGGAATTACCCTATACTTACGTTAGTTTCGTTTTTTTATTGTTTTGACCATTAATTACGTACTTCGTAATTTTTGTAATAGTTCCTGTTTAATACCGGTACTTCCATTTTTATCGACGTAAGTGTGCATTGGATTTTGTTAAGTTTCAATAATATACGCATACATTTTTAGTTATCATTTATTTAGATCTAGAACATTGACCATTGTTTATGTTACTATGATATGGAAGAACGTCGAGAATGGCATCGTAAACAATGGCAAGTTGGATTAAGGGTCATACTGATTGTATGTCCTCCATTGTCAGTGACTCCGAAATTTATTGCATAGTCTGTAAAATATCGTTACAGAATGCCCAAAAAGGCCACGTACAACGTCACTTAGCATCACTAAAACATACAGAGAAATTGGACCCGTTGGAAGCTGACAATTTTAACGAAGAACTCTTCCAAATCAGTACCTATGGATAAGTGCCGACGAAACTGTCGATATATTAGGACGCTGTGTAGTAAATGTAGCTGGTATACTACATCCAACTATTCCATATAACGCATCTGTAATAGCTAGGGGGGGGGGGGATATGACCGGTTTAAACTACGACGAAGTTACAACGGAGCAAAGAAATAATGTAAACAACACCCAGTTACTGAATAGCACTAATTCATATGGTGAACTGCAACATCTGTTTTGACGCGAAAACAACAACAAAAAATGCCCAAAAAATAAGGAATTTATGAGTATAATCCTTTCTACATCGGCGTAGATCGGAGCGTGAGGGGTTTTTAAACTTTATTATATTTACCTTATATTTCGCAAGAGAAATAATGTAAATATGTATAAATGTATATACTTACTGTTATTTAGTTTCAATAACATACGCGTACATTTTTAGTTATCATTTATTTAGATCTAGAACGTTGTTTATGTTACTTTTTCTGATATGAAAATGAATTGTCAGTGATTCCGAAATTTATTACAAAGTCTGTAAAATATCGTTACAGAATTCCAGAATATCGCACGTTCGTCACTTAGCTAAAACATACACAGAAATAGTTTTTATACAGAGAATTTCGATAGTTTACAAAATTTCGTTACATGTTTAAATGATGATGCTCGAAGTATTTCTGAGTACAAGGAACTAACACAAATCCCAAATTTAAAAAATCAGTTGTTATTCCTTCAGGAACACTTTGGAAATTTGCCTAAACTAATCACATATTTTGAAAATCGAATCTCAAATTTAAAAATGGATTAACCACATTAGAAAAGTGACTTCGGATGTGGCCTTCGGCAAAAGTTAGACGCAGTTTTTAATAGAAATCCAGATTTAATAACGTTGCGGCAATTGTGTATGCTAAATACGCTGAAATAAAAAAATATTTCCAGTACGCACCTATAATAAGTTGCGATGTAGAAAGTACGTTTTCTATCTACAAGGATGTACTTCATTCAAAGAGAACAAATCCCACAGAAGAGAAAATGAAAAAATAATAAGTATGTATGTATGTGTATTTTATAGATCACCCACATGTTATCCAATTATATAAATAAAATTAAAACCTCTTTGAAAATACAACATTTCAATAGTGCGCCCATGGGTGGCCGCGCCCTAAAGATTGCCTTTCTATAACAATAAATAAATAAATATATTCTTTCTACTAAAAAACGAATTTCTAAGACTAGGGACACCTGTATTACATTAAATCACCATGTAATTACATGATGTGGAGCAGTTAAAAATATTTCATAAATGATTAACCAAGTGACGGAGTGAATCGAATCGGTGCACAAATAGTTTCATTTTAGAATCCGACATTTCTCAATCGCTACACGGGATAAGTGTTTTCAAAAAAAAAAAACATACAATCATAAAATCACAACGACGATCTACATCAACTAAAAATAATTTTTCTTCTGCGTCGTGGAAATGTATAAAAATCAATTTAGAACATGTCAAAAGAGCGAATATTACAATTCAGTTCCACCGATTATCGACAAGACTTTACGTAATTTCAGAAAAACGCCATTGAAAAAGTCAAACCGTTACTATGTACCGTGAAACTTTTGTGTCGAAAAAATTCCTTTCTCTGCTTGACGAAGTGAAATTTAACCAACCGCCAATATATCGGTTCTGATTTTGATAGACAGTTCGAGAAACGAAGTCGCATGGTACGGGTGCCCCTTTGGGAATAACATGTAATAATGCTATCTAGTAAAGTTATCGGTGTGTGGTTGTTTGTTTGTTTCGTTGCTGTTGGGGACGGTGCGGAAGAACCTAAAAGAGACAAGAGAACTGTAGACGTCTTATTGCGCGGTGCTGCAGATTTATTCGGTTACGATGTCGTCAGGAGAATTACTTCGCCGGCTTTGAGGCAATCGGCCCCCAGACCTACGTTTTTTCCACCCCCTGTAGCACGCCAATTGCCCTCTGGGACGTACTCGAGGGTAATTTTAGCTTTGGGACAGCAACAGCAGCAAGAACAGCAAGAAATGCAACGACAACGTCAGCAAGACTTACAAGTGACGAATCCATTCCAAGCGTTTGGGCAAATAGGACAGCAGCAGCAGCAGCAGCAGCAGCAACAAGCGTTTTCTTTAGAGGATCTCCGTCAACCTCAACAGCGAACCACAATATTGAATATTCCGCAAAATGGAGCGCTAACAGCTAGTGCCGAATCGATCAACTTGCCACCCGGTGGTAATATTTTACCTGTGCTTCAAGTTCCAGCTCAGGTACCGTTCATCTCGGCATTGCAAGCGCAACCGGTCATTCCAATATCTCCCTTTGGTTTCCAATCGACCGCGTTGAGAGCTCAAATTCAACCGATTGCTGCGCCTCAGCAAGCTGCACCAGCGCCAGCACCACCGACGGCCGCTGCACAGCAAAATGCAGCGCCACAGAATGCTCAAAACGCACCGCCAGTTGGAATACCTCTGCAAATAGTGGCGATACCTTCCGCGCAAAACATGTCACCAGATCCTCAAAACGCCCAGCAAAACGCTCCCCAAAATGCCGCACCACAACAGAGTCAAAATAATCCTCAGCAACCGCAGCAACAGCAGCAGCAGAATGGATCGCAAATGCCCGCGTCGGCATCTCCGGCGACACAAGGAACATCATCCGGAACTAGTACGTTAGAAAATTTGTTGCTCAGATTAAGTTTGTTAAATGTTTGAAAAGGTTTGCTGCGATTTTGAAAACATATTTTTTTTTTAATTTGAAAAAGTCACGAAGAAATGATATAGGCTAGAACATTAGAGCTTAAGCATTAAAATAAAAGCTAAAAAGTGTATACGCTTCAGTCGGGTAATAAATTTAGAATATAAAATATTACAATGATTTTTATTCTGCACTGTATATATAATAATTAGAATTGGTCTTAGGTTATTTTAAATTCATTTTGAACACAAATCAAGAATGAAAAGTAGAAACAGAAAGAGAATTTAAAAAGAATAAAATACCCGATACTTTCATTTTTATAAAAGAAAACTATAATATCGATTTTATTGATTGTGTTGTACTATACATTCAATATTGTAAAATCAGAACAATTTAGATCTGTGAAATTTGTTCCGCTACGGAGTCTGATTTCTATTTAATGTTTTTGTACTGTTTTTTACTTTTATTTCGATTCTTATGCCATGATGTATTTTTAAAATTAAATTGCTACTTAATATATATAGAGTGAGTCAACGACCTGACCAAGTAAATTTACTCTTGAATACTTAATATAATTATAAATTCGCGTAGTGAAGTTGATAGGGTTGTCGTTGCTTCACGATTTAAAAATATATACGCTTATACAGGCTGATCCATAAATCATTGGCACAAAGATGATTTTTTTTTTAAATTGAACACCCTTCAAATTTCGATTTCCAGTTAAAATACAAATATTTTCTGTTAAGAGTAATTATTCGCTAAAGTTAATAGTTTTCGAGTTTTATTATGATTAAAGTTAAAAATTGACTTTTACAGCTATCCTTTTAATTGCATATAATTCAAAGAGCCATAACAGAGCACAAAATAATTTGGTATGATATACACACAAGGTATGCCAAGTGATATTTATATGCAGAACCTATTCGAATTTATACTGGGTGTTGCATAATGAGGAAACTTTAAACACAAAAAACTTATTTGTTTTAAATGGAACGTCCAATATTTTTTTACAGAATCATATTAAGACGGTAGCCATGGAAAAATATAGCCGCTGTTGAAAAATATTGATGCAAAAATGTTGAGACTCTGTCAAACTTGTCGTAAAAGAATAAAACAATCATCGTGTTATTAACTTTTGTTAATATTACTTATTACTATTGTCATTGTTGTTTCATGTGCCTAGTTGTTCTGAAATTTTTTGTTTTTTTTTAACCCGAAACAAAATGTATTTTTTTACTCAATCATATTTACTACACCTAAGACTAGTTCAATTTTTTTTTGTTGATTGTAATTTTCACATCTGTGTGATACTCGAGAAAATACTTAATCACTCTTTAGCATCAGATTCTGCTTGAATTAATAAAAAAAAAGTAAAGTAATAACAATTATATGAAAATCATATATTTAAAGTAATAAATTATTAAATTTAACAAAATTATATTAAATATACAAAGATGCGACCTCCTTTGTAAAAACTGAGAATTTTGGCAGATATTTTTCTGCAAACAGTTCTTATTCTTGTTCATTTACTGCCTTGTTATTGGTTCTTCCTCAAAAACTTTGTTTTTAATATATCCCCATAAAAGGAAATCCAACGGGGTAAGATCACATTGCTGCCGATCCATATCTCAGAGAAAGTAAAGTTTATGGCTACTATGTATTTCCACGGCCATTGTGATTTTTACTTCGTCAAGGATAAGATTTAAAATCAAATTTAAATATCTTCTAAAATATCAAATCTGGGTATAGGACACATTTAAAAAAAAATGAGGTGTGGCCACCACACTACTTCCTTATACGTATCAGCGTTTCAAATTATAGAATTTTAAGAATTTTCTTATACAAAAATTATTCAAAATCCTATTCTAAGTTCTTCTATTCTCTTAATAAATTTCTATAGAATGCATACTTTGCAAGATATTCGAAAAAAAGTGCTACTCGCTAGGAGTAAGTTATACTTCCGGTCCGAATTTTGAAATTTTATGTACGCAAAAAAACATTGCAAATCTAGCTCTAAATACTTTTGTACTCTTGACAAATATATATAAAATGCGTAATTTACGACATATTTGCAAAAAATCGCTATTCGATAAGAGTAAAAGTGTTACTTCCGGTCCGAATTTTAAAAATTTTTTTACACAAAAGGTATTGAAAATTAAATTCTAAATACTTTTATATTCGTAACGTACCTGCCTAAAAAGCATAACTTGCGAAATAATCGCAAAAACTGATTTTCGATCAGAGTAAAAGACCTGTTTCCGGTAGGAATTTCGAAAAACTTTTTTTAATAAAATCCTTCTCAAATTCAATCTTGAGTGCATATGAATACTTTATAAATTTGTTTAAACTTAGTAGTTAACGAAATATTGGCAAAATTCGATTTTTTCACCGAAGTAAACTACTACTTCCGGTCTGTCGATTTTACTGAAAATCTAATCAGATCTCAAGAGGGAGATTGTACTCGTAAATACAAAATTTGGAATTGATACCTATAGCGGTTTGACTGGACTGGTATCGTGGTCACACGCAGACAGACAGGCACACAGAGACATTTTCAAAAACCACTTTTTCGGTATCAGGGGACCTCAAAACGTGGACATTTGGAAAAATCTCGAGGTCGAAAATTTTCATCACAGTACTTCCACAGTATTTTCATCACAGTACTTTCTTATACTACGTATAAGAAAGTAAAAAGTGGCTCTCGAAGGCCTTAATAAGATTCTGTAATAAAATATTAGGCATTCTATTTAAAATAAATCATCAAATTTTTGCGGTTAAGGTTTCTTCATTATGCAACGCTCAGTATAAATTATAACAGGTTCTGTATATAAGTATCACTTTGCACACCGTGTGTGTATGCCATAACAAAATATTTTGTGTTCTGTCATGGCACTCTTGAATTATAGGCAATTAAAAAGACCGCTGTAAATAGGTATCACTTTTCAAGTTAGAGCAAATATTTTCAAATTGTGAAGCAATTACAACCCTATCAACTACAGTAAGCGAATTTTGAAATATATTTAGCATTATATCTACTTGTTGACTCACCTTGTATCTCATTTTCTGTTTGCTTCTATGGGGGTAGGTAACTTTCTTAGTATAGAAGACACAAAGGCGGTTAAATTAGGAGAGTTGCTTAGATATTTATGGCGTTGTTGATAGCATTTTCTGATTTGTCATTTATTGTCAACTTTAGAAGATATTAAAAAATTGAAAATTTCTACTTTTTAAGTTATACATATCTTCGAAACCGCTGAAGATAAAACAAAACTAAAATGAAATCTGTCGTTGAAGTGCTCATTTTTTTTTGATATCAAAAATATAGGGTTTGGTATGATCTTTTTAAACTTTTGATTATAGCGGAAGCAATTTAAAAATTTTATTTTTTGAGGGAATAATAAGCAAGTAGGTTTTGCAAAACTATTTTAATGCCGAAAAAATTATAAGAGAAAAATATTAATTAAATACAAACGATACTTAAATATGACATATTCATTAAGAAGAAAAAAGAAAAATTACTACGAATAGTAACGAAGCTAAAATTTGATTAAAGACTTTCTAAAGAGAATAAACAATGTTAGATGACCTTAGCGGCCAGAGGATGGTATATGTATTATCAATCGATTTAAGAAAATATTGGGCAAGTAGGTACATACTTGCATTACCAATTCAGTTAGAAAAATAAACACCTACAGTTGCAATAAGTTGAATTCCAAATTGGTAAGAAGGTGTGAAATGTGTATCCTAAATAATGGTGCTCGATTTCAGTGAAATAACATTAGCTACTCCTTACTATTACTTTATTTCCTTAATGTTATTTATGTTATTCTATGTGTCTCTTAATAAATAAGTCATATTATTTAATTATTATTTGTAATCAATTGATGTTTTTTTGTCCTTTAAAATAATTTTGCAAAGCCTACTTGCCCATTATTTCCATAAAAAGTGATAGTAATTCTATTACTTCCGCTATAATACAAAATTTAAAGATAACCATACCAAACCTTATATTTTTGAAGTCAGGAAAAAACGCATACCAATGAAGTCATGGCCAACCGTGGTAGCCATTTAAAAAAAAAACATTTGTTCGTGTTATATCTTGATAATTAATTGCGCCATGAATTTTTAATTAAGATTATTAAATTCCACCTAAAAATTACTACCAGATGCCATTTTTTAATTTTTTTTATCTTTAATGGTTACGAAAATATGTGTAACTAAATATATCAGCGATTTTCACTTTTTTTTTTAAATATCTTCAAAAGTTAATAATAAATGACAAATATGAGAATATGGAATACTGCTCAAATTTCTGAAGAAATTTGCAAATTTAACCGATCCTGTATCTTCAATACTAAGAAAGTTAACCATATAAGCATATAGAAAATGACCACCTGTATAGTAATACATAGTTTTTTGAGAACAAAAATTTATATTATTTTGAGCAAAACTAGTTTATATATACATATATATATATACATATATAATATATATATATTGTTATTTTTATATGAACAACTTTTTTTAAAGAGAATGATGGATCATTAAATATTTTAAAAAATTTTCGAAAACATAAACAAAAAACTTAAACTTTACAAAGTTTAGATATATATACCAAAATTATTTTTAAGTTTTATTTTAAGTACCGCTAAAAAAACTATCGAATTTGAATATATTAATATTTTATTAATTCTTAACGCGTAGAACATGCAACAATGCCTTTTATTACAGACACACTGAAAGTATTCCGAAAGCAAGGGCTAAAATGGAATGGAAAACTTTAAATAACATATGGTTATGTCTAACAACTACTGCCCAAGATCTAACTTTTGTTATAAAAACTTGGTACATATTTTTTGGGACAATTGTGTTATGATGTCAAAACAAAAATGTTTTAAAGCGGTTTATTTCTTGTGATAGCTGCTCATTTGGAGCACATTCTAAAAATATTTTGTATTATACAGAGTGTTCTATAACTTGGTGGCTGACCATACTTACAGTTTTTTTTTAAATAGAACACCCTATATATTATTAAATTTTTGTATTCCCCGTATAATTTTTAGTCAAAAGTAATAAGATAGTATAGGCCTAAAGCCTAAAGCTTATTCCCATTTTTCTGAAAAATTCAATGTTTGTATAAAATTTTCATCATCACAATACTTCCTTATACTACGTATAAGAAATTAAAAACATGAAGTTGACAAAATTATATCAAAAAACGATAATAGCTCTGTAATAGTAACTTTTAAAGTATTAACGTCTTACATGTTTTCGATGTGAAATTAAATAAGCAATTCAAAAATGAATTTGAAAAAAATGATTTTTATACAAAAACATGTCATGTAATTTTAATCCGTTTTCTGCAAATTCAGTAACTGCAAAAAAATAAAATATGCTTCTTTTAAGACCTCTTATTTTGAACAATATTACAAAGAATTGTGTCCATCTAAACATCGTTTTCGAGAAATATAATTTTGCTTTAGATTTTAGGCCTACACTATCTTTTTGCCTAAAAATTATACGTAATAATATATAGGGTGTAATAATATATAGGGTGTTCCATTTAAAAACTATAACTATGATCAGCCACCAAGTTATGGAACAGCCTGTATAATAAAAAATATTTTTAAAATGTGCTCCTAATGAGTAGCTACTACAAGAAAAAATCTGCATCGAAATATCTTTACTCGTAAAGGCACAATCGGCCTTACCCGCGGAGATGACTCACCCTGTATAAGATTCAGTAATTATCTTTACAGTTCAAAGAATATCACCTTTAATTACAATTCATTCGTAACATCTAACAGTAATCCTCTTCTATCTCTTTCTTTCTCCGTGTGTTTGCATAGATTTAATTGTATTTATTTAATTTGAGGAACTTAAAGATTGGCAAAATATTTGAAAAAACTCACATTCTTAATTGCTTAGACAGAGATTGCTATAATTTGCCGAAATGTTTTCTATCTTGTGTTTTCCTTCGTTCTTTATTTTTCTAAGAAAAATTAATTTTCATTTATTCGAAATGTTGGTCTTTAGTGTTCATTGTCGCTATTAAATATAAGTGATTATTGGTTAACTACTTCTTCAACACTAAAGCTAATTAACTTTAAGGTTCTTGGATTATCCATAACTCTAAGAAAAAGAAATTAACACTGCAATGGACGAACGTTAACTTTCAATTTTTTTCATTCATCTTTTTTTCACTTATTTTAGTATTAGTGTATTTTATATTTTAGATGCACAACAAACGCAACCACTACAGCCGAATAGTGGTGTCAGCATCGTCTTGGATCAAGGTCCCACACGCTGGAACTTATTCAGCTTGCCACCTCGTCAAGAATCGGTGAGGAGGAGTTTAAATCTGAACTTGAATTGGAATCGTAATGTTGAACCCGGTTCTCCAGCTCAGTTTCAACTGGTTCCGGTGCCGCTAGAGACTACCCCTACTACTACACAAGCGGGTCAACAAGGACAATCGCAACAGCAACAATTAGCCGCGGCTTCCCCGACCATTGAAAATTTCGACATAACCACTGCTGCCCCCAGCACCAATTCAGCCTTTAATAGATACTATAACGTCCCCGATAATTTTCAAGCTAGAACAGCAGCTCAAACGCAGAACGACAACAACGTGAAATTCAGAGAATCCGTCCGGCAATTCTGGCAATCTACTCCTTGGAGTGGCGCCAGCGAAAGCCCCAGAAGAGCGAGCCTACAAGAAGAACTCAGACCAAGATTTGAAGAGTACAATTTGGAGACCAACGCTGAGGAACTGAACGCACCTGAGACGGAACAGATAATTCAGGAACAAAACGAAATAATCGCACCATCTGAGGAAGTAAGCAGAGAAGAGCTTAACGACAGCAATGAGGGCAACCAAGTCCGAAGCCGAAGATATAGACTTAATTCCGATAGATTTGATGAAGAAACTAAAGAGACATCTGACGCTCCAAAATTCCGACGGAAAAACAAAATCCGTCGCATCAGAAAAGTCAAGAAATCCGTTGATAATTCCGATGAATCAAAATCGAAACTCCATCAAGTTTACAAGAGAGAAAAGAAATCGTTGCCGGATGAGCAACAGGCGAACACGGACGTGAAGAGTTATTACAAGAAGTTTGCAGCATCTAAGTGATTAAATGCATCTCTAAATTTAAAAAAATCGACGATTTGAAGCAATTTTCTCAAATATAATCAAATTCTACCTATGGCTGTAGAGAGGTCATGTAAAATTCAAAAAGTAAGACGTTTGAATATCGTTATTGTTAATTAGTTGTTTTTATTTTTTATGTGTTAAAATTGTATTTATTTTTTGTCTTACAATGAATATATTTTTTTTCTGTTTATTACGTTTGTTGTTGTTAATTTAGTGTGTACCAGATATTCTGATTTAATTTGCAGGAATCAAATTTTTTGTTTAGCGCATTACAGTATGTCAAAAAAATGTAATAAAGATTTGTTTAGTGACCAAACCATATTGTGTATTATTTACTCTAAAATAAAGACTTCCAAATAAAAACTAAAGCAAATTTAATTGTTTTTTTTTTTTGATATTTCATGAAACAGTTAGATTTTTTCTCTAGGTATGTACCACAGAATAGGATTTTGTGTGTAAAAATTATTCTACCGTAGTCGACATATTTTAATTTGTGATACGAAAGTAGAAAGAGGAAAAGAGCGCGACAAAATAAACTAAAGATAAACATAAGCGAGGCTTCCAAGACAGTACACTCGACAAATGATTCCTATGAAATGTAAGGCGTGAGGGTCCCGCGACACTACGTTGCTCTCCCACCACTGTTAGCAAGCAGGCATCGCTGCAAATTATAAGGTCATTTTCTGCATGGGATAGAAGTACAAACCGAAATTAAAATTTGACGACTACGGTATATATCAAATCGTTGCCAGATTCCCCTGACTAATACCGTAGCGTTGTGTGCAGAACTTTTCCTTTTCAGCTCGGTCTAATAGAATTATCGAACATATTTTTGCCAATTTTTATAATGTCGGAAAATACATAGTACGTTCAGTCTATCAAAAGAAAAAGTGATGTGTCTTTGAAACATGCTATTTCCCGAAGCATCTTATCCACAGTTTAGAAAAATAAAGAAAAAGTGTATCGAACTTTAAAAATTCGGCGTTCAATGACTATGTCAAATGAGTTCATCGATTGTTGTACTTACGAAAATATTCCCAAGGCTGTGTTTGAATGGTTTACTTCTCATAAAGGAAATTTTGTGTCAATAACTTGGTCCTTGGATAAAGGAAGAAGCTACATTTTACGGAGAAACACTAGGTCACGGTCATTTTAATGCACGTGAAGATTGGCTGACCAAATTTAAGCGCACAGTGGGGAATCTACATCTATTAGCGATGTCCAAACCTAAGGCAAATATTCGACAGAACTTATCAGGCCTCATAGAATCTTGAAAGTTCCAAAGGTGTGTTCATTGCGGATGAGACGGGGTTATTCTTCAAGTGTCTTCCTAATAAGACATAACCTTTCAAAAATCGAAAGTGTTTCAGAGGAAAACACAGCAAAGGACGTTTCACGGTATTGCTTGGGGCGAACATATCTGAGCCATTTTGTTTGGGAAAAGTAACAACCCACGTTGTTTCAAAGTGGTAAAATATCTTGAATTTTATTATTATAGCAACCAGAGGCGTAGATAACTAGCAATATATTTGAAAAATATCTATTACATGCTGACCAACACTATTGTTCTTAGATAACTGTACTAGTCATCCTGAGATATACAAACACGCTTGAAGTTTACAAAAATATAATATTTTGCTCTGAACATTACATCCATACTACAGCCTATGGGTATAGGGACCATAAAATATCTGAAAGTTTACTAAAGAAAAAATCTCTTGTTACAAACCATTTCTATGTTTAATGAAACTAATGAATTTCCTAAATTCACTCTGAATGTGTGCGAATTGTATTAAAAACTTTAGGATGTGTAACAGAGTAGCTTCCAGAAAACCAGCTTTGGATGCTATCCAGGTTGGGATCATGAAAATTTGTACCATTGGCAGAATTGAAAAAAATCATTTGTAGATAACTACGAAGAAACTAAAACGTATCTAACAGGCTCTAAGAATTTCTTACTGAACTGCAAGGAGAGACTTTCCAAGATTATATAAATGTTGATGGTGCACTGGTAGTTTGTGACATACCTACTGATGCCGATATTTTAGATAGAGCTTTGAGTCTTACAAGTGAAAACTACGTTCAAGTGAATCAGAAAATAACCTGTACAAGATGAGGTTCATCCAGCAGATATTGATAAAGTGTTTAGAGTTTTACAGTTAGCTTTGGAAATGAATGAAGACGTCCCTGAACAAGTCTTCAAAAACGTCCACAGAATTGAGACATACTTTGAGAAACAGGCTTACAACAAAATATACAATCAAAAATTTCAATTTTACTTAAAAAATTAGTAGCCCACGTGTAGTTAAAATACATATAAATGTATAAAGATTGGTTTTGTTTCTGTTTTATTACATATACGTCTTCTATAGTTTACACACACCTTTATTATTCCTCATGAGAATTCGATTTAGTATTAATTGGCTGATATCTTGCTTAAAGAAGACCCTTTGAGTAATTTGGGTTATATTTTTTATTCTTCATTTATGTCATGGTCAAGCACATAGCTCCAAGTAGTTAAGTATTTAACTTAGAAGTAACTAAAAATACAAAAATATTAAAGCTTGGTCATCACCAAAGAAGTTCAAACCACAACATTCTGTAAGCAAGGTGATTTTGACCATTCATTCCGGCTATTAAGAACCCTTGCTGCTAAACTTTAAAGAAGCTAGTGTAAATATTAATGCAAACCTATAAAATGAAACTTTGAACAAGGTTACGTTACTATACAGGGCCGCAAATTGCGTTCGGAAATGTTTTAAATAACCCGGTAAAATTTGTGAACCTATCAGGTACCTACCCGGTTAGCCGAGTCAGTTAAATGTTATACATTTTCCGGAAACGCCTTAAGTAAGCATATCTTTCTCGATCAAGTCTTTGTCTACTTTCATTATATTATTCACTTTTGTCACATTTTATTAGTTTCAAACAATGCAATTACTTATTACAAAATTATTGTCTTAATATCTTCCATATGTTCCCGTTATCTTGACATTCTATTAAATATGTTTTACCCGCTAAAAATACGGATTTTGAAAAACTGCAAACGCTGGTGGTTGGTGTAGGTACCATATTATTATTTCCGCAATATAACGAATGATAATTAAATGAAACAATTTACGATTATTGAAATATCTTCCATCTCTTTTTAACTACTACAGCGTACCTTTACTTATTTCATACACTATATAGACAAATACCTACTTTTAATTTTTACTTATATGTTTTTATGTTTCGTGATATGGACTCAAACGTTTATATATTATAGTTATATAAATTAACGGAAAAAAGGAAAAGAAAACTTTAACAAATAATATACGCTGTTCTAAATCGCAAAAAAAATATGGATGCCATTTACAAAAGTTGGTTGCCATAGCAACAAAACGAAAGACGATATGATCAAACAATGTCAAAATATGCACAATAACAAACCAAACAATTTTAATCTAAAATATTCTTCGTCACTTTTCAAAATAAAAAGTTATTAATAATACTTTTATTCAAGTTCAAGTTACTTATATAAATGTGAAAACACAAAGAAAAGTACAGAGACAATGTATAAATATAATACCTACTTGAATAAAACATAAAAGGTCATCAGAGTAGACATGGGACAAAAAAACTCTATTCAAGTTCATTCATTGTATTTAACAACATTGCGTTTTTATTGCTGAGGACTGAGGACCGTTATATCCCCGACGTGTTTCTGATGGATATAACCTTCAACATTTTCATAATTTTTTCGGAAAATATTTGTAAAAAGTCATGTTAATAAGTAATTCGTTATACATTCTTTACAAAGCAATTTAATGTCAACGATCTGCTTCTCTAGTGAACGATATTGTCTAGAACAATTATTAATATAGTATTTCACAAAAAAAAAAAAAACATAATTTAATATTCAATAGCACGGTCAAAATAAACTTTCACGGGACGACAGAAACTGTTGCTTCGTGTTTTGTTCACTCAGAGCACATTCTCGATAAAAACTCACAATATTCATAGCGATATTAAAATTGCTAGAGGTCAAAAATAAATCTGAAGATCTTCTAATCTTAAATATATTAAATTTATTTAATTTTATTGATCCTAGCATTTCAAAACATTGTTCAGTTCTATTATTGAAGTGGCCCTTGTATCCTAACTTAATAAATGATATTTTCAAGTGCTTGACCGGCTTGACTCTGAGCGGCAGTTATTGAGAAATATTGACGAAATTCAGTCATTTCCAGATAATGCTGTAGAAATTTGTCGAGAAGTTAAGAAACTGAAGCTGGGTGATGGGTCTTTAATGTTTTAAGTTCTTTTGCTTTTAACATACTAACTTTCCCACACTCCTCCGATAATATAGATTTCTATAAACTTAATGAAAACCATGCAACGGAACGAATTAAACACAGAATCTATAATTGGATTGTTACAACCTAAGCAATATACCGTTTGACTGAAATAAAAGTAGATATAGGGAAACACAAACATGCACACAAGTGCATGCAAACATGAAATGGAGGGGTACGATAGTAGGGGAGTACAGATGAGTTCATATCGGGCGTGATATCGGGACACCGGGGTACCGAGGCTTTAGTGCACAACGTGTCTTTTAGTATGCAGTGAATTAACACAACCTTCTGTACGAAATTGTTTCACAATCTTATGGATAGCTGGCACAGAGGGAGGTGGACGATTTTCATACGCCGCAACAAATAAATTTTGCACGTCTTTGTACGAATTATCCTTGGCATACCATAACACAATCTGTATTTTTTCCTCGACAGTTAAGGGCATTTTATTTTAATATTTGCGAGTCTGCTCAGATACAATGTAACGTTCACGCTCTAAAGTTACGGAACGAATGTGTTGTCCCCGCTTTCGATCTCCCCACTATCTCCCCACACCACCGGTCTTATACATAGGTACATGTTTATGTGTGTGTATTTGAAGATGCATATTAACTTTTAACTACGACAATCTGTATAGGAAATAATAGTTGCTACAATTTTCCTGTTGATCAAAAATTATCATATGAACAAACAAAATTTGTATACTTCAGCAAGCGAAAATTAGTTTATTTGGAATTGATTTATTTTTTTATTTTTTTGCATTTGTTTTTTAATAAAAACTATTTTTTCTGTAACAAATTTTGGCTCTATATTTCCAACCTACCGATTTTTTACGGTCGGTTCTACCGACTTTTGGATTTACAGGTTGACAACACTGCTTTAATGTCAGTTTATCATCAGTTACACTCTCTGAAAGGTCGCAGTTTATTCTTCCTAGTTTGAAGGAATCTTCCTTCAAACTAGGAAGAATAAACTGATAGTTTCTTTTTTACATATTGAAAAATACATTTAGACACATCTTTATTTATTTAGTACTTAAATTATCTATTTAAAGATTAACACAACTGCTTCGTCTGGATGTTTGTGCAGAACTTTGTTGATTTTCATTATTTTGTAGTCTCTCTAAGGATCCCTTCTCCTCGTCAAAGCATTTTCTTTTGCAAGATTAGGAATGGAACTTATTATCAAAGAAAAACACACAAACATATTGGGTTGAAACTTGCAGTGCGGTTTTTAATCAGTGCTACTGAAGATGACAACATAGTCGTCGAAATACGTATTTAGTTTTTTGTACTTTAATGTGGTAAAGGTGTTTTAGTACTTTTGTTTAGTATCAAGCTACAGGCTCCAAGTTTAGGTTCTTTAATTACATAATGTATTTAAACTATTGGTCTCTACATTTATCGTCCTCAACTTTTTGTAATCATTACTATTTTGACGTGCATAATATGAAGACATAATCTAAAACAAACTGAATTATAGGTCGTACCTTGTACATGGAATCGATGATTCATAAAGTTGCTTGCACAAATTTCTTCACAGACATTTTTTTTATTTGCCAATTCGAAATATTTTTTTACAAATTATCTAAATTTGTCTTGCTTTTCGCAATGTATTGAAAAATGAATTGGCTCGGATTTTGCCTTCAATTTTTTTATAAGTATATACATTTTTTTCATAAAGAAGGTTTTGCAATCAGCAACACAGGCGTAGTTACGGAACTAAAGACAAAGTAGAGCACCACTTTGTGGAAGTAAATGGTTTATATTATTGTTACTTACTGAACAATTCTGGCAGCATTTCTTCTACATGTACTGACTTAAAGATATGAGAAACATAAAAAATAAATTCGTTGCAGGATAAAACTACAGAAAAAAAAAAAACAATAACCTTGAACGTCAGACCAAATTAACCTTTAGGCATTTCTTTCTGAAATAATGTCAACGTTCTCTAGACACTTTTTACTATTTTGTCAATAAATAAAACCAAAATCAATAGTAGTAAGTGAATGCTATTTACTGGTCGCAATTAATTTTGTGATTATTCAAATACAATTTTCTTCCTTCATTTTGCAGGTCAGGCGTACCAAATCCATTGGAACTCAGGTTTGCGTTGAAAGTAAATGCTCGTATACCTCAACAGAAGAGGAAAACAGAAAGGATTTTCAAACAAAGTACGTAATACCTAATAGCATTTTGAGATATACAGAGTTAACAAAAGTATTAGTGATATATCGTGGGCTAGATTTTTTTATTGGATTGGCAACACTTCTCGGCAAGCCAATTGAGGTCGTAATACCGCGCGATCATTTAAATTCTAAATTAGAGCAGGCTGTGAAATTTAAATTAAGTTGGTATATAAGTACTAATTTACAATTTGAATTGTCAAAGTGACGTTTCAAAATGTTAATTAATCAATAATTGACATTCTGGACAACCTAATAAAAAAAATCCCGCCTGCTATAATTTACAATTTAAATGATCGCGTGTTATTATCTACTTAGAGGAATAATTTAAATAATGTAATGGGGGCAACCAGGGGTGGGGGCACGGAAGAGAAAAAAACAACTATTGAGGGCAGATTAGGTAAGGAGAAAGGGGGGGGGCAAATTTTATGCTGCACGGGGCGCCAAAAGGGTTAGGAGCGGCACTGGTCCCCACCACAACCAAATTACTGACAGAAACACCGCCAATTGTTCGGTTTTAAGCAGAGGACACGTGGAAGATTTTTTAAATAATTCTGAGTCTAGATCATGGAGAATTGTCACATTCTTGGCACCAGAATTTACTAGTTTTGCACTAAACGAATAAATGAAAGTGTCACATATGTTGAGTAACAAATAACTCAATCATGGAAAAAGAATATTTCAAGCACCAGAATTGTAATAAAGATAGACAAACCTATCACAAATACGTTTGTTAATTCTAAAAATAAGTAAGTACCTATCTACATAAATTAATAAAAACTAATTTGTTTCCAGTCTGACCGATGTCTTCCAGAAATTAAAAACTGAACTAGTGGATTTGCACAGTCAACTGGAGCAACACGAAATCAAATTGTAATCTTGGTCATAAACAATTAACTCACAACAAATTTTCAAATGTGTTCATTAAAATGATAATTAAATTAAATTATTATGCAATTGGTAGGCTTAGAAATCGTAGGTTAGATGTTGTACCTACTTTACATAGGTACACAAACAAAATTTGGGACTTACTAATGTTTTCAAAATACTTACTATAAGTAATTACATAAATAAGTCGTCGGACTCATATTTCAGTGATTGTGAAAGAAAGCAGCAAGAATTTCTATTTTATCTTTTCTTTTGCGTCATTTTAGATTTTATCGTTTTAATATTTGTGCGTTTTTATTAAACTTGAATGTAAAATGAGAATTTGTAATAGCTATAGGTACCTATTTGATATTCAAACGTAGTTTGAATAACATTTACCTACGATTAATAATTACGGCTCTGTTTATAATACACAAATTTTCCTTTTATTATACTTTGAAGTATAATTTAAGATGAAAATAATATTATGAGACTTAACGTTCAAACATGTTTTGATTTCTTTTGTCTGGAAAGACATCAAAACAACTAGAATGAAGACGTGCGGAATTATCACTGCCCTTTAAATGTTTTTATATTTCAACATTAAAAATGTATTTTTAAAGTCGTTATATTTTTATGCAATAATAAAACGTACTTATAATACCTACCCGCTTTTTATGTTTCTATTTAGGTGTGTATCAAAACTACGTTTTACGATATTATTTTTAACACCAGGAAAGTAAAATTTCATCAAACCTCTCGAATGGATATCATATATGATTAAAATAAAAATAAATCATCTTCGCTATTGACGTGAATATTGGTCGCAGGATATAAAACTCGTTTATTAAAAGACTATTTTTATTATACAGGGTGCTGTACCGAAAATGAAACAGATTGAATATCTAGAAGAAATCTTTTGTGAAGAAGCGCAAAAACATGTCGATTTTCAATCCAAGGGTGACACCACACCTTTCCATCATGACATGAACTGTGAGACGTCATTTCCCTCCCCTCCAAACACTCTAACCATTGCAATTTAAATAAGGAAAGTACTAAGTATGATATATCATTTAAAAGATAATTTTATAGAGAATGCGGGTATTTTCTGTTGTTGTTTCGCGAGTAAAGTATATGGAGTTTAAGAAAAAACTATTTCAAACTAATTTTTATAAAAGTTGTGTACATAGAATGAACTTTTTTTGGTGTAAGGTATGATATTTCAAATATATTCTAACGATTCATTATAGTTTAACACATAAAATACTTGTATTTTTAGATTTATAGACAATATATCTTTGTGTTTACAAAAAACAGTGGTTGTTTTTCCTTCATTATTCTGTAGAAAATATTTATGAACTTGCAAGATTAACTACATCAATAATACAAAGCAATATACTTCAAGGAAAGAAACAATATTTAAATTGTATCCAGCATAGAAAGTTATTTTAATAAAGGTTTTGGATATACAAGTTCAGTAAAATTCTTTGATAATTATATTTCATGTGTTTTTGAAGAATCTAAATGAGAAAAGATTAAATTACTTACAAGGTAGGTATAAATAAAATCTTTCAGAAAAGACAGCCACAGTTTGTTGTATTGTCCATATAAATCTGAAAATACAAGTATTTTCTGTGCTAAACTATAGTAAATCATTAGAACACACTTCACATCTATCACTAAAAAAGTCAATTTATGTAGACACTCTTTATTAAATAAATAATAAATAAAAATGTCTTACTTTTACACCATATAATTTAAACGGGAGAAGACTGTGCTGTTAGTTTGGACATGGACCTTGATCATTCTCAATAATGGCGTCAGAGAATGTCGCGAATTTAACAACGCGATTGCTGATTGCGTTACTAGAGTGCCCCTATAATGAGTGGTGACACGAGATAGGAAATCTATGTAAAATAATTCGGCCATTATGTGGGTATCTGTCAAATGGTAAAGTACATACATATAACAAATAATTCAATATTATTAAATATGGATTAATATAATAATCATATAACTTGCGCATTAAGTAGATATACATTTTAAAAGAACGTGATAAATAAAGATAAGAATGTAACTGTACAATACATTTTGTCATGACACCATTATGTGGGTACAATTTTCGACAACCTATCAGAACAAATCACATCCGTGTCATCACTCTGATTATAAACGCACTCTACGTTAGTACTGTTTTGAGCGCCCCCTAGCGGTTTAAAAGAAGGTTACGTATTCCAAAATGTTTTATCAAGATCCCAGCTTTCTGGAATTTGTGATTAGTTTAGTATTTGCGAAAATGAAATACATACTTTTTAATTTCCTTCTACAATAATGGTATTATTATTAAATTTTACGACTTGTTATAATTTCTCGCAGTGAATTGTATTTAGGTTAGCTTTTATATACTTTGTAGTAATATGAGAGCAGTGTTTTATAGAAAACTAAAATGTGACAAAAACAATTTTGTGTTGTAAGGATAACAGTGCCCGTTTTTCTTATAATTAAATATTTAGGCACAATTTCGGTGGCAGAACAAATGAAGGAAGACGTTTCCGGCTGCCTACTTAATAACATGAACATTTATAAACCACATAAATTACAGAATGTGTCTGGGAAATAAGGTAACAAATAAGACACTCATTGCAGCAACAAAAAACATATATTAAACTTCTTAAAACTGTATGTCACGGTGAATATCTCAACAGTAAATTCAGTTTTCTGCATCGATGCGTTATATTTGAAAAATTTATATATAATTAAATGCTGACATATACATCATGACATACGGGTTTTACATAATAAAAACAATGGTATATAAGGTTTGTTCGGGTTCTTGTTTGAAGTGTTTTAGAACGGTTCTAGTCATGCGCGTTTATGTTCCCGTCAGGCGCGTTTACGAAATCTAAAACGATTTTGCAAACGCGCCTGACGGGAACTGTTCTGTTACAGTTCAAAACAAAAACACGAACAGACCTATAGATATGTATATTTCTGAACAAAAAACAAAAATCACTAATACTATTGCAAACTTAGGTACATGTTGACTTGAATGTAAAAACGATCACAACATCTAATCAAAGTAGGTTTCAGGATTAAAGAAAAGTGAGCTATAATCACAATACAATATGCAAAAAAAGAATAGACACAAATAATTGTCGTAAAATAATTCAAGCAGCCATATAATATATACTTTTACGAAATAGTTTCAATAGTTTCAAAAATGGAATGCCATTATCACTAGATGAATACAAAACATTTGCCTATATACAGTTACATCAATCTGAAAGAATGTGCAGATGCCACGACAATAATTAATTACCTAAGTTATTATTGCAATTTATTTTAATTAGTATTAAATTTAAAACATATTAATTTCAAAATAGATTACTATAGACCGTCTCAACCATAGTATTCAGTATGAGTGTTATGGAGACAGACAATATAGTTGTCAGTTCGACAATGACAGGTTAGGTTGGTAACTTATAATACTAATTTGCCACTTGACAGGAAGATTATGTTGTGATACTTACACCACACCGATAATACCATTGAGGAAAAATACTATCGACACGCTGTAAAGCATATTTGCTGTACTCTCAAAACGGGATCATTGGGCGGGGCTAAGTGTGGGACCAATATGGCTGCATCACCTAGTCCGGACTACTCAAAATTATAATCTGTCATCCCACACCTATCAGGTCTACACTAACCTATGAAATGTTAATCCAGACGAATTCTTTTTATCAACGTCGTCTCTGCTATTGCAGCTACGTAGAGCACAAGAAACCATAATGTCTTTTAATATTTAACTTATTATATAACTCTAATACACGATACACTTAACAAACACTCCACTTTTTACCAACACTACCTGTAAGTGTAGTATCAATATGGCGGACCTGTACCCGGTTTGATCACGTGACGTCGTCTCCCTACCTATTCTTTCTCAATGTATAATACCAACATAATAAATCGAACGCACAACATTGTCTAGAAATAGAATAAGACAGTTTATTACAAATTGCTTACGGTAGTAAACGAGGTATATATCCCATAAGAGACTATACTAAATACTAAAGTTGAGACGATCTATAGTGTGTAACACTTATGTTGAGAACCTGGATAATAATTTTTCTGCAATAATATTAGGTTTGTTCAGACCTCCAGCTCTGAACGGTTCTAGAACTAGTGCACATGTCAATTGAAAAAAAGGCTGTTCGGACCATGCAGTTCTGGAACTACAAATTCTGAGAACTATTACTTCAATGTTCGGCCCTTCAGAACTCGTAAATCAAGAACCGTTCAGGACAGTTCTTACAATTCTGGATGGTGGACTAGTATTTGAAATTCTGATAAATCCGGAGCATGCGTAACTGTCATTCGTATCAGCTTTCGCATTTTTCTGGTTATGTTGATCGTATTTATGTTGAACATCAGAGTATGGAGTTACTGTAGGTTGGTTTTTAAGTTGTCGTTCAAGTACCTATTTGTTTTTGTTTTTTATTTTCGTTTGTGATATTATTAGAGTATTGGCGTGATTCGGTTCATCAAACTTATTTTTAATTTTTTTACACTTGTTTTTAAACACACTCATTATATCAATTTTGTAATAGCCAAAGTAAATGGCTATAAGTATGTGATTAAACATTCAAATTTCTTCAAATAGTGATTTATTGTTTTAGAAATTACTTCAGTCACAACTATTTTCTTGAGTCTAGCAAAATTCTTTCTCTAATAATAAAGTGCATGTAATGGTACCATTATAAGAACTTGTGAACATGTGAAAAGTTAGTTATTTTCATGTATTCATAGACAAACTGGCATATTTATTAAAATTTGATAACCTAGTATTTAATTTTATGCAGACTAAACTTATAATTTTTGATTTGATGTGTCCACCTTGAGATTTAAGAAAAATAAAGGAATTCTGTGATATCAATATATTAGATATCCGAACAATCTATTATATGTATATATTTGTACCACCATGTTACATCATGAAAATTATAATAAATTGCAACTTAATGTGACCCACAGACATGTATGACAGAAAACATTCAGAGTCTGATTGATGTAAGTACCAATACATGTAGGTATCACAGTTCAAATTACCAAAAAGGCTTCGATTTTTAATACTCTCCAAAAGGGATTAAAAGAGTGTACTAGTTCACAGATTAAATGTAATGTTAAATAAATATCTCTGGCATAATATTTTACTTTAAATGAATAAGTAAACAAAAAGAAAAGGAGCTGATTTTGGACATTGAAAACGTATTTGAATATATTGTTTAAATCCATTGTGATTGTTGATTTTATAATTATGTAATACATATTTATTAATGTGTGTGTGCATTTGACAGCTTGTATTAAAAATCCTTGCTTTATTTAACCCAGCTTATCAGAATATCCATTACAAAATTTAGAAAAATTTATTTCTTCTAAACAACTTCATTACTTTTTAAATCCTGTCGCAATCTTGGTGGTTAGATGCAGATGCAGTAACATTTAAATGTTCATTACGATTGATATTTGTTTACATTAGTTTGGTATTTTTTGTTCAGTACTGGAGGTTTGAAAAAAAAACCTATTGTATGTACCGTGGCATCTGAGTAAAGCAGTATGTTCAACTGCTCACTCACCCTATGTATTATCAAAGGCATATATATACAGGGTGAAATTAATTATTCAGATCGTTGAAACTTTGATATTTCCCACGAAGCCTTACACCGATAAGTGGAAATGTTACAAAAGCTAGAAAAATATACACTTTACCATTAAATCACATTTTTTTCAATCGATTAATAATGTCCATTTTACACAACCTAATTTATATTCTGGATCAAAGGAATATTTGTTGGAACATACATGTTAGATCTAAACACACTGGAAGTTTTATATAATCGTATCACAATTGATTTTGATATCAAATATTCTATTTTATTATGGCATGGAATTATATTTTCATGGACAGCGGCCAAGTGTCATGATAATATGAAATTTTAAATGAATACCGAGATATTCTACAAACACGTGAAAGGAAAGTCTCAATATACAAGTGGTTATCGAATCGAAAACATCTCAAAACTTTTCAAATGTAAATGTAAGGGAATCTGTATGTTTCTGATTTCTGATTTAATCAAAGAAGATATCTATAATTATTAAAAAAAAAAGGTATGATCAGTATCATGTAGTAATTTCTAGTGTTGACAGTATATTTTGCAGTAGATACTCAAAAATATATTTGTTACTTCCATATTACACATTAAACATAAATAAGGAAGAATTAGTATAAAGAATATACATATATGCTGATAAAAAGAAACTAATATATAAATTCTTTGGTAAAAGTACAAAAAAAAAACTTAGTCTTGAGCTTTTAACAAACAGGCACTATAAAATAGAGTATAAATTTTAAATAAACAATGTTACATTTAAATTGAGGGTATATTCAGAATATTCATATTATTTTAACTGTAAAATGTTTAAAAACCTGACACTGAATGATTTTGTACATATGTGAACAAAATATTTTTACATGCCATAAAAAAACACACAAGATAAAAATATTATTTTGAGCGTCTAAAAATAAAACAAATAATAAATTATAAATGTCATAAGTAAATGAAAACATGTAACTGCAGGGTTTAAACAATTATATATTATATCATTAACTTGTTGGGTATAATAAAAACAAAACAACAAAGAATTATGCATACAAGGTTATTTGTTATTTGATTGAGATAAAAGAAAAAAATTAGTTGGTTTTAAAAAGACGAGAAATCTACATTCTTAAATTCGACGTATATACGGACTGATTCATTTTCGCCGCGAACTATGGTGATAAGCTGATAATTTTGTACTTTCTATGGACTCTATGAACCTATGACAAGTGACTTTTGATATTTCATTTAAACAAAAATTTCATATTTTCTTCTACTGACTTCAAAAACGCACATCTCTGATCGTCACTCTAAACTTGAAGAATTCACGATTTTGGGGCACAAATGCAAAAGTCCTAGAACCGAAGATGAAACAAAAGATGTGAAGTTCTTTGAGATGAATGCCTCAGAAATATAGATTAATTGGAATATGAAAACATCTATCAGATCAAGTAGAAATACTTGACAGAAAATAGCAAAGCATTAAATGAATAAAATACAATTTTATACTTATCTAATGAAGAATATAAACAACTAATCACATTTAACCATCAAGTCTTAGCATCCTTCAACTTCATGAAAAGTTTGCCGTATTTCAAATCAATCCAATACACATTGAAAAGATATATATACCAACCTCACATTCTTATGGGCGCCATATTGGGTTCTAACCGATTTTTCACTCAACAATAATAATAAACTAAATTCCCATGATAAACGCCAAAAATGAATCAGCCTGTATATACAAAATGATAAATGGATTTTATTATTAGTGTCAAGGACAAACTAAAGAGAGGGGCTGTGTAAAATAGTATAAAAATCAAAATCTGTTGTTTGTAAGTGAATTATTTTAGTTTCATCAGTCCTGTCATAATTCTTTTTGAATGGTCTTGAAAAAAATCAGTACGATGTGAGAAGAATATTAAATAACGAAAATACTATGGAGTTTACTTATATCACTAAATTCTAATAAAAACATTAATATTTTAAAACATCAGCAACAAAAACGTGAATATTGTTGAAAAGAAAATAATACGTTAAATATTTAAAGAATAGTATGTTATAAAGATTATTGGAAAAATCTTTACGATTAATTTTAATACACTTTCAACATGACACACTGACTTTGGATATGATTATGGGGGTATGTAAATATGGCAATAAATATTTTACTCTGCTATCAGTCAGGAAACTGGTCTGCCAAGAAATGGAACATGTAATCGTACACCACAAGCATTATAGCTCCTCCTGGTCCCAATCGTAGAACTTTTGGTAGCAATCCTTTGTACAAAGCTAAAAATCTAATTCAAAAAGACAGTTTAGATAAAAGTGAATTATAGCAATTACGTAAAACTGGAGACTTACCCTTCTTCTTTGTATACCATAGCCACTGACCCTAGAGTAGTTTTATATTTAATTTGGTTCGGTATTGGTTGTGGACCTTGTATCCTAGATTTAGCAACGTCGAACGGAATATTTATACAAGAAGCTAAAGTACCTGATACAAATCCAATACCAACTTTTCGTAAAAATTCCTGCACTGGATCCTAGAATAATTAATTAAGGAAAAATTAAATAGAACATGAATATAAGTGCGATTATTTCAATCCTGACAAGAATCATAGATTAACTAAAAATAATTTCAATCTATTTTTAAAAATAAATTTTACGTAAGATATTAAAAAACACCTAAACTGTCCTATACATTTTATGCTTACTTGAAATTCAGGTAAAAATCCTTTTACAGAATGATAAAATCCAAAATAAATCATATTAAACGTTCCATTTCTTGCAATTGTTGCTGTAACACCTTTATTTAATCCTTTCAAACCTAAACCATGATCTCTTACGATTTTTCTAGTAACCACCCATGTACTTGGAGCCTCTGTTCCTGGAGCTGTATTTGCTTGCATAGATACCTTAACAACCTCAAAAGGATTTACTAAAATAGCTTCAGTTATACCAGCACCCAGGCCAGCTAAAGAAAATGTCTGAAAATATTATAATATCAATGTTTTGTGATAATTCAAAAGAATTATTGACAATACCAATGGCGTAGGATGTGGTGATCCAAATAAAAACAGAGCCTTATATTGTTCAAATGTAAAAAACTAAAAGTATTATGGAACATGTGAAACATTAATCATAGAACATTATTAATCAAAATTTAATTACTTTCGTGGCTCTTTTCGGGGTTTCTGCTAAAATTGGCGGAATTATTCCTTTCCAATAAGATGTTATACCTTCATGCCTGTACATCTTCCTAAAACAGTCCCATATTCCTGTGTAGTACTTTGGGTCATTTGGAGCTGCTGGCACCTTTCGTTGAATCTGCAGACGAGTTTTAATTAAATCTAATGGATGCATAATACAGACTTCAACGAAACCTGAAGATTAATTGATTTAAATATTAAAGAAACAAAGAGTTCTTAAATGTACATTACCAGCCGATCCGCCAGCAGTAATCTGCATGCCAGCTTCTTTTAAAAGACTTTTAGGCCTGCTCATTTTGAATGGGACAAGATTTCAACCTTTTCTGTTGACCACATATAACCTTTATCGATTACTTAACAAAATAATCCGCTTTAATGCTTGGTAATGCATTGTAATTTGGAAATTTGTTATATTTACACGACGTGATTTCAAGCTGATAACATATCGTTAAAATAGACAAAAAAAATTAGAGTCAATAACAACTAGAGCAACTCATTTCTGTTTGTCGAATGTCATCACTAGCGCCAGTAGTGATGTAAGTTAAAACTTCCATACAAACAAATTTGGCATTTCTTAAATTTAATTTTTATGATTACGCTATTCTCTTTTTCAACATTACATGATAAATATACTTTAAATTTCAGAAAGTTGCCTCATATGTGATGAACTAAAAAGACCTTGTGTAAAGACAAAAATGGATTGAATGGACTCACCCAAGCGCTATGAACGGCTGAAGTAAAAACTATTTTAATAAACATTTTTCTCATCCGTGTTGCGTTATAGTTTTTTGTAAGTTTTGCCAATCAGCTGATTTCAAATTTATATTTTTCTTTAATTAATTTTGACAGACAAGTGGAAGATGCAAGGTCTGTCAAGAACCGTACAATTTAAGAAGAAATGTGTCTTTTTACAATGAAATAATCAAACGCTTCATAACAAATCATAAATGAATGAATCAATCTGTTTCTAAAATGAAAGATCAAACTGCGTGAATGATAAGTGATTTTAAGTAATCACATTTGTGTGCAGTGAAATTCAAGATGGTGTCTCATATAGTCATCGATTCGCAATAACAGACACCGTAATGTAAACATGTAGGTTTTTTTAATTATAAATAATTTAATGTATAATGCTAGAAGACCAACAAATGGGTTCACAAGCTCTAGAAATTTTACGCCAAGGAGTATGGGCATCACTTACAGGGGGTTGGTTTTATGATCCCCATCAAGATGTGTTCTGCAATACATTTCATTTGTATCTTTGGTTGTTTTTGCTGTGCCTACCATTTTCCATATATGTGGTATTGTTATCTTGTCTTTCCTTTATAAAAATTTATTTTAAACATGGCCAATTTTTCAGTATTTCCCACCTACAAAATATATGTGGTATTCATATTGTGCTATGGTGACAATAGCTTTTGCAATTATAAAACTAGTAAATTATGGCCTTCATCACATGTACGACACAACCGAATGTATACACGAGGAAGTGGATGAAGAGTGGAATGGTCCTAAGAGGTATTGAATAATATACTATTTCAATGTGCTAATTTAATTTGTGTTATATGTAAATAGGGAGGAAGAAGGTATAGAAATGCAAGTGTTATCGAATAAGCAACAAGCAGAAGCTACTAAAACAACATATGCATCACCAGCTGTGTCCTACACAGAAATTGGACCACTAGTTAATACAGATATAGATAGTATAGAATCTGAAGACTTTCAAAGAACTGGGATTGTTGCTTTAAAGCAAACAAGTACTATTGGTATGTAATACTTTATGAAGTGTCTTTGTTTATTTTATAGTGTATATGAATTTTTTTAATAGGAAATAAATAATTGTTACTAAAACAAAAAAGGAAAGCTTGTAAAAGCAAGCAGATATATAGGTAAATTTTCTATTCACATTGAAATACTTATAACATGTAGTAATAAAAAATCAGATATTTGTGACATTTTATTTTATTTAAAATTAAAAAGAATTAATTTTAAATAATAGAATAGATTTTGGTTTTCTATTTACTAAAGTTCTGTTTTATACTTTTTTTTTAATTGCAACGTACAGTGAGAAATAGCCATTGATACTAGAGTTTAACTTATATATTGGTGATTATAGTTTTGTGATAAAAATTACCAACACAGGTAAAATGACCAAAGTGTTGTGGAAAATTCATATCCTCTTTAGAGAACAAACCCTTTAGATAATTTAAATACATGTGCCAATTTAAGAACATGGGAATATTTTCATTATTGTAACTAAATAACATTCTATAAAAAACAGTTTTTTAAGCTTCTTTACTAATTTAATTTATAAATTAGGAATCTCTTGATGGCTGACTGTCTACCTGGCTTGAAGTTTTGGGAAGCAAGATTTATATTTACCACTTGCTTTTCTTAGTTTCACTATTAAAGCTAAAACTTTGTGGTTTGTTTGAAATTTACTATTTGTACAGAAGCAAAGGGATTAATATGGAATATGGAATTGGTTGCGTCAGGATTAGTGATTTTAGTAATTCTTTTAGTAAATTTCTTATGAGATTCTTCATTTGCAGCATGCTGAATTTGAATATTATTATGGAGATGTGACTAATCTGAGGTGCCAATATATGCAGAAGTTCTTCAGATTTGCACATTGAATTCTCAATGTCCCATTGACGTTTTAAACTAGCAAATGGCACCAGTTTCGTCATCATCCTTAACTCTTTCTAAAATATTCTTCAAACACTTTTTTGTAATTTCGGGATTAAAATGATTCCAAGCTGACAGTAAGTTAATAACTGCATCTCTAATACTGAACTTTTTTGAGGTAATGGAAATATTCATCTTATTTTCTACTACGGGAGATAGAAGACTGATCCTGTAGTACACTTTTGTTAATCTAATTACATTTTGGCCTATCGGCTGTATAAATGGTGCGACATTAGAAGGGAGAAGTACTGTTACAATTTACCTATTCTCACTTTAATTCATCTTCATTTGGATGCGATGGCGCGTTATCTAATAGAAGTAAAGCTTTCATCGGAATACCTTTATCCTTAAGTAACATTTTAACGTTTAAGTAAAAATTTGATCTATGTTTAATATCTAGGAAGTAGAAAATTAAAACTTACCTGCTGTACAAACGAATAATGAAATGAGCGTTTGAAAATGCTAGAAATCGTCCAAGCTGATTTTTAATGTTCGTAGTCAACAGGACATTTCCAATTTATAATGACTTACCAATAACCAATGGCTTTAGTTTATGAGACCCAGTTGATTAATGCATTCTAAAAATGTTATTCTTTATTTTTCTGTTTTTCTATCAGCAGCAGCTTTTTTCTTCTGCCGCTGCTGTTTTGTCTGGTAACAATTTTCAATAGTGTCCTGTCTCATCGGCATTATATAATTTTTCGCCAGAAATTACAAAAAAGGAATTCCAAACATCTTTCTAAAGTGTTGTAGCCATTCCTCACTGGTTGTAAATTGTTTATAATTTTCTCTGATTTGTGAATGAATTGGTTTTACTTTTTGCTTAATTATTTCACCAATTACAATAAAATTTTATTATTATTATTTTGTCAAGAAATCTATACATTATTTTTCCATTTTGTGGAACATGGAACTCTTTAAAGTCTTATCTCTTGCGTGGTACCACATAAGTATCTTTCACAGCTGTAGAAATCATTTTCCTTTTTTTTGTTTATTTTACAAATTGTTTTTCTAGAGGTGAACGTCCACTATTTCAGGTTTCAATAAGAATATATTAACACCTTTAATATTTATTAATATATTTCGGGGAATTTTTCGTCACTTTTCTCAGTCTAATATACTGTTGACCGCCTTACATGAAGATTTCCCGTCGACTTCTTTGTAAAATCGGAAACCTTCTATTACTTTTTTCGGTCTAATAATCTGTTGACCGTCTCATATGACTATTCCCAGGGGACTTTTTTTCTCCATCGTTCTTCGTGCTGTACCTCCTATCTCCTTCGAGTTTACACACATATTTACACGTTCAAACAGCGATATCAACACAAAAATTCGGCGCCACCAGTCTTACTCATAAGAGATTATACTGCGCACTTATTCTTAAATGTAATACAAATGTTTTTTAATCTAAATAATGCGTAACATATACATAGGTTGATATACATTTAGATAAACAACTTAAAGAAATTTACACACATGTCAGCAAAAGTATTTGTTTAATACATCTTTAAAAATATAAAATATTCGAATTTTACTGTACCGTTACAAGAGTAAAAGAAAAATACCCTCTTGAAAATAATTCTTGTTTTTAGTTTGAACTCTACTTCGAATCTCGATCAAATTTAAAGTGATCTTCTCCAATTTCCAGATTTAAAAGCGGAAGTCCACCGTAAGAACTCCTCGGAGAGCAGTGAAGATAACCCAGTTCCGCCGGTAATAGAAATCATCACCTACCATCATACAACAGAAGTGCCTGATCATCACGAGAACGTGGCGCCATCTGGTCGCGTCAAACATCATCGCCAACACGAACACAGACGGCAGAAATCAAACATGCGCAAGCTCTCGAAACATACCGGAGCGGACCAGCAAGACACCGTCTTGTCGCACAGGCATCGCCCATCTCTGCAGAACATGCAGGCGGAACAAAACCCGAATTCTTCGCGCACGCCTCGCAGACATTCGAACTTCACCAACAGCAGTCTGTGCTTCATACCGATCAACACCCAGAACGAGATTAAACCGACCGGGTCTTTGGAGCTGAGTTACATCGACAAGAATCCGAATCAAGCTTTGACCTCGGAGGGGTATTACTTCAAGGCGAATTGTCGAGGTGGCGTAAGGAGAATCAGATCAACTGCATTGGAGACCTGCTGTGCTCCTCCTACTTTAACCGTGCATCCGAATAGCGTGGAGATAATCGGTGGTAACATAAAGACTACGAAGAATCCTTTACCACCGCCTAGCAGTACGTTAATCAGGAATCAGCATTTAAATCTTTGTCCGTATTACGGGTCCGAAATCGTATACCCAATCGCCGAACAATCCGACGAACATCAGACATCACACGGACCGGATACCGACTTGGAATCGTTAACTCACAATTCCGATTCGGAGTACGAGGAGAATCATCAGGGCAGTCCTCTGCTGTTGACGTTGAAGCATTTCAACGTGAAAAAAGTACTGACGTTGCCTCACAAGGAAGTGTGCAATTCAAAAATGTGCTGTGAAGTGTATTACTGTAAGAATAACGATCATCACGAAAGGACTAGTGCCACGTCGAAAGACGCCCTGCTCGATAACGACAACTCCAATTCGAGCGCTACACCGGAAATGCAGGACGCCAGGACGGATTTCGCGACGGATAACGACGGCAGCGATAAGAAATCGAGCGAGTGTTCGAACTTGTCGTGCAGCAACACCAGCGTAGAATGCGACGAAGTGACTCAGCGTGTGGGGGGAATCGGTAGCAACAATAATAACAACAACATGCGTAGAAGTCTGGCGGTCAAGTTGAAACGTGGCAACGAGGAATCGCCGGGGGAGCGGGACAACAATTGCGTGGACAATAATAAATTTCTGGACGATGATTGTGGGGATTCGAAGTATGCGGATGTGAAGAACGAGTGTCTCATGGTGGAGTTCAAGGAGACTGGAACGGTGCGGAAGAGAGCGATCCGGAGGAATAAGAAGAAAAAGCTGGGGAAAACGAAAGGATTAGGTAATTGTTCTAGTCTGGTCGAGTTGGATCTAGATTGGTTGTTCGACGATGAAAATGAGCATTTAAGGCATTGTAAAGGTAAGTTCAAACAGACACAAAACAGTTTGGAAAAGGGGAATTTCATATATTAAATAATATGTTTGTTTTTGTATTCCCTAAATGAACAATTTTCAATTTTTATACAATTTTTAAAATACCCCATACATTTTTTAAAGAAATAATAGTTTATAGCAACTTATATTACTAGCTTTTGAAAAACACAGCTTTTATATATAAAAATATGTTATAGAGGAGAATCCAAGTACTTGTTATATATAGGAGAGGTACCTTTCTCGACAGTGCATCAATAGCTCACACATCGCATTCAGTGTTAGGCGGGACGATAACATAACGTACAAGGGGGACTTCCCCCATTTCCTTTGCCCACGCTGCATTTGCTTCGGCAAAAAGAAAACGTTTGTCTCTTAAAGAGAAACTCAATATTATTGTACAGAGCGATAAATGTATCTGCAAAACAAAGACTGACTCCTATTTTGCGCTAATATAGAAGATAGCAAGGAAAATCGGTTAATCATTGTCTAATAAAAAGGCTTGAATTACAACAGAGATCATGACTTTGTGACTAAGAAAAAGTTGACGAAAACATGAGAAAACAAAATAAAAAAGTCGTATTATTTTATTTCTGGATAGCACAAAGTCTCATCTCCAGTTGAAACTTGAAAATGTGAAATTTATTTTTCTGTTGCCAAACACTACATTTCATGGCCAGCCATTAGATCAAGGAAACTAAACTTGCAGTCTGTGGCTTGATACTAAACAAAGACACTAAACACTTTTACCACACTAAAGCACAAAAAAAAGCTAAATACATCTTCAGTAGCACTGATTAAAAACCGTGTTGTTCTGTATACGCTACGGTGTATAGACAACGCGGTTTTTAATCAGTGCTACTGCAGATGACAACATAGTTGTCGAAATACGTATAATATGCATAAATGGGAAAACGCATTAGGCTCAAAATAAACATACAATGCTAATAATATCAGACTAAATTATCATCGGCAAGTCATGTACAAATACTTAAATATTGCCGTCTCTAAGATAAACTATTATATATAATTTTTTTTGTCTTATATTATTATATGATTTGATTAAGTCCCTAAATTATGACGAATTTTAACGTTTTAGTTTATTTAGCACTCGCGTATTATTAACTTTAAGTACCTTTTTTTTATTATCGTCTTCATTTCTTCTTCCTTTACTGGAACAGAAGATTTTTCCCGCAGTCCATCCGCTTAGTGAGGGACTTCCCCGACGGTAGAAATACTGGTCCCTTCATTAATCGCCGTAGGTCCACCTATAAATTCATCTATTACTTTTCTATAGGTGAACGTGCACTATTTCAGCTTTCAATAGGAATATATATTAACTTTTATACATTTAACATTTATTATACTCTATTTTTAAAGTAGCGAGACGAATTTCTCAACAGACCACTTTGACAGTGAAATCTCATTGGTTGAAAGCAAGGCCAAATATCAATGCTTTCATTCAGCAGGCGGATCGGGAACCGATCCCGCTCCTACCGTTCACTTCACAACAGTTGAGTGTTCGCTGGACAGGACCGCTCACCTTTATGTCATCGTCTGTCATCTGATACCTTTCATTGCCGCCATATGTTAAAATTTTAGAGATTAAACCGAATAAACAATAATAATAAATTGTTTTTCTGCATTAAGGTTTGACGTAGTTTTTAGTGGAAGTGCTAGTTTTTCCAACCCCGTATAAAATACTGAGTGAACTCCAATATTATAATACATTTATTTCTGCACAATACCTTTAATATGTTGTATCTTAGTTTTCTAGTAACTTTCTTAAAAATTATGTAGTAGGTTGGTCTTGGAATGCATCAATGGCGCATGCGTACAGAATACGCTCACTAGGTGAGCATAGAATTTTTCCGCTCACAAATATGGCGGCCGCTCCTGAACATGTTCAGAGTGAGCGCTCATCTACTGGACATGATCACTGAACAGTTGCGCAACTGTTGTGTCTGCTGAATGAAAGCAATCTTGCTCAGATTCTGACAACTGACATTGTTTATGGTTAAGCCTTGTTGTTGTTTCTATTATTTCTCCGTTATTTCATTGTATACTTTACCAGTTCTTTTCAGAGCTCGACAGTAATAGTTATCAGATATACTCGATATACTGTTTTCAAGATTTTCGTGCATGTAATTTGGGACAGGGGTATGTTCAGAAATTCGTCTCGCTACTTTAAAAATAGACTATAATATACCGCGAGATCAAAAATTATGTTGATAAAGGTTTGCCATGGAATGTAAAACGTCTGTTTTAAGTTATATCATTAAGTGTCGGGAATCTTTCGTCACTTTTTACGGTCTAAGATGCTGTTGACCGCCATACATGAAGATTCTCGGCCGACTGCTTTATAAATCGGGAATCTTCTATTACTATTACGGCCCAAGATGCTGTTGACCGCCTCTTATGACGATTCTCGGGCGACTTTTTTTATATCTCGCTTCGTTCTCAGGGTTGTCCCTGCAACCTCCCATTACTTCACCTTACAGTTCTTTACATATTTGAACGTTCGAACAATGACACACACAAAAACAAGGCACCATAAGAGATTTTACTGCGCACTTATTCTCTTAAATTTAATACAAATATTTTCTAATCTAAATAATGCATAACATAACAACCGTTACCGTTACAACTACTATTTCATATAAACGCTTTTTCATTGTATATCTTGCAGAATCTCATAAACGAGACACGGATTGGGTGAGCACCACCATGGTATCCTTGGAACAAGACGTCAGCAAAGTGTTACAAGAAACGGTACCAAACGCGCGAAGCTTGGGCGCCATTCCCAAAAAGAACCGCTCGTCCAGTCATCCATCGGAAGATTCGAACAAACCCGTCAAGCACACGATAGCGAAAAGCGAATCGGAACGTTCTTCCAGGAGGACGTCGTCGATCCGCAACTACGACCTGGAAAAAACGTACAAGGCGCGCCCGACGATGCGCGAGAACAAACTGACCCAAACACTCAAGCAGAACGACAGTTCGGTGGAGGGACTGGAATGTCTCGTGTTGCCCGGTCACGGCCAGCCACCCTTGAGAATGCTGAACGTACCCAAGAGAAACACGAAAGTGGTGCGTCATCGAAACGAGGCCTATCAAGAAGCGTCTTCCAGCGGTTCCAACAACGAATTGAGCAGTTTGCTGCCGGCTCCGGGATTGTTCACGTTCGCCTCGACGAGGAGAGAATGTCCTGTTAACTTACAAGGGGGGAATTACCAGACGGCAGTGGTGAGATCTGAACGGACTTCGCCACCGAGACATTGCAGGTATTTTTTAGCGAATCATTAACTTTGATAATAAATCTTTCTAATTATTGACAATTTTACTCGATGATATACACTTTTTTATTTATTCTACAATGAATCTTGATAATTGTAATGCATTATGATCATATAAACAGTACATAGGCTGATACACATAGCAACGTTTATTATAAAATATTCAGGTAACCCCTCACCCTCCTCCTCCTCCTCTTAAATAAAATCTCATTCTGCTGTTACGTAGGCAACAACTCTAGCAATCACAAACTTAAAATTGCTGGAAGATAGGTGCAAAAATCTTCTTAAATCAATTAAACGTAGATACAAATATCTCAATTCAGACGCGCGCAAAGTGCACGCAACAACGGCTATATTAAGCCGGACTATTAGCTAAGCGCGAAATTTCATCGTTTCGCAAATAACCCAAATAAGAAAATCCTCTGTGGTGATATTAAATTTCAATTTAAACCATTGACTTTGCTATAGATAGATTAAAACAAAAGAAATTCAATATTGTCAAATTGAATGTATGTATAAGCAAAGAAAGTAGAAATTGTTAACGTATTAATATTGGGTGTGTTCAGAAAAATTCGGAGTTAAGTAGGTATTGAACAAAAGATCGTATGTCCTAACTTAAGTCTATGATTTGTGTTAAATATTAAATGTAAATTATTGTCTGTCACTAATTGACACAATAATTACTGAATACTTAATCTCAGACATGACTTCAAATTACTTTGACTTAGAATTTTTCTAAACACCCGTTATAATCACGATACACTTTACCGGTATGCTCGCTTGACCTGTCAAGCTGCATTTTGACACAGTTTGAAGTTATTTTATCGTTTTTTAAAAATAAAATTCTATTTACTCGTAATATGCCTGGTTGTGCTGTATACGGTTGTCGTAAATACAATCGAAAAAGTAGAGAGAGTCAGATTAAATATTAATAATCTCCCAAAATTAAATGTTAAAATAATAATTTCCCAAAGAAGATACGGTACGAAATGTGTGGTTAATTGCGTGTAAAAGGCGGGATTTAATAAATTTGAGAAATTGTATTTCCAGAAATCTGATTTTATCATTGTTTATAATAGAAAAAAAATTAGCATATATCTGTTCAGTTCATTTTGAGCCATCATGTTTTCCTACACCACTCCAATAAGAATTACTGCAATTTTCAAATAAATCATACAGATATTTAAATAAATTCAGATGCAGTTCCCAGATTCAAAGGAAAGACAACTTGAAGCAATAAACAATGAGTTGAAAATCTTTAAAAAGCAAAAACTATATGCTCTGATAAAACATATAGAGATGCCCAAAGTACTTTAGGATCGAGCAGTAAAATGTGTAAAGCACCGGCATAGACTAATTTTGAAGCTTTAAAGTGTCCGACGCTTACTAATCACTAGGCCGCGGACGTCTGCTACCCCTTGTATATAAAATTTAACGATATGCTCTAAATGGCCATAGCCCACTCAAAACCCGAATATACAAGTAAGTAGTAAGTATGGCGCCACCACGATAACTAACCTTCTAACTTATAAGCCAATTTAGCAGTCCACTTAAAATTGTGAGAAACGCCTGTTCAAATAAAATACACCAACTTATAACCCAATTATGGTCTTACCTTCACACTTCCCAGAGGTTGTTGTAAAATCTGATGTACAGCACCGCCTCTAGCTCGCCGAGAAAATGGGCATGGTTCGAATTCAAGTAAATCGAAGGTGTTATAGAGCGCCAGTTCCGATATTGTATCTATGCCATACACCAAGCTGACCACCATAAACCCTGAACTAGTTTATTTTTGAACCCCAGGTAGAATGATAGGTAAAACCAACACACTCATTCAAAATTCAACAACAGGTTTATTCTAAATTTTAAACACCCAAAATGTTTCAAGACCCAAATAATCAGAACAAAACAGCTATTGCTAACTAATATCCTAAGTCAAACGTTGTACGTAGCTCGTTATAAATTGAGTTCAATAAAATATTTAAAAGGAAACAAAAAAAACATTGAAATATGAATTACATAAGCGCAACCCAGTTGCAAGTATTTAGATTTTTGAAGGAATGAATAAAAGTCTTAAATGGCCACCCAAGGTGATCCACAACTTCAAATTACCAATGACATATAATTACAAAATTAAAGAAATTAAAAAAAGGAAACACATGAGACAACCTTAAAGTTAAATTAATTACCTGACAATATTCTTACAAAAGCATAAAATTATGAGGCAACTTGCCGAAAGGCTTTCCAAAGTCGAACAGTTTGACCGTAAATTGCAACACATCAACACTCCAAATGAAACACTCTGTATAACAGAGGCAACCGACAATCTGTTCGACAGAAGAGTGCAGACTCTAGGTTATAAGGTATCTAATACTAAAAATATTAGCGCTAGTTAACTGTGCTTTACATAAGAGTACGTGATCAACATTAAATTTAATAATTCCTTACAAGATTCCACAATAATAAATTTGAAAGGTGACTAATTGTATTAAATAACAAGCAATAGATTTACACCATACAGATGTGAGGCTGCAACGCCAATACACATCCAAAATTTGTTCAAAATTCTAAATCCAAAAAAAAAAGGCTACGTAACGTCTCCAAAATTGACAAAGTAACCCCCAACTGGAGTCACTGTTATTAATAAAACTACGTTAATTGAATAAATTCAAATTATAAGGCACTCAGGCCACTATGCAGTTAAATAATGAAATTACGATGACTTGAACGATTAGTTAAGCCGAGAAATTTACAATTAACAGTTCGATAGTACTCGGAATTGACTTGAAGTTACCAAAACTGATTGGCAAATAACTGATAATCAAACACAGACACAGTACCTTTGAAATTCCACATCCACAGCTACAATACACGATACCTTCTGCAAATCACACTCGTTACAAAGGGAAACTGCTCCAACTACCCTCGGTTAACGACATCTTCGGGAGAACAGTGTAGGAAGGCTACAGCATTACATCTATCTGCACCTTAAATTATGTCTTCACCGCAAGGTACACAATCTATCCCCTTGGAACTATAAAATATATCAGGCACGTGGTTCTTAAACTTTACCCAACGAAAAGTGCTCTAATGAAATTTTTGCCATGCACTAGCAGCTATAATAGAATATAGAAACAGCACAATTAAGATCGGTCAGACGTGAAAATTATACTTACAGCAGTTAAACAATTCTTAAGCCACGACAAAACAATATCCTCGGCAAGATTACAATCGTAACGCCATATTCACATTAACACTTGAGAAATACCATAACATCCGCCTTTTGCTAGCGATTACATACGATATAATTCAACATTCTACTAATTTCTCAAGTAGTGACTAAAGAAAATGCATCTGCTCTTGTGATGTTTTAAGTGCTTCTTCTAAGACAGTCGAAGATCAAAAGAGAAAGGCTCTAACTTGTCAATCACCGATCTTAAGCGTAACAACGAACATGTGAACTAATAACAGAACGACCTAACCTGATATTTTAACATACGACATAAATGTAGATTCAAATGACAATACAAAAGTGGAAAATAATTATCATTAAATTGTCACATAACTCTGACCCAAAAGAAACTCCCAAAACTAATTAAAACTGCCGAAACCACTAAATAAAACAAGTGCGCCATCTACCCGTCAACACATATACATTACACACATGAGATAATGTAAAACGTACGGCGGTAGGACTCTTATGAAATCCTTCCCTAGATGGCAGAAGGAGTCAGAAGGATGATCTATTTAACCAAGATAATTTAAGTATTCAATCGAGAAAACTAAAATTATCAATTAAGAGATAAAATACAGCAAAATAATTGTAACACGTCCCAGGTTTAAACTACGACGGAGCAAAGAAATAATGTAAACAGCGTATAGTCTAGTAGTTTTGGCAATCGACACGGCCAAAGTACGAACTAAGGACGGCGATTCAATACCACTACAATAAAATTAAACTAATTAATTAATATTTCAGGATATGTACTATCGGTTAGCAAAAAATCTTGGGACACGGTGTTGCCTTGGCCACTATCAAAATTCTAAAATTTACATATTGTCTGTCATATGCTTTAAATTAACCGCTGTCACTTGACATTATATTTCCATTTTATCAATGAAATTTACATTGGGAAAAATTCAGATGTCTCAAGTTTTTATGCTAACCGACTGTACCATCGCATAGTAAAATACTATTACATGAAAGTCAGTTACTAATTAAATATTATAAATAAAGCTATTAAATATTATTTTTTCAACACTTATATTTTATTTAACATTTAGTTATACTGTTTAGGAGGCAAATTTAAAATGTTTAGATGACAATTATAAGAAACGTCAAAAGATAATTTTGACAAATGACTTTTGTAGTTTAAATTACTTGACAGGTAAAATTTTGCAACATCTCAAATTTGACGCCACTTTAATTTAGTGACGTATGTCGGTTGCGAGAGCGACTCACCTATATCGTGGTTATAATAATACCATATATATAATACTACTATATTGCGTGTGTTGTATCTTGATAATGTGTAATTTTTCGTTCCAACTAAGAGAGATAGAATTGGCCGCCATGCGTGTTCTGCGCATGCGTCAACTCAAACTGTCCATTTTGAAATTTACGAAATGACAGATAAACAGAAAACATAATTATAACCTCTGATTTAAATTGACATCTATAACTATGATATTACTGAAAGCATACGCAAGGTTGTTTTTTTTTTATTGAATTCAGTTTTGTGCAAGTTTAGTTCACCGGTGAATTTGTAGAATTACCCAGAAAATACGCGGTAGAATAAATAAACGATATGAAGCCTGATTCCAGTGAATTATTAACAGAAAAACTTGTGAAGTTATAACGTCTGCGTTGATTTATACGTGCTTACTGGAATATGTGAAATTATATTATTAAATGTAAATACCGATTGTTTCATTTTGATTAACAAAAAAGATTTTGAACAGAAAAACTTGTGAACTTACAACTAATACATTGATTTGTACGTGTTTATTAATATATGTTAAATTATATTATTAAATGTAAATACCGATCGTTTCATTTCGTCTTATTGAAAAGATTTTGAACAGAAAATCTTGTGTACATTGATTTGTGTATGCTTATTGGTGTATGTGAAATTATTGAATATAAATACTGCTTCTTTCATTTTGATTTACAGAAAACGCATAAATTAATGTTTTACATACACAATCGAATAGATTCAGGTATGTTATATAAGTCAGATTGTATTATATTTCAACATATAGTTTTGCTATGTATTTTAAGCTTAAGAATGCAAATAAAATTACTTAAATTACTGTATTTAGTATTTTGGCTATATATAAGAATAAAACATCTATTTTATATTTGTCTACGTACCTACATTATTCAATATAATGTTGCGTAATCAACGATGTAAAGAACTAATTAAATTCCTGTTGTGTTCCTTTATTTAATTGTGTGTCGAGATGTACACTGAAACATGAATGTTTTAGAAAAAGTTGTGGAATTAATCAGCATTACATTTTTGTGATTGAATATAATTTTTATTGTTGTTAACTTTTTTTTAAAATTTAGAATGATTAAACCATTCATGAAAATAAAAACGTGATGAAGCCTAATTTACGCCCATATGGTAGCAAAGAATATAAACAAACAATTACTATGATACACTTGAATTTCTGCAGTGTATCTAATAGCATATTAATAATCAATACATTTTTCTTGATGTCTATGTCTCATAGACTCAGATGAGTAGAAATGAGACTTGCAAATAATTTATATTATTGCTTGTAAAAAAGGTATGTTGATGTTGTATTTGATTCAATAATTACATCAAAGTACAATTTCTACTTACGAAGTAAAAAATTAAATTTTATTTTGTTTATGTTCGCAAATCTATTTTGTTTATACTTTCTTGGAATTAAAACAACAAAAAATTATTATGAAATATAAATATTTGTATGAATTAATAGATACATACACATTTATAAAATGATACAAAAGATTTAGAGAATGTAACAATATCATAAAAACAGGAATACCGTTTGATGCCGTGCCTACCTTGCCGTTCATAACACTGCAGTATTTACTTCCACAATGTTGGGAAAATTTCAGAAGAACTCATCACACATTGTCTTGGCAAATTCCAAAATGAATATTATCTTTATACTGTACCATCTACAAGTTGTTTTAAACTAAAACATGTTTTATTGAAAATTTAAATATAAAATACATTTTATATGTGCTTGATTATAATTTAGTGACAGAAATTACGATACATATTCAGCAAAGTACAAATTAAAAAAAATCACTTCACTATCTTATAAATAATGTGTTCATCCTTCAAGTTATTTTCACAATCAGTGATGCATCATAGCATAAATTCCAATAACCGGCCCAAAATACCCAATTTCGGCATATTATTATCTCATATCATATGGGATCTGTAGATTCCGTGGTGGACATATCAAAATTCTTCAACTTTCTATGAACACATGTATGTTCTATTAGACATATAGGTACCAAAAAAATTAGAAGGTCATGGCAAAAAGATGGGTGTGCAACTCTGTAAGGTTTAATAAGAGCCTATTTATTACATATAAACAATTCAAATATTTTAATATGTAACATAGTAATACAATTACCTAATTCAAGTACAATTTACTGTGTTATTTGCGTACATTTCTCCGATGTAGATGACAGTAATTCTAGAATACAAGAATACCACATTATCTAATTCTTTACTATTCTTGCATGTTGAGTTGAATAATTTTAGTGCTGTTATTATATCACAAATTATTGTACCTATAGAGGTGTTTTTCTTTCTATCTTCAAAGAAACACAATTGCAATGCAATTGAACTGACTGCGAGTTTTAGTTAATTAGTTTACAATTTTTACTATAACATAACCACAATTCGTAAATTTTTGACAAATATATTTCTGCGGTATGATCGTTTGTTTGTCTATGATTTGCATATAATGCCACGACGATATTTCTTCATTTATTAAGGGAAATTAAATTATTTTTCCACATTTAACAAGGCACAATTATTAATTATAAAGAGGTTTGTCGATTTTAAAACTATTTATGCTTGTTTGACGATTTACAAACTTTAATCAAATATTTATAGTAATAAATCTATGTGATAAACAAACAGACCTAAATTTGAAAAATTATTTATAACGCATGCGCAGTTTGGACAATGCGACTCTTAAACGGCATAGCACCATATGTTTTATTTCACAATGTTGGAGCGAAGTTTTCCTTGTCTACACGCGATATAGTAGTATTATATATATGAATAATACTTACAGCTCAAAAATTCAAAACATTCGCTTATAGAAATAACATTCTTTCTTTTAATTTGGAATGCGACATATGGTAAACATTTATTATTTTAATCCCTCTTAATTTTCTATTGTTAAGCTTGTGTTCTGTAATACATATTTTTAAATTTCAAATTTTGAAGCTTCTCCCTTTTCGCTTACTTTCGCAGCACATTTTCTATCAGCTAGGAAAAATGGCGTCCGCTAGCTCACGCGCGGAGTTGAAGCGTATAGTACTGAATGCAATTGATAGGTTAGCGCTGGCAGCGATGTGTCTGGCTGCATATTGCCAATATTACATTACAGTTATTATTATTGCAGGTTAAAGAGGAGTAACCGGGTGAACCGACGGCCGCAGAACGGGATTAGAGGGAGTTCGAGGAGATCCATGAGGGAATCGGCAATAGCAAGGTCGCTGTCGGCCGGGCACGGGACTCACTCCGCCAAGTCATTTAACGACACCAGCGATGGCTCCGTGCATTGTTTCTTAGACGAACACGGCAATTGGGTGACATATACGTTCGACGAGAAAGGTATGGGCACCGCCAACACTAGTGTGTCAGCGTTAGTGGCGTCGAACCCGCCTCCGGAGGAACGGACCAACAAATTAGAAGCTTCGGACAGCAACAGTGCGGAATCGATATGTAACAGTTCAGTTTCTGTGATCTTAGACGCGCCGGTGAGGACTTACCGCCACGCCAACAGCATGATACCCACTCGAATGCACTCGGTCACCGCCGAAACCCTCCTGAGGCCGTCGAGAAACGAGAGCACCTCCTCGCAGAACGACCACAACAACATGGCGGCAGCGTCAAATCGCCTGCGCGAAGTGTACTTTTTCAACACCGCCGACATCGAGAACGACGTCGAGGTGAAAGTGCCGCGTAATCGTTTCAGGATCATACAGGCCGCGGACACGCTTAATAACAACTTTTCCGCGACGAAATCCTACTATAAATTTAAAATTTTCCCATGGACTTACGTCCGAGTCACGCTGGATCGTTTAAAATTACTGGCGCTGCTAGATCGTAACCTGACGCTGTGCGAAACCCTCTTGTCGATTTTTCTAGGCGTGTTAGTGTCAGTACTGGGGGCGTGCCTACTTCACCTCGGTTTTTACGAGGATCTATCGTCGTTCGTTTTTTGTTTTATAATGGCGAGCTGTCAATACTCTCTGTTGAAAAGTGTACAACCAGATGCCGCTTCACCAACGCACGGATTCAATCGCGTCATCGCTTACTCACGACCGATTTATTTCTCTATAGTCGCCTCTATCGTTTTAATATTGCACTCTTACATGGTGGAGGAGGAGGATTCCTATAATAACACTTCGTTCTTCGACTTGAACTTTTCCAATGGCGATTTGCTCATGATCTTTCGCGATTTCTTCATCGGTTTTATACTGTTCTTCCCCTTCCTATTCTCCTTGGGTCTCTTCCCGCAGATCAACACTTTCCTCTTGTACTTCCTGGAACAGATCGACATGCACATCTTCGGTGGGAATGCCATGTCGAGTCTCTGCGGTTCTTTCTACTGCATTCTGCGGTCTGTTTTGGGCGTCTTTTTAATGTACGGATTGGTTTATGGTGCTATGTGTGAAGCCAAAGGTTCCCAACATGTTCTCTTCTCGGTATTTTGCGCATGCCTGGTGACTTCATCCTATCATTTGAGTCGCAGCGCCAGCGATCCCTCTCACATATGGAACATCATCAAGAAAAACATGTGGCCGCCGGATGTCTACAGAGAGCACAAGAGGAACATGAAAAAATCCGAAAGCGAGATTCCACAGAAAGAGGAGTCCAAGGAGTCGGAACCTAAGAAGGATGAGGACAACGCGGAAAACACCGATGCCGGCAAGGAGACTGATTTGACGGATCCGTTGCCGGAGAAACTGCGAAAAACCGTGAATGCGAGATTAAAAAGTGACGTGATAGTGTCTAGTGTGATAGCGCTGGTGGTGTTCGGTATCCATGCGAGTACTGTTTTTACGGTTTTACAGCCGAATCTGTGCCCCATTATGTGGTGTATATTGGGTTCATTAGGGTTCCTATTGCACTACGTTATTCCGCAGTTGAGGAAACAGTTGCCGTGGTTGTGCATCGCCAGGCCGATTTTTAGATCGCAAGAGCACGATCAGTATCAGGTCAGGGGTCCGGCTAAAGTGATGTGGTTCGAAATGGTAAGTGTGGAAAAATCTGTGTATACTCAAATCGGGGAATCAGTTTATGCACGTCATACCCGATGTATGACGTTATTTTTTTGCAATGTTGTCAATTCTAGGTTACCTTAATTTGAATTGTACTGCAGGTTATGTTCATGTATGTTTCAAATGTCAAAGTGAACCTTTAAATTTAAGGCTAGAAGAAACGTATATGTTGATAGTAATTATGTTGGTCGTTATGAATTGCGAAGAAAAGAAAAGGACGAGTTTTTATGTTTATCATATTGTTCAGGCAATTATACTTGTACAGCACATGTAATAATTATACATGGGCGAGATATGGGAATACGGTCCAGTTTCACTCAGACTTGACCGACTCGTGTTTTGTCTGCTCTCGGGCACCGTATTACCTACCAGCTTCCCCGAGAGCCGACAAAACACGAGTCGGTCAAGTCTGAGTGAAACTGATTTGTATTCCCCTATCTCGCCCATGTATAGTAATAACATAATCGAATTTAGATTGCGACATGTTGAAAATTATATAAAGCAACAGTTTATTATTATAGATCATTCAAAAATATATTATACAGGGTATATCACGACGAGATTTCGTTAGAACAATATAGAAAACTAATAAGAGTTGAATTTTGAAATTTCGCAAATATTAGTTTCGCCTTAAGCTCTTTTGATTTAAAATAGTTTTGAATTTTTGCTTCTTTCGGTTACACTGGAAATGGATATCAACTTACTTATTTTAAATGGAATACCCCATTTTTTATGATTTATTCGTATTTCCAACTTAATTTTAAAGATGGTTTGTCTGATAAACTTTGCCTTTAAAGTTAGCCATTTTTGAAATATTTCAATTTTTGTAAAAAAAATTGACAGCTGCAGACTATTACTCTTAACAACATTCCCAATAATTGAATGCATGCACATATTTAAAATTTTAAGTAATCATTTTGGAAAGTATACTGCTTCAAATGCGGTTTTATAAACTTTTGAAAATAATACAGGGTGATCAGAAAAACATGTTAAACATTTCATCCAGAAAATATCAATATCTTGTTATTTTTAAATAGCAATCTACATTTTTTCTACTTCATTGGATTGCACGTTCAAAATTAGGGTCCTCAAGTTGTTAGGCAATGACGTTTCCAAGAGTCTTGGAGTTTTAATGTATTTTGTGCTATTAAACATGACAAAATATTTGCTTTGCATTTTTATGAAGAAAATTTAAATAGTGAGCGATCTTAAGAAACGTCATAAATTTAAATTTAAATACACTGTCCGCAGAAGAAGCTCGTAGTGTATGGTTTCAGATGGATGCAGCATCAGCACATAGTACCAGAGCTGTTGGAGAAGTATTAGACAACATATTTTATGATAGGTGGATCGGAATAAAGGACCTTATAGATTTCCACCGCGATCACCCGGTATATGTACACTTAGTTGTAAAAAAAAAAGTTTTCACCGACCTCATTGGAGCGGCAATATTCGAAATTTTAATGAAAACCTATATACAGTACGATTCCTTTTAAAAACGTTTTCTTACCGTTTCTACCTTTTTTTTTATCTTTATTATATTCCACATTGTTTATTGTTCAAACTTCATACATTCCAAAACTAATATATTTATTGATTGTATTCTCTGATATATTTAAAAAAGTCTTCTTGATTTGTCTCTTCTGCAGTACTTTGGTTTTATATATGGCAAATATAAATTTGTAACTATATAGTATCTACTTCTTTACTACTACTACTACTACTACTCTGTCATACCTCAGTCCTACTTATTTTTACTTATGTAGATCCCATTCGTTATTAATTGCTGTGATTGTGAAACTTTTTTGATATTTTCCGAAGCAAATATAATCTTTTTGTTTTTAAAAATTTTAAAAAATATATATAAATAATCTAAACAGTTGCAGTAAATAATGATCTTAAAAGTAGAATAACAAATATATAACTATCAAAAGTAAGATATTATTTGACATTTGATTATCTCACTTATTCAATCCTACTAATATTATGTAATTCATACTTTAATTTAAAATAAAGAAATGTTTTAAATTTGTATTTATTTATTCTTTTCTCTTCAATTTGTATGAAGTGGAGAGCATTTAAACTAATAATTACTTGTTACAGGTGTACGTTTATCTTTGTTTCTTCGAGCGTAACATTCTCTACCCACTACTGTTCATCGCGGAACTTACGGAGGAATCCCCGAAATTACTGAACAAGATGGGTTTAACGATGGCATCTGCCGTCATAGTTCTTTGCGGAATGAAGTGCCTGAGAAGTTCCTATTCTAATCAGAGTTCCCAGTATTTAGTTTTAATATTCACCGCTCTCTTTTTCAAATACGACTATAGCATGCTACAAGTGAGCTTCCTTATCGATTACTTCCTAATTGGCATCGTCTTTCAAAAAACGTCCGAGTTTCTCTTAAAGGTATTGTATTTTAAATGTTTTCCATTTAAAATTGGTTGACTTTTTTTTGCTGTTTGTTTGTTGCAGATACAATTTGTCGTCACGTATATAGCACCGTGGCAGATAACTTGGGGATCAGCATTTCACGCGTTCGCTCAGCCATTCTCCGTACCGCATTCAGCGATGCTGTTTCTTCAGGCGTTTATCTCTGCGGTATTATCGACGCCGTTAAATCCATTTTTAGGTTAGTATATGAGAAACTTACCGAGTCTACAAGCACCAATCTTTGATCTTGGTGTCATAAAATATTATTGACGAATTGTCACGTACACAATCCCCACTACCCACTCGCATAATGCAACCCTGTGATTTAAATGCGGACGATGCAATATTTAAAATACGATTGTAGAAACTAAGTTTCTCATCAAATGTCACACCCGGATCCTTCACGCCAGATGCGTAGGCTATGTGAGTACCATCAATCAGGTAGTTGGAATCGATTTTGTTACATCTGCGAATATAGGATGTATAACAACACTTACTAACATTCAGTTGAAGTTTATTAGTAATACACCATTCGTGAATTATAACCAAGTTTGACTGCAGACGGCGAATATCAGAGCGGTCCCTTATCCTGTGATAGATCTTGAGATCGTCAGCGTAGGCCAGCACCGAACACTTCAGGGAAGTAATAAAGTCATTTATAAATATGTTAAATAAACGTGGGCCAAGGTTTGACTCCTGAGGCACACCAGACACAGCGATATAACTTTCAGCTTTAAAGCCATTGTAGTAAACGTAATTCACTCTGTTTAATAAGTATGAGTCGAATAACCTGATCAGAGAAGGAATAAATCCATAGTGATACAGTTTGTGATCAATATTGTCAAACGCTCGCGAAAAGTCTGTGTTAACCACATCCACTTGCTCTCCATAATCAATAATCAAAGAAATCTCATGTGAAATTTGGGCGAGATTGGTTACTGTAGATCTCCCTGACATGAAACCATGTTGGTTCGGCGAGATAAATGAGTTAGTAGAGTGATAAATCACCCGATAGAGTACTGCCTCATAGATCTTAGCAAATGTAGGAATAATTGCTATAGGCCTGTAGTTTGTCACGTTAGCTCTGTCACCCTTTTAAAAAATTATCAATTATATTGTACCGCCAGATCAAAAATTATATTGATAAAGGTTTGCCATGGAATGTAAAACGTCTGTCTTAAGTTATATCAGTAAGTGTCATACTGTCATTAATATTTTTCATTATATTTTCTCTCTGACATCTTGTAGTTTTTCGATTATGGTTTACACCACAGCACACAAAACTTACATGATTGAAGCGTATTTTAGAACAGGTGTGGTAGTTAATGGTATTTGGGAATACAGTACGCGGTTATGTTTGGATAATTTTCGGGAACACTTCCCAAATTTCGCAGTAGTAGAGCAGGATTTTTATATGTGCCTCGCACGTAGTGTAGTGTTGGTGTATTTCTCAAAACTGTATCTGTTACTCATAAAAAAAGGTGCTGGTAGGCAACTATTCGTACAGAAGAGGTGATTATTGACGTTCGTAATCGTATCAATGATCTAATACTATTATACTACTAGATGCATTGTACGCTATGTCTTGCTGATTAGGAAGTGACCCACACCATAGGAGAAAGAAGGAAAATATATGAGCGTCGAAAGTTTGACAAGGATGAACGAAAGTGACCGTTTTATGTGGGCAAAATTCAAATATGTTGCTATAGCTTGTAATGGCTTATAAAGTTTAAAAGTATTATTTTGTTAAAAATATGCTATATTAAGAGGAAAGTAAAGGTATTGCAACTTTAATAATCAAAAAGATAAATAATTAAATATATATTGTTAATATGGTATTAAATATATTCTGTTTAATAACATTTTAAAGGTATCTATGCTATATTGCCATTCTTCATTAAGGAAAGAAAATTAAATAAATATGACTTTTAATGACTATGAGATAACTATATGATTTTGTTCTTCTAATAATACCTATTTTAGCATGTTTGATCAGTTTTTATTTAAAACAGTAGTATTAGAAAAATATTTTAAAAATCACTACAGATATCAGTTAGAAATTTTGAATTGACCACTAGAATTTTTCAAATTATTACGTTCTGAAAAAATAAATATAGAAACTGACAGCTTTTCTTAGGTATTCCTTACAACTTCTGATATATTCAAAATAAAAGACAATTAATGCTTAATTTTTTATTAAAATATAATTAATATGGATTAACAAATACGTGAATGGAAAATATGTGACCGAAGAAAAATGGAGAAAGAAATATTAAAAATACATAAAGCTAAAATAACAACTTGTATTATTTCGTGAGGTGTTTTTTCTGTGACTAATTCAAATACTTCAACATTAGTTACATTTGGGGATTCTGAGCTATAAGGTAAATAGAACATTAAAAATATCTAGGTAGAATAATAACTACAAATAGAAATCTTACTTTAACAGTTCTTTGCTTGGTGCATCAGTAATATTTAATCGTTGAGATCTGCTATTACAGGGAATTTTTCTCAAGTGAGCAGGAAAATTGAAAATACTTTGAATTGCATTTTGGAGCAAATATTTTCTTCCATAACTTATAACAAAATCTTCAGGAGCAAAATGCTCTGAACACAATCTTGAATATTTTGATGGCTTAAAATCCTTTTGTTTAGTAGAAATTATCCACTGCTTGCATAGTACTTGATTAGATTGAAAACTAAAATTTGTTATATCAAATCTACAAATCGTGTATTTTATTAAGAATAGTCATCCTGTGAAATGATACGTTCATTCCCTTTTCTGCCCTATTAGTACAACCATACGCTGCACATGACATTACCATTGTGTCTTAAATATGTGACTCCAAGCACTGCGAAGCTGGTAAATATAATATTCAACAATTTAAAATATTTTTTTCTAATTTTATTACTGATAATAGCACTTTTAACCAAATATATATTACACTAAATCCATGAGAACAACACTGTTAAATTATAAGCTGAAGTTAACATTTGCCAATATTCTTGATGATTCTCAATTTATATACATTATCTATATCAAATAAAAATGAAATTCTTAAAATGTGTCTAATTACAATCACAATTTTATAAATAAAAATAGTTGATTGAATTATCATGAATGCACAGTTGTCTTTATACTCGAATTTCTTTAAACAAAAATAAAGTCAGTGGTGTATGAAATAAAATCAATACTAGAAGAAATCTATTAATAAAATACATAATCCAAGTTACCAAAAAGACAAATAAATATGTATAAATCAACAAAATTGAGAAAGTTTATATACAAAACCATGCGATAGCGCCTTGTTTTGCCCACAACTAACGGTTTTGTATATCTGTCTCCTTTGTATGTAGAGGTCAATTCCTCTCTCTCTACAGTCCATCTAGTAGTTCTATATTATTAGATCATTGAATCGTATGGAACAGGACCCCACAAAATCTTTGAGACGCCTGTCTCAAGAAATTGGAGTTTCTTATGGAACATGCCGAACCATTGTAAAGGAGAACTTAAACATGTATCCATATAAGATGCAATCATATCAAGCTCTTTTGCCAACAGACCACCTTAGACGTCTTGCGCACTGCCAGTGGTTCGTCAACAATTTAATGAATAACGACCTGTTAAACTTAACACTTTTTTTCCCGATGAAGCATGGTTTCATCTTTCGGGGCACGTAAATTCTCAAAATATGCGAATGTAGAGCACTAATAAACAGACCGCATTTTTTGTTGAATTTCCACTACATTCTCAAAAAATTGGGGTTTCGATGGCAGTCTCCCGTAGAAGGATAATTGGGCCACCATCAATGCAGGGAGGTAGAAAAATGACATTTTGAATGAATTTGTTCAACAACTACACGACGATGAACTTCATAATGGTTATTTCCAACATGACGGCGCAACAGCACATACGATACGAGAAACTATAGCCTTTCTGCGTGAGTTTTTTGATGATCGACTTATAAGTTTGCATACGCAAGTTGAGTTTCCTCCGAGGTAACCTGGTTTGACTGTTATGGACTATTTTGTGTTCCCGTACTACATAAATAGAATTTTCAGAACTCCAGTACATAATTTGCAAAAACTGCAACAAAAGATTATTGAAGTATATGCAACCATAACGCCACAAATGTTGCAAAATGCTTTTGATAGCATGAAAAGGTGCGTAAACGTGTGCATCGAAGGGCCATTTTGAACATTTATTGTACTTTGTTTATTAATTTTTAATAAAAAGTTATTCAAACATGTAAATCACAGTATGACAGTTAACCTGATGATTTAATCAGAATTATCTCAAAAGAATGATACCTAAGACGGACGTTTTACATTCCATGACAAACCTTCATCAATATAATTTTTGATCTCGCGGTATGATATAACTTTATTTATTTGAAGTAGTGCAATTAAATTGCATTAATGTGTCAACAAAATTTATCAGATTTATTTAATAACCAGAAAGAAATAATTAATTAGGAAATAATAAAATGGTTATGATAATTAATCGATAAACTCACCTTTTAAAGTTAAAAAGATGTATGGGATTCGAGGCTAAATTTCTAAAAGAGTATTCATTCAGCCTATATCAATATAAGTTTTAAGGGTTTGTACATAAAATGTTTTACTATTATTATGTCTTTTTTTTTATAGGTAGTGCAATTTTTTTAACTTCTTACGTAAGACCGGTAAAATTTTGGGAAAGAGATTACAACACCAAAAGAGTCGACCATTCCAATACGCCCCTCTCTTCTCATCTGGACCGTAACCTAGGCGCTGACGATAATAATCTCAATTCGATATTCTACGAACACCTCACGCGATCTCTGCAGCATTCCCTGTGCGGCGACCTGATATTGGGCAGGTGGGGTCCCGTCAGTCAGGGTGACTGTTTCGTGTTGGCATCGGACTATTTGAACTGTCTAGTGCACATCATTGAGATGGGAAACGGACTGGTCACGTTCCAGATGCGCGGATTAGAATTCAGGGGCACGTATTGTCAACAACGCGAAGTCGAAGCCATCACCGAGGGCGTGGAAGAAAATGACGGTAAGAGGTGGAATTTATATATGTGAAACATGAATATATAGCAAGATTCTGTATTTCTTCCTTTCATCAGCGTTTTATAGATCTACAGGGTGGTCGACGAGGTAGTTCGAGGTTTTTGTATAGTGACTCAAAAATAAGTAAAAAACTTCTTATAAACATGGGCCGAATTTTCAACTTGCTAGATATTCGTCCATGATGCGCAAGGGCCTCGTCCTGTTGGAACCACATTTGCTGACGTACATTCAAAGAAACGTTTTCAAGCAGTAATGCCTGGAAATTGATCTAGTAGGAAATCTCTATACAAACCTATTAAGGTTTCCTTCGCAGATATTTGACCCAAGCAGAACGTTACCAATCGCTCCTCCCCAAACATTCACCGAAAAATGGTTCTCCAAAATTGCATCCAAGTACAAAAGACTTGCCTATAGTAGAGTCGCGTTGGCAACCGACACGACCAAAGTACGAACCAAAGACGACGATTCAATACCAACCACTACAAATTTCGATCGACCAGAACAATTTCAAAACAATAAAATTAACAAATTAATTATATTTCAGGATACATATCTTTCCATAGTAAAATACTGTTACATGAAAACCAGTTATAAATTAAATATTATAAATAAAGCTATTAAATATTACTTTTTTACACCTGTATTTTATAAAATATTTGGCTATACTGTTGTTGAGGCAAGTATTGATGACAAATTTAAAATCTTTAGATGGCAATTATAACAAACGTCAGAAGATAATTATGACAAATGTCAAAAAGTGCATGAATATTATTATTTAATGACAGTCCCGAAATGGCTCTTGTAGGTTATATTACTTCACAGGTGAAATTTTGCAACATCTCAAATTTCACGCCATTTTAATTTAGTTGCGCATGTCTGTTGCGAGAGCGACTCAGCTATAGGGGCATAATCATTGTTGTTCAAGTTCTGGACTGGAAGTGTGTATTCATGACTTTGACTGTCTTGTTATTGTTACGATTCTACTTGGACTTATTCGTTGATCCTGTTCTACGAGTCCGTCGAGTAATTGTGAAACTTCTTTTTTAACAAAGTTTGTGTTGTAATATTTCTTTTGTTAATTACTGGTTTCAATGTCAAAATAATGTTTTTTTTTGGATACGCATTTTAATTGTAAATAACTTTAGAAGCTAAGAATTTCGCAAATTTTCTGTACGTAAGCTAAAAAAATATCATATATACATACCGCAACTTTAACCGCGCATATCTCTATAACAGTTTAAAGTTCGGCTCATGTTTATAAGAAGTTTTTTACTTATTTTTGACCGATACAAAGACCTCGAACTATATCGTCGACACCCTGTATATTATGCCCTGTTGTTTGTTTACGATACACATGTTGATATATGTCATTGAATACTGGAAATTTGTAATATGTGCTGTAAAATTCCACATATTGATCTTTCTTAAATCAACACATTTTTATCGGCTTGCTGACGTTTCAGTTTGTCAACTTCTCAAACCAATTTTTTACAAAACAAATTTTTGAAGAAGTAAATACTTTATATTTTTATTATACAACATATACGTTATTATTTTACTCTAGCATCTTCAACCGTCATTAAACAAACAACCAAACACGTCAAATATATCAATTAGCACACAGTAAGAACTGAAAAAGGGTTTTCCAATATTGCTTTTTATCCGGCAGGTTGTTGTTGCTGCGATCCCGGTCATCTTCCTCATATGTTAAGCGTCAACGCTGCATTCAGTCAACGCTGGCTAGCTTGGGAAGTGACAGCTGCCAAGTATATTTTGGAAGGTTACAGCATTTCGGACAACAACGCCCTGTCGATGCTGCAAGTTTTCGATTTTCGTAAGGTCCTGATAACTTATTATGTTAAGGTAACGATCTTTTCTTATCAGCATTTAAAAATACATTTCAATTTAAAATTGATAAGGGTTAAAAGATGGTAGTAGCTGGTTCTGGCATAGAGATGGCATTAGTATCAAAAACATTTCTTTAGTCCTAGTGTTGTTACGATTTAATTGGTAAAACTGAAATTTAAAATGCATGTGCCAAATACTTGGACAAATGTCAAAATGGATATGAATATTATTATTTATGACAGTTCTGAAATGAATTTTGCTACGAGTAAAGAATAGAACAGGAGAGAGTCTCCTTAAAAATAATATTTGTCCAAAGTGGTAACTCAATATGGCCGCCGCAATGCATAGGCGTGCATAAATATTTTGTATAAGGTATATGTACACTTCGTATGTTCTCGAAAATCATTTAACATAGGTTCTTAGTCCAATAATAATTAAAGAAATATCGTGAGTGTATTATTTTTTCAATCCTATTATTCTTTTTAATATAGTAACATTTATTCTAACTGTATTAAAGAAAACATAAAAAAAGACATGCCTAGAATATGTATGTTACGCCACCGAACACATAATCAAACATACCGGATATAAGACAAAATACTCATTTTATAAATTATGATTTGTCAATATTGCCATAACTGACCTGCCTTAAAGTGGTAACTTCCGTCTAAATAATAGCTATTCCCCCACCAGTTTATTATCTCTCCTGTTCTATTCTTTCCTCGTAGGAATTTTGTAAGTTATATTATTTGACAGATTAAATTTTGCAACATCTCAAATTTGACGTCATTTTAATTTCAAAAAAAAAATCATTTTAATTTATTTGCGCATATCGATTGCCAAAACGATTCAACTATAGTTGTAGTATTATTTAAAAAATTGCAGTTGTTTGTACACTATATTCAGTTTGATTATTTTGCACGTATCAGTAGCCAATTTCGGATTTTTTTCTGTAAACGATATTGAATTTTTACATATTTGTGGATTTCATGCACGGGGAAATTGTATAAAGCACTCTAAAGTAGGAACAAAAAGTTTTAATCATATTTGTATGAAATATTTTAAAGAACATAAAAATTCAAAATTATTGGTAACATTTTTTATTAATTTTTCAGTAATGTACAATGAAATTGTTGCAATATTGTAAACCTTTTTTATGAACACAGTATTAACTCTACAACATCTAGAAAAACTAAACCGATAATAGTTTTTATTGTATGTTCTATTTTAAAATCAAAAACTGGTTTTTATGGCAATACTTGATCTTGTTTTAAATGTACTAAATATTCCTAACAACAAATAAGTATAGAAGCGTATACCGGGTGTCTGTTTAAGCACGGCCACCGGCCATGTCTCGGCAACCGTTTATCGTACAACCTGACAGGAAAAATCTTGATGGTAAAACAAATCACGGGAATTTCTACGAAATATTTTTAAGTTCTCAAAATGATCGCAAGGGGGCGCAATTCTCAAGATCAATAAAAAATTCGATAATCTTTTTATTAAATTTTAGATTAAGATAGATTAAAATTTCTTTTTTCTTTAAAATCTTAAATGGAACGATATATTTTTATTATCGTAATATTGAACCACACAAGAAACTGAAGAGGATGATGAAAACCGGAAGTTGTTACCTTTTTTCTTGACGAAAATATAGTCATACGAAAACAATCCAGAAAAATAAAAAAATTAAATATAAATTTATTTATTTATTATGAGTAATATTTTAATTTTAGGTGGGTAACTAGACAGTGTATAGTTTGCTTTAATTTAAATTTTTATCATACATTTCCATAATTGTATTCATTTCAATCTATTTATCGATTTTTTAATTCATTGCATATAGGTATTACGTTGAATTCCCCTTCTAAATGCTTTCAAATTCTCTAGCTAGTATTTTTTTAAATATTATTTCTTGTCTTTTCGAACATTGAACTAAAATAATAATAATACTGAACAGTGTATAGTTTGCTGTTTTTTTAAATTTCCATGTACAATATCGCATGCACCGTGATACTGAGTTACCACAATTGCTGCCCCCGAAATTAAAGTAACTGTGCTCTCTACTAATCGACAAGTAAACATGTGTATTGAAAATAATGATGAACACTTTGAACATTTGTTAAGTTGAAGCTTTTTTGTTTTATTTTTTGTACTGATTTAAATATATTTAACGAAACAAACAAAAAATATATTTTTGTTTGTTTCGTTTATATTATTTATGTTTGGGTCTAATAATATGTTCTTTTGTTTACTTTCATGTTATAGGCGGGGATGAATTAGGTATCAATTTTTATACCCTTTCGTTACTAATGAGTAAATGATTTGCTTATAACTAATACATTATATTTTTTTTCGCGTTATTATATACTTAGTTCATGAGTAATGGAAATTATGTTTGCTGTGTTTATTATAATCATCATCATTTTATTTCGGAAAAGACAAGAAATGATATTTAAAAAGTACTAGCTAGAGAATTTGAAAACTTTTAAAAGAGGAATTCAACATAATACATACAATGAATTAAAAAATCGATAAATAGATTGAAATGAATACAATTATGTAAGAGTATGATAAAAATTTAAATGAAAGCAAACTATACACTGTCTAGTTAGCCCCCTAAAATTAAAATTAAATTATTACTCGTAATAAATAAATAAATTTAAACATTTTATTTTCCTGGATTGTCTTCATATGACTATATCTTCGTCAAGAAAAAAGGTAGCAAATTCCGGTTTGCATCATCCTCTTCAGTTTTTTGTGTGCTTCAATATTACAATATTAAAAATATATCGTTCCATTTAAAATTTTAAAGAAAAAACAAGTAATATATATAAATTGAGAACAGCACCCCCTGTTATTTTTTTTGACAACCACGTAATTTCGGATTACATATCCTTCAATTCTTTGCAAGATTCTCTATCTAATGAGCCGAGAAGCATTAAAATCCGTTGAGGCAAACCGAAATTATATCCACTTTTGTACGCAGACATACCCCCCTCCGCCCACCCTTTCGTATGAGAGTTAAGCAAACACCCGGTATATGGAATATTTCTTTGTTTATTACATTGACTATAATGGGTGCCTGTAATTGTATTACGTACTGCATTTTAGAAATGCTCAATTTCTTAAATCGGGAACTTCTTTCATTTGTTCTACCGCCAGAGTCATGCCTAAACATTTAATTACAACTATAATATTGTCAATATGTACCATTAATAACCTGCAATTTCAAATTCATATTATGTTTATATCGATGATTTTCAACATCACTGCAAAGTAATCCTTTAAATTTCCCTTATGGGATTCTAATGACAAATTTGACATTTAAAACGTAAAGATCCCTAAAATTAAATTTCCGGTGGCGTAAGTCAATTTCAGATACATTATACCGGGTAAATGGTGCAGGATCAGTATTGACTGTTTCCTTCAAAATAAATTAACTGAAAAGAAACGAAGAATTTCTTATTTTTTTATTTTTCATTTCACACAGAGTATAATTTTCTATGCAATCCGTTCGTCAAAACTTGAAGACTGGCTGAATTCGCAAACAATAGTGAAAGCACTGGAACCAATGAGTGACAAAAATTTCGTCGACCTCGACCCAATTTTCAACTACAACATCGACGAAGATTACGATTTGAGCGCCGGCGGTATGACCAGATCCATGTTTTGCCACGTGTACAGCGACTGGATTGGATTTTGTGTCGTGAAGAGTCGAAAGAGCATCGATTCTAGTAACAATTCAATGTTGGTCCTGTTGTGTTTCGCGCTGAGTTTACTCGGTAAGTTGAAAATTAGAAGGACGATTCTTATCGCAATGTTAATCTAACCTTTAGGCAGGAGATCATTGGGAGCGGCCTCTCACAATACAGTTTCGAGTGTGGAGTTTTTTCTCTATGGTTTGCATGCCCTCTTCAAAGGGGACTTTCGAATCACATGTCCCAGAGACGAGTGGGTGTTCAGCGACATGGATTTGTTGAAGACTGTGGTGGCACCTGGTGTTAGGATGTCGTTGAAATTGCACCAAGATCATTTCATGTCGCCCGATGAGTATGACGAATTATCTGCCCTGTACGACGCCATCTGTAAACACGGCGAGGAGTTAGTTATATCTCATGAAGGCGACCCAGCCTGGCGAAGTGCAGTCTTAAGTGGAACAGCTAGTTTATTGGCTTTAAGGTAAGAATTAATCAAATACACTGACGATAAAGAACTATCTGTTGAATGTTTAATAAGTTGTAACAATTTAAGTAGATATCACTTGTAAATAATTTTTTAATTTTACTATATCTAGGAAGTACCGCAATGCAATTGTCTGACATTATTGAGAGTGGTCAAAGTTCATAATACAAACAAACCGCACAGTCATTTTTCTTCCGTGTAAATTATAGGGTGTGAAAGTAAGAGAGTATTTCTAAGTATTGTAATAAAGAGTGCCGACATAAATTGACTTTTTTAGTGATAAGTATGATGTATGAAATGTGTTCTAATGATTTACTATAGTTTAACACAGAAAATACTTGTATTTTCAGATTTATATACAATACAACATTGTGTTAACAACAAATTGTGGCTGTTTTTTTCTGAAAGATTTATTTATACCTACCTACTAAGTAATTTAATATTTTCACATTTAGATTCTTCAAAAAAACATGAAATTATAATTATCATAGAATTTTACTGAACTTGTATATGCAAAACCTTTATTAAAATAACTTTCTATGCTGGATACAATTTAAATATTGTTTCTTTTCTTAAAGTATATTGATATAATTTGCAAGTTCGTAAAGATTTTCAACATTGTAAACCCAATGATATATTGTCTAAAAATACAAGTATTTTATGTGTTAGACTATAATGAATCGTTAGAATACATTTCAAATAAAAATGCACTTAAAAATGCAGAACATTTTGACAAAAAAAACATCTTTAACATCCCTATTTTTTTAATAAGGCATAACACTCCAAAAAAGGCATAAAAAGTAGATAAACAACACAAAAATTACTGTTCCTAACTAATAGCCTTTTATTTTCAGTAAATACACATTTCTAAACAAATTTATGTAAAGAAGACTACTAATCCCGAAAACTATTGATCTAATACCTCTACTTTTAAACTACTACCTTTTTTCTGTTCTTTTGGTGCCTTTTATTCCGGGTGTTTAAGTGTGTATTTATTAATATATGTGTTTTTAATTAAATATTTTAATTGAATCCAGTTACGCAACAAAAAATTTTAAAATGAAATACTGACGGTTATGTTTAACATATAAGAGGAATTTGACTTATATATAATATTTAATTATTAATCTAAATGGTGTTAAATTTGCCGTCTATTTCTGACACATTTTGGAAGTGAGATTTAAATTGGCCAACTATTTTGAACTCAAAAATGTCATCAAAATTTTCTAGATATACTTACGAATTTCGAATATAGGCCCTACCAGTATTTTGAAATGGTCGCATTCAGCAGACACAACAGTTGCGCAACTGTTCAGTGATCGGATTCAGATGATGTACGCTCACTCTGAACATGTAGTGGAACGGTCGCAATTTTTGCGAGCGGAAAAATTCTACGCTTACTTAGTGGACGTATTTTGTCCGCGGGGTTGGAAAAAAAAAAGCGTAAGGACACTAAAAACTACGCCGAAACTTAATGCAGAAAAATAATTTATTATTATTGTTTATTCGGTTTAATCTGTATGATTCTAACATATGGCAGCAATGAAAAGTACCAAATGGAAGGTGACCGGTCCTGTGCAGCGAACACTCAACTGATGTCAAGTGAACAGTTGGAGCGGGTACGGTTTCCGATCCGTCTGCTGAATGCGGCCAATAATTACAAATGAAACACAAAATATACACTGCTTACAACTAGTATTAATCTCCTGATGATGTAAGGCGAAATGTAATAAAAACTTGTAAGATGACAGTGAATTAAATTAATCACATCTCACAAATATATTATTTCAGGCACGTTTTAGATGACGGCACTGACGAATACAAAATCATAATGCTCAACAAGAGGTACTTAAATTTTCGCGTCATCAAGATAAACAAGGAATGCGTCAGAGGTCTGTGGGCGGGTCAACAGCAAGAACTGGTCTATCTGCGCAACAGAAATCCAGAACGAGGCAGCATACAAAACGCAAAGCAAGCTCTGAGAAATATCATCAATTCCTCGTGCGATCAACCGATCGGCTATCCCATTTACGTGTCGCCATTGACGACGAGTTATGCGGAAACAAACGAACAACTGTGCAGTCTTGTCGGTGGTTCTGTCAGTTTAGGCAAAATACAAAATTATCTCCTGGAGTTATTTAGGCGGTCAGTGCGATGTTTTATAGTTTGTCGTTTTGATTCTGTCATAATTTAATATTACATGTGCAGGATTCGTAAACGTTGTGGCGAAGGTTGCTCTAGTGGGGGCTCTGCGAGGGACGAGTTGGGAATGGGCCACGAAGGGGTCTACGCGATGACACCGATAGCAGCTCTAGGACATCACACGACGGGGAGTCAGTCGATTGATAGTTCGCATTTGGGTGGTAGTATGGGTAGAGGATCAAGTCTGAGTAGAACTTCTTTAGGTAATTTAATCAATGCAACGTCATAAAAATAATTGAAAATTAACTTAAGGACAAAAATCTTCTTTTTCAGGTAATAGGGGTAGTTTGGCATCTATGGGCAAACCAACCAGTTCGACACTGGTCAGTTTAGCTGGTTTATTCAAAGAGAAAGATGAAAGGGCAGTGTCGCAAGCACCAGACGGTCAAACTCGAGGAGACGAAAGAATTGGCGATCCAGAACATACGGATAAAGAAATAACCTTCCATAGAGTGCGGGTAAGTCGACACGAACATTTTACGAGTTGATTCTTTTCTCAAAGAGTAATTCCTGTTTCAGATTGTTGATCCGAATCTAGTATATGACGGTATTAATATGGGCAGGAGGATAGATGTTTGCTGGCCTAACGAACACATGCGCGCGAGAGGCGGGCGATCTTATTGGCGGGATTGGTTACCGGAAACGGGAATGGAAGGACTGGTAATTATGATGATATAATATTATGTCGTGGAAAAAGAATTTAATTTCGTTCATTAAAAGCTTCAGGTCTACCTTAAACTGTTCAATTAATGCAATTATATAAATAATAACGATACAACTATGTAATTAAAAGAATTACGAGTAGAGCTGTTGGTATTATGACAATATAGAATGTAAAATCAGTCGTGTATAAATGAAAATGTAAGCAAATAAGCATAGGACAACCGGTATTACTTATGCAGCCCCATCAAATGGTTTAGGTTTACCTAGACATGTATATTTGATTGAAAATACACAAAACGACACAACTATGTATGTGTTAAGATGTGTTTGTAGCTACAGACATATATGTTTCTACCTTGTTTGGTTTCATCAGTGCAGCATAACGAGGAAGGTGAATGTTAAAGCACTAAATATGTGTTGATTAAAAAATATAGTATTACCTTAAAATGTAAATCCAAAAAATGTCCAAGTGTTAAACAACAGTGCACTTACTTAATACTGTGTAATGCCTAATTTCAACCAGGCAGTTAATACAATATTTTATTAACTGCCTCATTCCAGCTTTCCATTGGATGAACGAATATTTGGGTGCATAGAACAAAACGCTCGTAGTTCTTTCATTGACTGCTAATTGCTCCTGTAGTGATTATCTCAGAAATTACAAAAGATAGGTATATGACATTGCTAACAAAAATGAAAGAGAATAAAAAAGGAACAAAATGCCATAATAAAATACCGGGTGTTCCATTAAAGAAAAATAAGTTTTTGGTATGTGAAAATTTCGGTAAGTAGGCTTTGAAAAAACAAAGTTTTTTGAGGTATTGTCGAGTGCAACGTATACTAAATGATGCAGAATTTTCTTGGCTACAACCACCACCAAAGTTAATGTTTTTACTTTTAAAAACAATGTGAAAATGGTTTTCTGAACACGTGTTTTGGTCAAATATTTTCAAAAAAAAAATAACTCAAAAACTATTGCCTCAATTTTGAAAAAGAAAAAACAGTTGAATAGACAATTTAAAGCAGAACTAGAAAATTCAAAAATATGTAGGGTGTCATTAAAAAAAATTAAGTTCCGAGCATTTTCGGTAAAACCGGAAATGCGTCAGAGCCGAAAGTATTTTTAGAATGTGCGTTACAAACAACCTTGAATCTTCCACTAATTGTTTTTTCTATTATGTAAAACACAAAAGAGCAGTCGACTAAGCGGCTACTAATGACTCACCCTGTATATATATTACTATTGTTGATAATTTTTTATTGTTTGGATGAAAATAATAAAAAACGTCAACACGTAATTATCACAAATATCAAAAGATGCGGGACTGGTATTACGGCATTCATAAAATTTGATTTTGTAGGTTACATTACTTGACAAGTAAAATTGACATCTCAAGTTTAACGCCTCTTTCATTTATTTACGCATGTCAGTGGCTAAAACAATTCCACTATATTATTATGCATTCATTCCTTGAAATAATACCAGTAATTATCCTGCACCAGTTGTCTGTCAAACTTCATTTTGCATGTATGTTACTCAACAACATAACCTTACTTTTTTCAGGTTGTGCATCGGTGGAGTCCCTGTCACAAGGACCCGAACAGACGATCTCACGTCGACAGAACAATATTCTTAGTACAAATAGACGATAAATTTGTACCCATCGCTGAAAGTGGCGTTCAAGACTTGGGCGCAGAGGTATAAACACGTATCCTTTTCTTAAAACATATGTAAAATCACATATATATTATATTTTGCTACACCTGTGTAAGTATAAAGTGAAAACAAAAAATGGAGTAGAACAAAAGAAACACCTTTTCTATATAAAAAAAAATTAATAAAGAGTTTAAATACAGTTTTAAGATTTATATATAAAAAAAGAAGTAATAATAAATAAGAAATATATGAAAAATAAATGTGCTTGATATTTTATTTTCGTAATAATAATATTAATAATGATGATTAATATAAAATATAAACTTTGATTACAGTCATATCAAAGTAACAACCAAATTTTGTAATTTTTTATAACACGCGATGCTGTATACATTGTAGATCTTCATGCTGTTTTAAACGAGTCTCCTTCACTTTTTATGTTATCATTATTTTCCATGTTGAATGTAAAATTAAATGATTGAAGGTGTAATAAAAACAGGGTACTTTTATTCATTGTTTTCGAATTTTTAAAAAATAGTAATGTTATTTAGAAGTAACAGATTACTTGTAGAATTACTTTTACTTCTTCGACGAGGAAAATCGGGAAACAAACGAAAAACTCTTAAAAAATCTAATCCATGGTTTCAAGACTTACCAGGTGTAATATTTACACCCTGGAAAAATAGGCGATTTCCTACAAACTCGTTACTATGTTTCCATGCAATTTTTTTACCTAAATTCTTTACGGCAATGTTTCCTTTTTCGATTGACATGTGTATACTCAACAGCAATTAAGGTGCTTCAATTAACACTCATTCACTGGGAGACAGGGACACCTTTACAAAACAATGATAGGATTTAGTAATAAATTCAACATGCATCTGGTAAACCACCGTTTAGTAACGATATACAGTGTGGAAACTACTCATGGAATAATTTCAGTAACTTCCAAACTAATGAAATTTGTCGAAAGCGCCGAAACAGGTCAATTTTTATTTATCATAATACTTATTGTGAGTTGTTACACTTGCTCATGGCGTCAACCATTTTTGAACTATGACGTCAAACTCTTTTTTTTTAATGTATTGCAACAATTTAGTTTTGGATAGTACTCTTAGCAGCTTTTGTAAGAAATTCTACATGATATTATATAAAAAAAAACATTAAAAAGAAAAAAACAACACGAAAAAACTGTGTGATAAAATTGATAGCACCTGACGATAGTAGAATGCAAGAAAAATAATAATTTTGCTTTGATCAAAAAAGAATTAGTAAACTTTGACGTTTTTATAATTGTTGTTGTTGTGGTTGGAACGTAAAAATGTAAAAATCTCAAAAATTGTTGAAAACAAAGTTAACTAGTGTAAGTTCATTGAAAAGGTATTTAATAGTACTATCTACGAATTTATGAAAAAATATAGCATTCCATTAAAAAAAAAAGCGTATGACCTCACAGCTCTAAAGAAGATGACGTCACTAATAGGTGAAGTGATTTAAAACCAGCGCAATTTAAAATAAAATTTGACCTGTTTTAGCGTTTTACAAAAATATTATTCGTTTTGAAATTAGTGAATTTATTCCATAAGTGGTTTCCACACTGTATAATGTAGCTGAAATAAATCCTAGGTTAACTGTAGCGACAGATGAACGATAATTAGACTAACATTACCAATTTTAGGAGGAAGAATCGCGATAGATTCGTTGATAATTACGGAGTCGAGGTACGTTTATTAAAAATCAGAATTAACTATGAAAGATAATGGAAAATATATAGAAATTATCTATCTATTTACTTAGTTTTACTACGACAAAGACAAGAATAACTATCCAGTCTTTCCATAGATGGCACTAGGTATACCAAAAGCAGAAAATAACAAATAATTTAATATTGAACTAAATTAAGCGATACATACCATCAAAGCATTGCAAAATACAAATAAACAATTTAAATGTTATTCTACTATTAATAAGAGGCCCAGAACAAACAATATTTAGTAAAAAAAGTCTTACGATAAAACGTAAGCTCGGCAATTATTCTAAACAGTGTGATCCAAAAGAAACCAACCGAAATTATAATAAAAATAAATTTGTAACCGTTAGAAACTAGGCAGATGCAGCTAAATGTTGAATTGGCGAACTTTGAAACCGTAACATTATCAAATTCATCATGTGAAACAGTGGAATTCTTATCAGATAATATTGCATTTAAACATTTCATACAATTTCTTTTTTGTCATTCCCATAAGCAAAGATAAATTTTTTTTAATTACTTTATCGCAAATACTGTATAAAACAAATGTCGTACAAAAAAAATCAAGATAAATGAAAACAGTGATACAATATAAGTGCTTCAACATTTTTTTTTCAACGGGGGTATATCATTTGGTACTTTAAATTTTGAGCCACCGCTCCTTAAAAGAGTCAAAGAATCAAGTTCAGCAAGTCTTCGCTTATTAATACTATAGTTGTACAAATGTCAATATATTTATGACAGTAGTTCCTAGATGTCATTGGAATGCAATGCACCCATGGCCAACTGAATATCGCTGCACGATAATACAGTCCTTATAACTTCGATTAACATAGTTGAAATTGATTCTGCTAACCTTAAAATATCGACCTTTAAGTAACGCCATCTAGTAATAGTATAATAAAACCAACAAGAATGATTTTACAATTTTTATTATAATAAAGTTTAAAATAACGCTTTAAATATTAACTTTACAATAATGAATATTGATAATTTTAAAATAATGAAATAAAACGAATAAAATTAACAAAGTGTTGCTGAAAATTACGTTTGCTAGTTTCAATTTTACTTACATTTCTAATTTTTTCTAAAAGTTCAAAAGGTAAAACTAATTGGGGATTAATTATATTGTAAAGTTTTTTTTTTTGAGTTTGTATATGACCTTTTGGATTTTAAGAAATGTTGCAGTACTAACGTAATCGACGCTTTCAACTATAATGGTAGATTTTCAAACTTCAACTGTTTTACATCGCAATATTTGCCTCATAACATATTCAGCCACTCTGGCATCAGTAGCATAATTTGTACCTCTTTTAAGCCTAACGTGTTGAAACATTTCTTCTACAGAATCGGAGGTAAAGCTTTTTCTTGTATTTCAATACATATTTGATGTACTTTTTTCCACTTTGGCACTGTTTGCTAATTTTGTTACTGGCAGTGACACTCTGTGGTGCATTGCCTATGCCAAATCTATTGTCCTTCTGTGCACACATTTCAAAATTTTCTTCAACAGTAATCACTTGCTTGTTGGCACTTTTCAACGTACAATAATAATAAGGTGCATTATTGGTAATAATTAAAGCATTTTAATAATTACTATAACATCTTTATTTATCCAACAAATTACAAAATAAAAATTGAAAATGTTGAAATATTTGTAATAAATCCACTTCTCTTCTGATAGATATCCACTTCAAAATTATATTAAATGGCGCAAGATAGAGGCCGGACATTTTAGGTTAGCAGAATCAGAAAAATCTTGTTATGTGGTGATTTTATTATCGCGCAGAGATAGCGAGATCCAGTTTTCCATGATTCACTTTACTATATGAAAATTATGCCCTCTACCAACCACTGTCCTCAATTAATTATCCTTTTTCGTTCTGTTTTACACAAAGCTAAGTGTTAACATAGTTTTTTTTATATAGAGGTGACTGGTAGAGTAAAAACATTTAGAGAATATTACATACGTCATAATGCGTTATGAACGTACTATAGTCTGTTTTTAAACTAGGAGGAGTACATAGAAAACTCTCTTTTACACTGTAAAAGTTACTAGATCAATGACATATATAGTATTTATAACCCTACTTTAAGAAGGTCAAACGTAATTGAATATTTATTAAAAATTAAATACATTAAACAGCAAAAATAACATGAATAAAGAAATGATAAGGTAAAGTAAACTATATTTATTTATTTTTAGATAAATATAAGATGTTCTTGGTAGTTTAAGCCAAGAAATTACATAGAGGAAGCAGAAAAAAATACCGAAAACTATTTAGAAACTTTAATAAGTATTTTAATGAAAGTAGGATCTTTGATATCGCAATTAAACGGGAAAAGAATATACAAAGGGTATTGAAATGTAATGAACAATTATATAAGCAACTTATTACACCAGCCCAGCAATTTAATTCTCTTTATTATGAATAATGCAAGTTTTATTTTAAACATATACGTAGAAATTTTATATTATGCAAGTAATAAAAATAGTTTATAAGATTTTTGTAGTTTTATTAGCAAGAATGACATACAGAAAAATATTTTTGAATACATATACACTGAAAGAACATTAGTGATAATATATAAATAAATTGAATTGTTTTTTTTTATTCTTTGATGCTTATTCTAAATCTGAACCATCTGAAAAAGTATCACTGTCACTATCAGCACTAACAGAAATAATAAATGGTTCAATTAGATCATCTACGATTCCATCTAGTGTGCACATTTTTGTTTCTTCTTTAATTATATGTTCAATACAACTTTTCCAATAAACATTTTGAACATTATCAATAGCTTGCAATAAAAGTCCTTTCACTTCTCTCAATTTAAATGTGTTGTTCTTGGATGCCACTCCATTCTTTATTTTTGCCCATATCAATTCTATAGGATTGAGTTCACAATGATAAGGTGGCAACCTTAACACAATTTTATTGTTACGTTTTGCCATTTCATCAATCACATACAAATTATACTGTTCCTTGTTAATTTTTATTAAATTCAGTAGTTCAGCTCGTACCATATCTTCTCTGAATTCAATGTGCTTAGCTTGTAGCCACTCTTGCATATCTTTTTTCTTAGATCCTGTTGTAGGAATTTTTTCCAATTTACGGCTATGATAAGAAGCATTATCCATGATGACAACTGCACCGTTAGGTAGTTTTGGTAACAGATTGGCAAACCATGTTTCAAAAACTGCTGCGTTCATTTCCTCATGATATTCTCCAGTTTTCTTACCTTCAAAAAGTAACAACCCTCCATCGACAAAGCCATGTTCAGATCCAACATGCAAAACAATAAGCCGCTTCCCTTTTCCTGAAGGGTTCTTTAGTCCTGTAGATAGCCCTTCAATGAATGTTTGACGTCGATTTTTTATACTGTTGTCTATCCATATTTTTTGTTTTGTATGACCTTCATTAACCCAAGTTTCATCTAAATAATAAATTTGTCTACCTTCCCTTCTAAATTCCTTAATTTTAGTTAAATATTTTCGTCTCCATGTTACGATATCATCTCGTTCTATCAAAATACTTTTACTGTTTCTTTTCATGTATTTGAAGTTAATTTGTTTTATAAACTTGTAAAGTGATGAACGACACATTTGTGGCAAATCTGGATGTTTCTTTATTTCTATCAAAATTTTGTCCAAAGTAGGTAATTCGTTCTTGTAAAAGAAAGCATGCACTATTTGCCGCACAGAGTGTTTGACCACTTCATCATATGCAACAACACTAACAGGTCGTCCACCTCTGTGTTTAGATGCAGTAACTGTGCCAGTTTCATTATATTCCTTTATAGTTCGATATACTGTCGATTTTGCAACGCCTAAAAGCAGAAAATTATACATTATTTATTATTGTTATAAATTATTTGTTAAACTTACCCACGATGTTACTAATTTTAGAAATGATAGCTGTTTTTCTAAGATCCGGTGTGTCAGTTCGTAGCTGTTTATATATATTTAAAGTACACTGCTTTTCAGCAAGCGATAAATGACCTAAATCAAAACGCTTGCGCTTCTTCGGGGGCGAAATTGCTGATGAAGTTGACGTTGATGCAGTATCCATATCAAGAACAACAGGATGGTACATTAAACGCTACGCAAATTCTAAAAAGAACGGATTTATTTATGTTTTAAAGAGCAATAGAACAACGGGAACAGAAAAGTAAAGACGAAACACAACCGTTTGACATCGATACGTCAAACGTCATCTATTCCACATTTCGACTGTATAAACCTATCTGTGAAACAACCAATCACAGATACAGATTTTAGCGCGATTAATTTAAAACGCTCCTCTTAGTTTAAAAATAGACTATAGAGTTGGGCGAGTTCATTGTATCCCATCCGATCCAGTTTAGGGATGTTTGTATAACAGTAGCGGGGCCCTTACGATTACGTTATGTTGGTGTTTATGTTTTGTTGTTGCTTCTTTGAATGTAGTAAAATATTGTTCTTTAAATAATTGTCTTTATCAAGACACTATAAAATTTTCTAAATAATTTCGTCTTCCATATATTACACATGCTAACTTGTGTTAAATACAACAATATACTCATTAGATAACATGAAACAATTATATTCTGATTTGATACATGTAAAATAAACTTTAACTGCGACGCTCGAGTTCGAAATAATTCTCTAAAGACGGTTTATGAAACGAAAAATTTATATCATTAATATGACTTAATTTTATTCAAATTATACTATAGTCCGTCTCAACCCCATTATGCAGTACAGGTCTTATGGCAATTCATTTCGTGGTTGCCAAATCGTCTCATTGTATATGTCGTTACAGTTCCGGTTCATTATCTGACATTCTTTGTAATCAAAACATAACCTATACGACTGTTTGTCATTCAATTGCTGCATACAAAAAATTAATAGTAATATGAAACACTAAAAAGAAAGAATATATGGGAAGATGTATTAGTTAAAATATTTGTAATAATATAATCCTTTGGGATTGTTCTGTATAAAATTATTTAAAATCTAAATGAATATAGAAAACCATAGTAAATAAATTAATATTTCAAAGAAATACGTAAGGTATACAATTTTTTTCGTTACTGAATGTTGACATCTTAAGCTACTATCCACTATAAATTTAGACAAAGACACAGTTAATTACAAATTTATTTTTCATAAGAAGACTTCCATTTATAAAAGCAACTTAAAAAATACATATTTATTAAAAGAATAACAATAGCCACATACACATATACTTTTATTTTTTAATATGTTACATGACTTATATAGTCTTATTGAATATTAATATGTTAATGTACATTCCATTCCGATATACACATTTAAAGACACAAATTCCTCACAAATTCATTTTTCAAAAATATACTTTCCCATTTATAAGAACAAGTTGATAATACATGATACTATACTAAATTTAAATAATTTAAAATTAGTTTTGAGTGTTATAATAAATACATCATAACATTTATGAAAAAACTAACCATGACCATACAAAGGAGTAGGTACACATATTGTTTTATTTTTCTTCAATCACTTAAAGAATCTTGATCTGATGATGAATGTGTGACATTAATTATAAACTCTTCAACATCATCTTGCAAGTTTTCTACTATCCACATTTACCTTTCGATGTCGTTTACGTGGCCAATTAATTGTTCAATATCTCTTTGTTTGAATGTCGTGTTGTGCATTTCAACGTAGTGCTTAACTTGTGCCCACACCATTTCAATTGGGTTTAATTCGCAATGATAAGGTGAACTTTACTTTCGTCTCTGAATTTCCTGATGTCTCGTAAGTATTTATGTCTCCACCTAATGATGTAATGTCTTTCTATAAGAATACTCTTTCGTCCCACTTTTTGAATTTCAAAACCCATATCATGTAGCAATCTGAAAACTTGCTCGGGCGAAGTTAGACAGATCGTCATCATTATTATCAGCAACAAGAATAGTATTAAAGTAGGAGGTATATTCTGTATAAAAAAGCCATGCACTTTACGTCGAATAAGTGCTTGTGTATTATCATCATATGAATGAAATCGATCATTTATTTGTACATGTTTTCTTTTGTTTGCTTTCTTCGGACTTGATAGTTGACCCATTTGTTGTTATCTCTTTACATTATATATGGTACGCACTGAACAACATAAAGCTTTACTTCCTTCTTCAACAGCAGAGTTCACGTTCGTGGATATATTAAAATAATTATGTACATTCATAACCATCTGCTTTTCCTTGCGGCTAAAATTTTCTCTCTTCTGTCGCTTTCTGTCCGCGAGCTCCATAATGACAGTGAATACTGCAATAAAATATGTATATAGGTTATCACGTTTATTAGAATTATTGATATAGGTTTGCATACTTACTATTAAATACTTGAAAAAGATAATATGCGTTCTAAACAGAACGATTTAACAGAAATTATATCTAGGTAAATTAAAGACAATATAAAAGTGTAGACATTACGACAAAAACTGACAATTGACAGCAACGTGTGCAGCAACCCATAATAGCCATGCATAATAGAACTTGCAGCAGGGCAACCGGATATAAAGATGGCGTTATTAAGAGACTACTAAAGATATTAAACCTGTACTGCATAATGGGGTTGAGACGGACTATAGCAGCAATATTCATAACGAAGTAGATTTAAAGAATCACATTAATACTTCTGTAAATAATAATTTGCTTCCTTGATATAAATTTAATTCATTAGAAATATCGTAGTTTTATGTAAAAAAATAATTATCCCAATTATGAAGCTTTTAAAAATTCATCCCTAATACCGCTGCCGTCGTAATCACTTACGCCCCTGGCACTTTTTGTTCGCACAGCTTTGTGATGACGTATGTGATATTCTCCAAATGTTTTCGCTCTACTTAAACCTACATATTAAAGGACATGGCAGTACAGCTCATTTACAGTAGATTTAGCCACATTTGCCATCCAATAATGGGTGGAGAATGTGACTAAACATCTGAAACAACATGCAAAAGAAAAAATCCCTTACCACAAAAATTAAAAAGATTTAAAAAAAAATTATATACGTATTTCGGCAACTAAGTTGTCATCTTCAGTAGAAATCTGTAGAAAAACAAGAAAGAGTGTTAGACGTAGAGTTTTTGGCTAAGATGTAATCTTAGAAGATATGCTCTTCACCAAATCACCAGTGGGATATAACACTGATTTCTTAACAAACAACAAACCGCCAGTGGGATAACACTGATTTCTTAACACACAACATCCCTTTAAAAATTTGAAACAAAACGCAAAAGGAAAAATCTCGTGAAGCGTGCCAGACTAATCACCTAAACTCACAATAATTCGTACAAACTGGACTCTGGTATTGGTCCATTGTCATAATTCATTAACTTACATCTATTTCTAAGTATATAAATACTTTCGTAACTGTCTAATTCTCTAATAGTATATTATGCAATGAGCATTTAATGATAAGTATTAATACACGAGTAAGAAAATTACGATACAAGGCGAAGCCGAGTATTGTAATGAATACGAGTGTCTTAATAGCCATTAAATACGAGTTGCATACACTATTTTTTCTACGACTCCATAATAAAACATTATTTTTTGAACACTCCATTTCATAAATTGAGGTTAAAGTTTTCCATGCACCTTTGCGAATTTAGCTGGTAATAAATTGTTCGTGGTTACTAAGGCTTGTTCCATAATTTCTGGTGGACTTAAATTTTACATTTCACTGTCATTATCCCTCATTTTTACCGTTTATATTTTCAAAAAAGCACAAATTTTAAGTACTCACTTGTAAATTGCAGAGAACTGTCACATTTATTTAATTTGTATATCTGTCAGATATGCAGTCGCCATATTGAATATTGTTTGAATATTGGAATGTCGCATTCCTATTGGATATAAACTTGTATCGTAATGAAAAATCTGTATTCCTATTGAATATAAACTTGTATCATAATGATGAATCTGTATCGTAATGGATATCATTAAAGTACAGGTTCGGCATATCTAATAATACAATTAAAGTATGGGAGTAGAAAAAAATATTTACAGTTTTAACTAATCTAAGACTATCTGTAGGCATACCGTGTGGCCTGTGTCGAAAACATGTAGAGCAACGCTTGATTTTTCCGGTCTCTTGTATCTGATTACTATTACTTCTAAATAACATTACATTTATAGTCATTTTCGTTTATTGTACATACTTAAAAGTAGCTGTATATTATATATAATGTGTACTAACTAACCTAAAAATTATTTCTCTTTTTTATAAAAGTTTACTGCCATTAGTAAATACTATAATAACAATTTATTTTAATCTTAAAAAAATGTGATAGAATTATTGCGATTAGGTTCTTTTTTATACGCCTATTGTATCTACAGAACCATCACCTAAGACTATACGGTAAGAAAGTATGAAGTGAAATTTGTTGCGCATGATAACGATGTTAATTCATTGATGAATGTGTTTTAGATGATAGGTCTGTATGTAATGTATATTGTATTTATATATAGTACTTTTTTAGCTTTTTATATCCTCGCTTCCTTTTTTTACCTATCTAATACTATCTATCTTTACTTTTTTATAAGCTTAATTGTTATTTTATTTTCCTTTGTATTTCGGAGAGATTGTCCAAAGAAAATTAGTACTTTAAAATATGGAGAAAGTTGTCTGTATATACCGAGAGTTTTTTATTGATAAAGATATTGTTACACAGATGCCTTAAAAACGGATAGACTGATTTTTGTGTGTATTTATTTTCGAGAGAAACTGTTTTTTTCTTTTTTTTATCTTTTTTTTATTTTTAATTTAACTTATGTAATAGATGTGTAAAGGTGTTTGTTATTTATATTACTAGGTATGATGTATATAATTTTTTTATTTTGTATTGGACGGATTCGTTCAAATTTGGAAACGAGTGTTATTTCTGTTTAGTCTGAGTCAAGAACAATCAATCCTGGGGGAGATATTTACTATTTTTGCTTTTTCATTTTTCGAACAATGTATGCATTTACAATATTAATACTAATATTTCTTTATTTCTATAGAGTACAAATACAGGGTGTGCCAGAAATAAAAAGACGGAGTAGCAGGTATGTAAAGTCCGAACAGAAACAGGCCCAAATATACCGCAATAACGAAGAAATTAAAAATTTAATTTTCTATGTTGTTTTTTAGATAAAAAAATTACATTACGGACCTGGCACAGAATGTATGTTTATAAATACACGTAAGAATGCTCATTTGTAAATAGAAACGAACACGCATTCATAGAAAAATACGCTTTTATTTGTATAAAACGGGAAAAAAACGTTAAATCGTACTCATTCATATAAAATATATTTTTTGCCCGATGCGTCTAGATAACGCAGCTATGTAGTCGGTTGTTGACCCAGATGGGCGACACACTTTATTGCAGACAATAAAAGATTGTTTTTATTTTTAAAATAGGAAGGTTGTTGCTCTTTAATGTGTTTGTAGTCGGAAACAGCTGATTATTATTATTTTAGAATATTCAATGAATCCTAGTTTTTCTAGCCTTTATTACAGTAAATATCAAGAATGTAATTATTTTTTTTAGCAGGTGTAAAATTAAAGTAATTAATGGTTTGATATTTATTATGAAGTATCTATTCCTCCTCCTTTTTTTTAACACAAGTAATATGGTGGTCCTGAAAAGGACCGATTGTGAAAGTGAAGCAGGTGGATATTTAGTCCTGGGTCGGCGTAAGGCCAATTGAATTCTTTATTATTTTTTTTCTGCCGTCTGCGCACGAATAAAGACTTGATATTTCGAGGGTACGTTTTTACACAATCTAGCTTCCGATTTCAGCTACTTCGTCTTTTTATTTCCGGTACACCTCTATGCGGAAAATACTCGGCAATGGGCGAATACATTTGTTTGCCCTATTATTATTAAGAAAATCACTAAATATTCGTTATCTTGTATTTTTCGAATATAATCAGTGCTCGAAGTGAGGGGGTACGCGGAGGTACGACGTACCACTACTTTTTCTAAACTACAAAAACGTACCCTAACTTATTTGCCGGTTTGGAACGCGTACCCCAACTTATTTTACAGTGGAGAGTCGATAAAAAAATTGATTTTTAGTTTTTAATAAATACACAATTTATAAATATAAATTTATAAATTATGTAGAGAAATATAACAATTATCATACAAAACGCGTACGATAAATAATAAATCATCATTTCATTTATCGTTTTTGGCATCAAATTATCGTGCATGTACGATAATAATCGTGCGAACTCGAGTTGCTTCAATTTAGATAAATTAAACAATCTATTAAATAAATAATCTACATTTATATGCAACTTTGACTTTGACAAAAATCTGAAAAAAATATTATGTTGTACCTATCATCATGGACAACAACTATGCCAAGTTTCAGAATTTGCCGCCGAGTTTCGTGGAAGTTTGAAATTTGTATGTGAAATGCACGAATTAATGATATCCGATTTGCTTTAAACTTTGCAGATTTTTTTTAATAACTTGATTAATTTCAGGGGGGGGGATACCAAAGTAATTTCAAAAGTGTAGACTGTAACAGCCGTACCCCCACTAATTATTTCTCACTTCGACCACCGAATATAATCAATACCTACTTAGGAACTAGGTCTGACGGCTGACCGGAGACGTATTTACTAGTAGTGACACGTGCGATATGGACGATTACTGCTTTTGCCTGGATGATCGCCGTATGCATGTATTACAAAAATTATTAAACGATGGTTTCCTGTTTAAACAGTGAAGTGACCCCCCCCCCCTTCCCCTCAGTCGCATTACATTATAATTTTTAGGAAAATGCACGAAAAACGAAATTTCAAGAGAAACCACTATTTATAATTATACGAAGTTTAAAATAATTTTGTGACTGGTAAATCACTTGCTGCGGAAAGTAGGAATACTTGTCCGAGAGATATTTATACAATTTAAAAGGTTTGTGAGTGTGTGATTACCTAACTTTATTTGAAATGGTTTCGAGATAGGAGTATTCTGATTCGTGCAACCGCCTGCAATTAAAAAATAAATTAATTAGAAAATTGCCTTTTATTACCAATACTTAAAAATGTATCCTCGTAAGTTCTTATTAGTTTGTTGAATGATTCAATGATTAAAACTATACAAACAACATAATATACAGGACATATTGAAAACATTTAATTGAATTATAATTTTCTCCGAATCTAATATTTTGCAAGGCTGCAAAAACCGTTCAAAACGCACCACATTAACGAATTATTTTTGATGAAATGTCTAAATACAATTATATATTATAGATATGCTAAATTGAAATACCACGTACTAGCTGTGCAAACAAATCTTGACAAAAAGACCTATAGGCATGCTATCTCTCTGTGTTATGACTACCAGCAAATTGTCACGTGCTCAGTACATCGCAGTGACTGACAAGACAGAGGTCAGAAAGCACCTAGAATTAATGTTTTTTTTTAAATTTCTGCCTTTGTTTCGATGGTCAGACTTTTAAGTTTTCGCGGCGCAGACATTTTATCAACACCGAACTCTCTATTTGCACTTTTAGACACGACAGTCGCAGAGATGCCAGATGAGACAGCATAAGTATCCCTAGGTACTAACATATTTTCTCCTAGAATTCCCCAAATAAATCCATTAACTCTAAGATACCAGATGACATTGTTCATTGGAAAAACGTATTTTACAAATTGCATTTAAAGCTTCACGGCCCAATTTGTGTCGGTTTTTGGATTTTAAGTCAATAACGACTAGAAAAACTCTTTAAGCCTCCGAATTAGTATGTAATAGAGACATGCATAGGTTAGCCAACTTAGCAACATTCTCAAATTCAGATTTGTTCTCAAAGTTTTTATGTTTTTTAAATGTTCTCCAAACTCTGGAATAGTTCAGTTTAGAAATATTTGTTTCTGTGATTCGTTATCACTATAATAAATGGTAATTTTCTTCCACTCGATATCGATTTGGTAGCCATCTATGCCTTCAAGATTTGTAAATCTGTTCAATACTACTTCTAATGAAGCAAGTGCTTCTGGTTTTGTTACAGCTAAGGCAATTTTAGGTTTAAGAAATTGTATCCTATCCATATGCAACAATCTATTGTTAATAATAAATATACTGATTAATAGGTGGCGCTTCAAATATTAAATTATTTCCGCATACTATATATTATATTACGAAAAATACATTTTAATTAAAATATTTATTGATTCAAAATTAAGATTTTTTTTGGGTAGGAAAAACAGAAAATTCCCTAGATTTTGCTCAAAATTCCCAGTCGTCGACTACTATGTCATACTAAGCACGAATACGAAACAAAATATTGGTAAATCACATGGCGTTTCGGGGATTCCCACTAAACTACGCAGGGAAACGTGATTTCGCTAGCGATCGTATGCCGAGGACAGTGTCACCCTAAATATACGACTTATAGAGATTCTTGTGTAATTGGGCCGTGTTGGCAGTTTAATTATAAAGGTTTTCGAGTTAGATAGATCAGAATGTACACGGAATTTTAGATAAGTGTAGGGACCTAGCGTAAATTTTGACTTGCAGAAAACTTTGACTCATGGAGGTTTGACTGTATTTTAAGCAAATAAGTATCAGAAAAATAAAAATAAACAAAATATAACTTGTGTTAAACTATCGCATTCGTCTCAAAATATTGAAATTCTACGGCATTTACTTGTGTTTACAGTTTAGTCATAAGCAAAATGCTTAAAATCCGCAGTCTAGTGATTAGTTTTAATTTAGTTCGCTATTGCAGCTGACCCTGCATTTAAAGGAAATTAACTGCTTTTTGGCTGTAACCAAATCATACAGTGTTCTACTTTTTTAAGAATATATTGGTTTAAATCCAGACAAACTTTTATACAGATTGTCGTAGTTAAAAGTTAATATGCATCTTCAAATACACACACATAAACATGTACCTATGTATGTATGTATACAACACCGGTGGTGTGGGGAGATAGTGGGAGATCGAGAGCGCGCGCAGACATGGCATTCGTTCCGCAACTTTAGAGCGTGAACGTACATACATTGTATCTGAGCAGACTCGCAAATATTAAAATAAAATGTCCTTAACTGTCGAGGAAAAAATACAGATTGTGTTATGGTATGCCAAGGATAATTCGTACAAAGACGTGCAAAATTTATTTGTTGCGGCGTATGAAAATCGTCCACCTCCCTCTGTGCCAGCTATCCATAAGATTGTGAAACAATTTCGTACAGAAGGTTGTGTTAATTCACTGCATACTAAAAGACACGTTGTGCACTAAAGCCTCGGTACCCCGGTGTCCCGATATCACGCCCGATATGAACTCATCTGTACTCCCCTACTATCGTACCCCTCCATTTCATGTTTGCATGCAGATGTGTGCGTGTTTGTGTTTCCCTATATTTACTTTTATTTCAGTCAAACGGTATACATTTGTGATGCTATTAATAAAAACAGTAAAAGTATCGGGCCTAGTTTGGACACTTGCAGGACAAGATTTTATGTTATAATATTACATCTAGCGTCATACTATAAATTACAATGTTTTTTTTAACAAGACATTTTCAAAATTCAGCTCCCCACCAACCAAATTATTTATTTATTAAATACCAACTAAACACTTCATCAACAAATTTTTATATGTAGCTATCAGTTATTATTATTTTAGTGAAAATCTTCTTTTTCTAATTGTTATATGACGTTTTTAGTTCAGTGTTTGAGATGCAGAATACGTCAGTTCTATTTATTTTTCATTTCCGATATTATTTTAATTTCGAACAGTTGGCAATAATTATCTTGTTGAGGAACTTTCCTTATAGATTGTTTGCAACACATTCTGAGAGTAATATTTAAGAATATAGTGTATAATATAATACAAGTCTAGGTGGGCACCCTGGGTCTTAAGCTTTTTTTCTTTTAAATAAAATTTTATATCCCCCAGTGTTCTTGACTTAAACTATTCAGATACCGATTGGCTTCTGTGTTGTGCTGCAGATGTGCCAACACACAAAAGGTTATTAATTAACAAACAAAAAGAAACAAATAATGAAAACACTAGTTCAAACAAGCACAGAAGATTTGAATATTCCATAATATTTATTATTGTAATTAAAAAAGTTATTATCATACTTGTTATTGCTAATGTGTAGAAATATATATATATAATTTTGAAAATAAGGAGAATAATTTTTGTATTTACACTTTATACATATAAATTATACATAAATACGAATATTAATCTGAATTTATTGACGAGACATTTCCTTTTTATATACATATATATATTGTATCTATTGAACGCTACCGGCCTATAAGTTACATAGTTGTTGTACTCAAGATTTAATAAAATATTTCGAGTTGAAAAACGTCATGTTTTATTATTGAATTTTCTAATTGTCCCATCGAAAAACACCCATCAGTGATCCAAGCAAGAGTGGCGCACATCAAAAGTGGTCACGGTCACATCAATGAAATTTTTTTTGGAAAACTCATTAGAATTTTACCTCTAATTAGGATAATAATTTGTCAACATCAACATGTCATGCAAATTCAACAATTATTAAAAGCAAATTTCCGAGGTAGTATGTATTACAGCATGTGTCAATTTTCATTAGCCATAGGCGATTAATCTATACAGTACGTGGCAATATAGTACCCCTTCTTTCCTTTCCAATGCCAGCACGACCGATGCATGCTTGTAAATACAAGTTAGCGTGGTTAGCAGTAACTATTCGACCACCGGCTTGGGTGTTTGTAATGCGTTCAGAAATAATATTTACGAGTTGCAAGGATTTGTTTTTCTTTTTCCTTTCAGTAAATGCAGAGAATTATTAAGCTGCGTTCACGCTGCATGACACAAACAAAAGCGTAATTCTAATAAAATTAAAAATAAGGTAAATAAAAAAGGATTCTGAAAATAATAATAAACTACTAGATCAGGAGATCGCGGCGGCCATTTGATGTTTCTCGTTCCAGTAATAAGGCGGCTTTTATTGCAGACTAGATCGCAACGTGTTCGCAGCTAAACATTGAATGTAAAATCTGGTGGAGAGAAGTGGGAAGATCGGAGAAAATCGTTGTGATGTCGATTGGTGACGGATAGTAGGGGTGCCACGTTGCCACGTATTACTTGTATACGTATAAATCGCACGTAAACATTGAATCCCTATACCTAATGAAAATTGACACATACGGTATACAGATTGTATATTAATGTATTAATCCGTAAAAATTTTATAAATTCATACTGAGGCAAAATTCTTTCATTTCTGTTCTCAACACATCACAGTTTATTATATATAAATATGCTATAAAAAACATGCAGTACGTGTTAAAAATCGGGGAATTACCTTTCTGGACAGTACAGTAGTAGCTCATTCACTGCACTCATTGTTGTTGGACGTATATATGACATAACGTACTAAAGGAATTTCCCTATTCCTCTTTGCACATGCTGTATTTGCTTCGGTAGATTATGTATTGTAGCTTTCGCTGCATATATTTTGAGGTAGTTTATGTTCAACTGTGGTATCGTTACATATGTACAATTACCATGTCGTTAAAAAGAAAACGTTTGTCTTTTAAAGAGAAAATTGATATTATTATGGAAAGTGAAACGTTCAGTACTAGTGCAAAAAAGTTAGCTGACAAGTTTGGTGTTGGAAGGACAATAGTTAACGAAATTATAAAAAAAACAAACGATTTAGAGAGGCTGTTTGAAGAAGATTCAATAGAGAGCGAAAGAGAAAATTTCCAAAAACTGAAGGTTCGGCGATTGACCAAGTACTATAAAATTAGTTGTAAAGCTAGAAATAAAAAAAACATATCTGTACCTTTAATAAAAGAAAAAACTTTGAAAACAGCCGAATACTAACTCATATTTAACACTTTGACGTTTGATTTACACAACTCTTATCATATCTTTGACATATAGTCAGTATTTGTGTGATATTACATAGATGTTCGTCTTACGTAAACCAAGACCTTCTAATTGACCCTCATGAATGACAGTTCTACTTTTACATTACTCTTTTAATTGTGAAATTTGCGTCGATATTATTTGTGTAGTGGAACTAAATGCATGTCTATAATAAATCAAGACAGTTTGAGAAAACTGCATAGACAGTAGTGATGGTTCTATGTTTAATTGTTAACATTTTCACTTTTACACATTTCTCGTTTTCATATATTGCTAGTTATTGAAACTTTTTAGATGACAGCTTGCTGTCAATATGTCATTTTGTTATTAATTGTCATTACATTGCCGTTACGCTAAGATAACTAATTACTTTTAATACATGTCTTGTGTATTGCTGCTAAAAATTTACTACTTCGTTTTTAATCTCATTTATGTCACATTTTATCTACAGATATATTTTAATTAAAAAAGGAACATAAGTAATAAAAATTTTTCAGAACAAATAAATCTAGTCTTATATGTAATATAGGTAATTTATTGTAAATCAATTGAAATGATCACTACCATGGACAACAAACAAATACATATCTAAAATAAACTTGTTTCCATTTTCTTTGTCTCCAAGTAACGGCAACCTCTATATAACTACGTTATTACAGTAAATTTTAGAGAGCGCTATCGATGTAAAAAGATAAAAGCGTACGTACATGCTTTGTATAGCAATATGATTTGCGAACAAAAAGAAAATAGTATGTCTCTTTACACTTTTTAAAGGAATTTTTTAGTCCTAACTATATTCAATAAAACAAGAAATTAAATGAGGACATTATTTATTATTATTAATTCCATTACAATTAATTTCAACAATAACATTAAAATTTTACTCAATAATCCAAGGCATGTGTAGGTACGTATTTCGAAAACGGCAGACTAGAATTTCAAATCAGTCAAGCTCAAATTTAACACATCATATAGACACTTTATGTTCAAACATAACCAGGAACAATAAATTTCAGTACATATAAGATTCAAGGCAATAGTTACGAAAGCTTGTTTGTGCTTTTGGAATGTTAAGATTCAATCACTTCCATTTTAAACTACACGCCATTGTAAAACGCTGGTATCTTTTCCGCCTGTGGTTATGAGTTTGGTGTCGTCGTGGAGAAATGCGGCATTCGTCACATGGCTACAATGACCGATGTAACTGCGACAGCGGGCCTAAAAGAAAACGGAGAAATATTAAAATTTGGGTCTGTATGTCTTTCGGCTGTCACTCGCCCAAATGGGATGCAACAACCAATTATTTCAGGTAAAATTCGTGTTTGAAAATGGATGAAAAATTATAATGGTTTTTTTATGCAAGTTGAATGTGTAGTGTAACTATATGTATGGTACAAATTGTTCCGAAATAATAAAACAAAATAATAATAATAACACCAGTACATAAAACTGCGCTATATCAAAGAGCTCTCCTAGAAAATTTATTGTAAGTATAACGGAACATCTGCTTTTTCGTCTTTTCTTGGCTGGTATTTTCGTAATTCTATGAAAATAAATTATTACATGGAAAGGTGCTGGTGTTTGCTAGTGAATAAGTTTAGTAATTTTAGTAAATTATAAGTGAGTTTAACGTTATTATTAATTCTTAATATTTTTTTGTGCATTTTGATAACTATTAGTATAGTTTTCTTCGTCTAATTCATTTTACGGCGGTGGTAGTCAATGGTCGAGCAGTTTTCCAACATTGGGCTTCATGTCACGTATCGAAGGTCATAATAAAATATTTCAAGGGCAAAACAATGCGGGTATTTTCTGTTGACGTCACTATTATCCTATATCACTATAATCCACACAAACCGAATACTTCTTTTTATCGCGTGTAAAGTATATCGAGAAAGAAGAGACTATTGCAAAGTAATTTTTATAAAAGTTGTGTACATAAATTGACCTTTCTTAAAATTGGTGTAAGATATGATATTTGAAATTTATTCTTACCATTCATTATAGTTTAACATATAAAATACTTTTATTTTTATATTTATAGATAATATATCTTTGTGTTTACAACTAACAGTGACGATTTTTTTGGTAGTAAGTAGTAAAGTTTGAATATTAAAACACTATTAACAGAATACATTTTAGCGCATTTACCAGCCATATTATTCTGTAAATAAAATAAAGTAATTTTAGTTAGTTCATTATTCTGTTGAAAATCTTTATGAATTTGCAAGTTTAACATATCAATAATACAAAGCAATATAGTTCAAGGAAAGAAACAATATATAAATTGTATTCAGCAAAGAAAGTTATTTTAATAAGGGTTTTGCATATCCAAGTTCAGTAAAATTCTTTGATAATAATAATTTTATGTTTTTTTTTAAATCTAAATGTGAAAAGGTTAAATTACTTACTAGGTAGGTATAAATAAAATCTTTCAGAAAAAACAGCCACAGTTTGTTGTAAACACAATGTTGTATTGTCTATAAATCTGAAAATACAAGTATTTTCTGTGTTAAACTATAATAATCATTAGAACACATTTCACATACCTTACCTATTACTAAAAAAGTCTATTTATGTAGGCACTCTTTATTAAAATACTTGCCAAGGGAGGTTGTGTTTCCTATTAAAAAACATGTAAGTGTAATATTTTTCTCTTTTTTTTGTTGTTTGTAACCAATAAATGATTTTTTTAATAATAGCTCTTGTAATAACTTTGTGGTATACTCTAGTAAACGCTTTCACGAAAATTCAAAAACATACAAATATAAAGTCTACTTTCGTCAATTGGATCTTGTGTTGTGAACAAGCCCTTTTCTTAAATAGCTTTCACACTCTCAAAGGTTGGAAACTTACTTCCATTAGGTTATGCCACATAAGTAATGCAATACACAAGTTAGTGTATGAGAACAATTGAATTCCCTACTTGTGAAAGCCTCATAAATTCAATATTTTTAAATCCAACCTCAAGGACTTTGATGAAGTACTTAGAAGGTAAACAAAGCACTATAGAGAGAAGTAATAAAGATTTGGTTAGTTGCTAAATCAGTATTTTTTTATTAATGCTTCGGTATTTAAAACTTGTTGAAGTAATAAAACTTATGCCTGTCAAATTTAGAATTTCTAAACAATACGAACCTTCGGTTGCGACACAGGATAAGCATACAAATTGACTTTGCCAAAATCGTCCACAGACGCTAACAATTCCGAATTGTGACTGCGATCGCAAGCATTCACGTCTGTTCCATCAGCATCGGGCGGCCAAATACCGACTGTATTAAATGTTATTGTGCAGGTGTTACTGGCCCATTCTTCATCGCGCATCGCTTGTGAATGTGTAATTTGTGCATGAGATTCTGCATTCCCTGAAACATATGTACATCATTATTAACTTGGGGTAGCTAGCATCGTGCTGGTAGATTAAAATCTAACGCATAACAGTTTGCGAATTAAAATCTCTCGGTAGGTATGTACCTCTCACGCTCCCCTTACCTATTAGAAATCTGAGTTATCCAGCTTCACGTTAAGAATAAATTTACTTAATAAATGTAAGTGATGAAAATACTTCAAGCTTAATATACCAATTGTGTCTCCAACATGGGAGATATACCGATTTTTATTCAATCTGCCTGTCCGGTGATTCAAACGGTGAAACGTTTATTAATACCAGTGTTCGACCTATATTTAAATTTAAATAGATATTTTGTAGTAGTGGAATGGATGTAAGAAAATTGGCGAACTGTAAGATTTAACTAAAGCATATAGGTAGCAAATAAAAACTTACAATATAACAACTCGTAATCTCCGGAATTGGTGCGAAGATGTTGACCATCCGCTGACCAATCAATGTGCGTAATATAACTGGAATGACCCTGAAATACATGACCAATTAATGATTGGGGAAGAAAAGGTAAAGGAAAGAAAATTCTGTTTAAATTGTGATTTACCAAACTGTCGTAATCGCCTCCCTGTATGGCGCGCAACAGCAGCAATGTGTCAAATACCACAAAAAGGTGCATGTAAAACATCACACAAGTTAAATAGACAATACATTTTAACAATTACTGGATAGTAATAATAATACAAAAGTGGAAAAAAGTGAAATGTAAGCTGTTCCAAAATGTGCGCTGGTTGCAATATGATAACTACGAGGATGTTCTCTTTCCACTGAGCCTATCTAGTAGGCGATGATATTTTACGACAAATTTTGTATGACAATTTCAATCAATTGTTTACATGTTTAGTTATAGTGACTGATGCCAAATATACCTGATTGTTTGTAAGTTAGATTAGTTTAAAGTACTCCTTTCACCAATAAATCATGGAACTGAACAAGGAATATTATCGAGCGGTGATTTTTTACAATTTCAAGTGTGGTTTAAACCGTAAAGAATGTTTTGAGGAAATAAATCGAGTGTTTGGTGGCAAGTCGTAAAAACGGCAGTGACAGAAACTATATTGCTCTTATTCGAACATGATTGTATGCATACTACTGTCAGACGCATTCAAGCAACATTAAAGATTGGTGTGAAAGCAATTAACATTATCGTACACAAACATTTGATTAAATCCTAAATTTGATATTATTGTTTCCGATAGAAAATAATGTTTTTTGATTAATGAGGTAAGAAGCAACACCATATATCTAGTATTATGTATTTATTTATACTGTTTTAATTCTAGCCACTTTGTTTACATTGAATTACATAATTTTGACATATATTTAAGAAAGCTATTTAAAGTTATATTCTTTAATGATTAATTCATATATTTCATAATGGCTTTCTATATCTGCTATATTATTATAATAATATAACAATTATTATTTGACATATATGTCAAATAATAATTGTTATGAATGTCAAATTAAACAAATAAAAACTTGTAATTACGGGACAATTTTATAGAAATTATATAGATTGCATTAATCATACTTATCAATTTGAGATATTGATTCAGTTATGATAAATGAACATTTCATTCTGTATCTAAACAGATTTTCCCTACAAATGTCCAAATGCAAATATCTGTGTTATATCCAGAATGTGAAAATTATTTGCTGATTCTTTTCATTTATTATCTGTATCACATAATTTCCGAGTTGTTTGTTTTTGAAGATTCGATTAAGTTTACTTTATATCGTAAATGTAACCAGTGCCGGATATAAGAAATTTCTTAAGGAGGGCAAGTCAGCACCCCGCCCTTGTAGCTATTTTCACCATATAGGTAATGCAGTAATAAATTCCATTTTGCCGCCCTCCGGAGATCCCGCCCGGGGCAATTGCCCCCTTTTGAGCCCCCCCCCTCAATCCGGTACTGAATGTAACTCTATGTATGTACTTTAAATAAGTAATTTAACAACAAGAAACACTTATAAATGAAACAAAGCTAAAGCTTGTTTTACATCTATTGAACTTAAAATTGAAGGTCACCAAATTACGTAAGGTATTGCGTTTTACTCGCGTCAATTGAAATATATGCCTACAAATTGACAAATGTAATTTTGACCTTAATCTTGGTCAAAATTAAGTACCTATTACATAATAATATATCAATTTCCAATCAAATTGACCTTAAAATTGGTAGATGTAAAACGAGCTGTACGACATTCATGTAAACGACAATCAATTGAATTAATATTAAGGTTATTGTAGAATAGAATTATCATTTAAAAGTGACAACATCTTGGACAACTGCATTTATATTTTCAGGTTAGGGCCTACGTATTTGAACGAATCGGTAATTTTATTTGCCTGTGCAAGCTACTTGTCTAATCTTTAATTAACATTAGTATTAAATAAAGTAAAGTTATTATGTGCACTAAAAATCTCAATACGCAATTTCGGAATATTACGTATTACATACATCGTGAGTATAAGTAAGAAACATTAATGTAGTACTTTTAAATATTAAGTACAATCTAATGCTAATCGGAAGAAGCCGATAAGTAGAAAAGAGAGGTAAATTCATTTTCTATATTACCTACTCAAGCTTTCGCAATATTTTATCGTTTCTTCAAGAGTACATAAGAAGTTTATAGACATCAGCTTCAATATTAAAGATCGAATTCTAAAAACTTTCTACGTTCTCATGAAGAAGCAATAAAACATTGCTAAAGTTTGAGTAATATAATAAGGAGTTAACTTTTAAAGTCTTTACTGCTTTTCTTCCACAGTTATTTTTTTCCTTTAGAACGCAAATAAGAAAGGATTAAAAATGGTGCAATAATGTCAATTGCTGTGTTAAAACATTCAGAAAGCAAAACGATAAATGTAATAAAACCAAAACGTGTTAACTTACGACACATCGACCTAATTTAGTATACTCATCCCCATCAGACTTTTCATACAAATAAACGTGATTGTCCCTAGATCCTATAGCAATCTTGTCACCGTTTGGGCTGTACTGTATAACTTGAATGGGTTCGTCACCATCACTATATTCCGCAACGATTTCTAGGCTTTCAGAATTCAAGAGGAACCACTTGCCTGTCAAGCAACCCACGGCAACTGTCGATCCATCTGGTGAAAATGCGGCGCTCTGAGCTTGTTCCTAAATGATGATTAGGGAAGAGTAATATTTGGCTCTCAGATATTAATTTTACACAGATACCTCCAATTCTTTAAATAGAATGTTTCTTTTGGTGTCGGCGTCCCATATTTTCACGTGTTTATCTAGGCCTGCGGTGACGAATTGGGATTTGTTTGGGTGTGTCGCAAGGGCCCATAATTCATCTGAATGACCGGTTTGGATCGGATCGAATCCGGATTCGGTACTGTAAGTGAATATACCATTTCTGGTGGTGCCTAGGATGAGGTTACCATCGTTACCTTCCGCAATCATTCTAATACCACCAAAGATACTGTCTATCTGTAAATAATTATTAAATTATAAGTATTATACATTTGACTGAAACAAATGGTATCATGGGATTGGACATATAAATGATATTCATCATCCTCATGTTTTCTAATTGTTTAAAATTACTGAACGATAATCTAGTATACGAGGATGTATTGATATCTAGTGTTAGCCTTGACCGGTTCCGTGGATAAAGAAAATATTGCGAAACCGTAGTAACGAAACATAACCTATTAGAAGTGTCAGTGTAAAGTTTCATGTCAAAAAGTCAAACCAAAGTTGCGCACTAATATTTGAAAAAAGGATGTCGATCGAAATTGTGAAAATCGAAAAATTGCAACCATCAAAAGAGGTAAATTTTCCATTGAAGATGAACACCGGCCTTCCCTAGCCAGTTTCTGTGTCCGTCCCCGAAAATGTTGATGTAGTTCATGACATGATTTTGTAAGATCGTCGAATTGGGCTAAAACGAATATCTGACGCACTGAATGTTTCATATGAACGCGTCCATCACATAGTTCACGTCGATTTGTATAGTAGGTTAAGAATTTTTGTTTTTAAATACCTTAGCATCATCGCCGGTTGGCTCAAAATTCGAATCGAAATATTTCAGGGTGCCATCTTTACCGCCCCCCGTAATAACGCTTCCGTTTTTCAAGACGCAGATATTAAACACCGATCCGTCGTGGATGTTCTCCAACATTTTCGAGACTGAATGACTGTCCCTTTCCCAAACTGCCACGTTACCATTCGAATCTCCTGTGACCACTTCGCCAGATTCCAAGAATGCGATGCAATTCACGAATTTAGGTTTTTCATGTTGACCGAAGATGCCCAGCTTTTTCGTGAGGCCATCTTCCGACAGCGTCCAAAAGCCAACGTGAGATTTTCCGCAAGTTATCAACACATTCTCGTCGACCGGGTGGAATTCTACCGTTGCTATCGCCTCTTTAGAACTCTGAAAAGATATATTAGATTAACGGTCTGTTTAAAGAATGTAAGAAGAAGTATATTCACTTTGTGCTCTGTTATTTTGTGCTGTTTCTCCCAGTCCCATATGGACAATACGTGGTTCACTGATTCGTCAATGGCGGCCAATAAAACACCATCGTCAGTTTTGCTGAATGTCAGACTACCCACGGCATTGACAAAGTCATCCTGGATTACAACTTTTGTTTCTAAAGTGTTGGAATCCCAGATTCTTATGTGAGGACTGGCAGTGGACTTATCATGGCCTGCACATTGGCCAGTTGCGATCAGTACATTGTTTGGATGTACGGCTAAACTAAAAGAAAAATTTCAATTTAAAAGGGTAAGAGTTTTTACGTTTTCAAATATAAAATCGGAGTTTCTAAGCTGAAAGAATTTTACGAACAGCTAAGACAACAGTATAATCTGCAAATATGTCCGTTATGGTCAAATCTGATGTATATAACAGATACAAGATTGGTCCTAACACGCTGTCCTGAGGTACTCCAAACTTGGCGATTGGAATTGAGAGGTGTTTCATCATTAATAGCAAGCAATATGGTGTACGTGGAAACGTACTGAACGTCATCAGTTCTTATTTGACAGGTAGAAAACAAGTACATAGTCCATCTCAGTACTTTAATAAATAATGTCCGAAGAACAGTCAGTAGTGATTCTAAAGAAATTAAACAGGGCATTCCACAGGGTTCCATTCTTGGTCCTTTCTTGTTTCTGGTCTTTGTAAACGATCTAAATAAGTCATTGGAAAACTGTAAATTTTATAACAATATGCAGATGATACGTCTGTTATTTTATCATGCGAGACATATGAGGGATTATCAGAAGCAAGTACAGAAATTATTCATGACATGACATGTTGCAATGAAAATAATCTGCACTTAAATGTAACCAAAAACCAGCTTCCTTGTCTATGGTTAATGTAAAAAGTCGCTATACGTGAAATATAATCATAAGTCACTCAATCATCAAATTCAAAATTCTTGGGTGTAATTTTTGATAACTCTCTGAACTGGTGCGGTCATATAAATAATTTGTGCAGTAAACTAAGCAGCGCGTTTTATGCAATATACCATTTAAGAAATAATGTAGACCTATTTACTGACTTACTTAACTATTCCGTGCCTATATACAGGTTCGGTCTGTTTTTACCTTGCATGCGAGCTAAAGTCCATGTATTGAAACGAACGTTGTTGCCCAGTATTTAACACATGTGGGCAGTGGGCACGTACTTTTCGACGCTAGACGACAGGCCAATACGATCATTACGATCATAAGATTCCAATATAATGCATGTGTGCATGTTGCAGCGGTTGTTATCTTCATTTTTAGGTACTATTCGCATTCGTAATATTCTTAAAAAAACTATCTTAAGTTAATATTATAAGAATTACTTCAGATTTATTATTTTTATAATTGAATTTAATATGGTTTCGCTGAAGGTCTACTTGTCGGCTCGCGTATGTATATCTGTTAGGTAGGTACGGTTTGGTAACTCCTTTCGTGTTATGTACGGAAAGCCGCATGCAAGATAATCGTAGGCCAACCTGTATCTACAAACTATTGAAATTTCGTAATAAAAATATTCAGTGTTTTTCCACGAACGCTGAAATTTCTAAATCAAATATGGAAACGAGAGGAACTAATAATCTATCTATTCCACGTCATACAAATACTACATATGAAAAGGACCGTACTATGCAGCGATTAAAGCTTCCAATGCCCTACCACGATACCTAAAACACTCATGAGACAGTGCAAAATTTAATAGTGAATTAAAAGGATACCTAGTTGACAACAGTTTTTATAGTTTTGACGAGTTTTTCGCTGGGATGTAGCGACACAGGAGGGATATCGTTGCCATTCACTTTTAATGTGTTTTATTTTGTTTTTATTCGTATTATTTGTTTTTTTTTTATTATAATACGAGATTAGAATTAGGATTTGATATATTGTATCCCTGTCTCAGAATAAGGAGTAATTCAAATATCGCGCCAAAATGGTACATTTTTTTCTGAGATTTCATTAGTTCTTGCTCAGGCAAGTTTAATATGCAAAAAATAAGTACGCCCATTCCGCCATTTTACGTTTATAACCTGCGATTTTGCTTTCTTACATTGCTTTCATTCAGCAGGCGGATCGGGAACCGATCCCGCTCCAACCGTTCACTTCACAACAGTTGAGTGTTCGCTGGACAGGACCACTCACCTTTATGTCATCGTCTGTCGTCAGGTACTTTTCATTGCTGCCATATGTTAAAATTATAGAGATTAAACCGAATAAACAATAATAATAAATTGTTTTTCTGCATTAAGGTTTGACGTAGTTTTTAGTGGAAGGACTGGTTTTTCCAACCCCGAATAAAATACTGAGTGAACTCCAATATTATAATACATTTAATACTGCACAATAACTTTAATTTGCTGTATCTTACTTTTCTAGTAACTTTCTTCAGAAGTATATTAGGTTGGTCTTGGAATGAATCAATGGCGCATGCGTACAGAATACGCTCACTAAGTGAGCATAGAATTTTTCCGCTCACAAAAATGGCGACCGCTCCTGAACATGTTCACAGTGAGCGCTCGTCTACTTGACATGATCACTGAACAGTTGCGCAACTGTTGTGTCTGCTGAATGAAAGCATTTTTGCTTTGATATATCACATTTAATAAAAGCTATGCTTTTAAGTACAACATGAACATGAGTGATCTACCAGGTCCCAGCTAAGCAATTACAATTCTTATCTAATGCACTATTTCTAACCTTAATCTCATATAACATGTCAACATGTCGTATCTAATTTTACTAAATTTTTAAGCTATGGGTTCCGGATTTTGGCGCGATCACTCATTATTCTGAGACAGGGTACATCTTGTACGGGTCTATGACAATAAATTATTATTATTATTATTATTATTATTAACTTTTGTTCTAAATTATCTATCAGTATTGAGTAAACTAAATATTAGATATAGTAATTTTAAATATCTAGATGCAAACGCTTGTCCTATTCGAATATAAAACTTTTTTTTTTCACAAGCAAACACTGATATGTAAGTACCAAGTCTCAATTCCCATCGAGTAATTCTCGTATACCAACACATTATGGAATTCTATAATAAGTTAACCCAATTGCAATTAATTATAAAATATACCCACGATTGAATGTAATTTATGAACATGATCTTTTATTATAAGGACGATCCGATATTTTTTGGCGGATTTTTGTGAGACGTTTATCACTGCACAAACCGCATTGCTAAAGACCGGTTCTTGTGAACGATTTTGGGCATGAAGTGACCACTCAGAAACAAACTTATTTTCTTCGCCCGTATAGCTATAATAATACAACGGCATTTCAACATTAATACATATGATTAATTCTTTTGCGTTCTTGCTAGTCCAAAGAATTTATGCGTTTATCAAGGATGTTTCTTAATAATTGTGTTTTAAGAACCTATGTTATACCTACATACATGATTTTTTTAAATATACTAAAATTTATTATAATTTAGAAGTTTTCAATGAAAATTAGTAATATGTTCCCTGATTGTTATCTAATATTTAATGAATAATATTAATATTTTTTTTCCAACAATGCATTTAAAATCAGATATTTTTTTTGAGTGCGGCCTTAAAATTTCAGTCCTTGTCTGTTTTAATAGTATTTTCACGGCCAATTTATTTGGAAATATAGCAATAATAACAATAAACTGCAAAAGATGATTCATTTTTAATTGTATGTACTGTGTTTCGTGTAAGGACATTTGCGATGAATCACATTAAATTTTAAATTATAACGTCAAGGTGCGAAAGTGTTAGGTATTAGAAAATATTTTGCCATGATAGACCATTCATGGTTAAATATACAGCTGTTTAAAATATTATTTTATGATCTGTCAGCTGTGAAGTTTAATTTACGTTTCAGGAATTTTACAGAAAACTTTAACATATTTTTATGCTTTTTTAATGGCAAAACAATAAAATAACATTACGAAAAAAACTGTGTTAGTGTTTTTTTATACAGGGTTAGTAAAAAGTCCCGGAACGGTCGAATAACTTTGTTATTTGAAAATTATGATTTCTGAAATTTGGTATGGGGGTATAGTTAATATAAATGCATTTTATGCAATACAGTTAATATTTTTTTCACTTCCGATTTAATCGGCAATACGTCCAACTTTTTTTTTTTTAATGGAACGCCCAGATTTTTTTAACACTTTTGAATGCAAAATAAAAAACTACGTTCAGGAAGTATTAAGATGTTTATTTTTATTCACAAGAAAATAGTTAAAAAATTAAAAAAGTGTCCTAATACAGAAAAATCAAGATACCTGTCTATTCAGGTTGCGATTATAATAATTGTTCAAAATGGTCTCCATTTACAATTTGACAAAAATGTAAACGGTCAGTAAAATTTCTTATTGAATTTTGTATTGGTTCTGGAGTGATGCGATTGGCTTCTTGAACTATTCTCTCTTCCAATTGTTCAAGATTATGGGGACGATTTGACAATTGACCAGTAGCGACAATTATGTCTGTTCACAGTGCCGTTGAGACAAAACGTTGCCTCATCTGAAAAAATGATGTGATCTAAAACATTAGGCTGCTGCTCGATCAATTCCGTCATTGTTTCGCAAAATTGTAGTCTACGATCTGGATCATCTTCAGTTAACTCATGGACGGGATACATTTTATAGGCTTTCATTCTTGCTGATATAAGAATATTATGAGCAGATTTTTGAGAGATCTCATGAATTTGACCTAATTCTGTTGTGGACACGTGATGATTTTCTTCCACTGTAAGTAACACATTCAAACTAGTTTCTTCATCTGTTGCTTTTAATGGACGTCCCCTTCTAGGTAAATCCTTCACCTGACGAAAGACTTCAAACTTTTGAATTGTTCGGCATACCGTACTTTTACTAATGTGACGATCCGGATAAACAGTATTAAACAAAATACGAACCTCTTCAAAAGAACGTTGACGATCACCGTACCCACGCATCATTAATATCTCAATTCGTTCTGATTCAGTAAGTTTTACTGCCATTTTCAAATGTGTCAATGTCTAAAATAAGTAAATTTATAGCGATGCAAAAGTTAAAACGCTTTTAAAATTGTCAAATGTGACGGCAAAAAGAATGCAAACACTAAACAACAACTTTTTTCAAAGGTACCTTGATTTTTCTGTATTAGGACACTTTTTTAATTTTTTAACTGTTTTCTTGTGAATAAAAATAAACATCTTAATACTTCCTGAACGTAGTTTTTTATTTTGCATTCAAAAGTGTTAAAAAAATCTGGGCGTTCCATTAAAAAAAAAAAAGTTGGACGTATTGCCGATTAAACCGGAAGTGAAAAAAATATTAACTGTATTGCATAAAATGCATTTATATTAACTATACCCCCATACCAAATTTCAGAAATCATAATTTTCAAATAACAAAGTTATTCGACCGATCCGGGACTTTTTACTAACGCTGTATACCTATAGGTTTCTTCGGAAAATAAATAGCATTTAATTGACCCTGTTATACAGTACTTGACAGGTTCACAAATTTTACCCGGTTATTTGAAACATTTCCGAACGCAATTTGCGGGCATGTATAACTAACGTAACGTAAACATAACCTATATTTATAGCCTAGAATCGGTACTAGCAGAATGAAGGAAGAAGTGGATACTACAGTGAATGCTCCAAATACTCGTAAAACAGTTTTATTAGCAAATTTGTTTGTACTTGAATCTATGTATGCAACTCACTGCAACGAGGAAAAGAGTTTGCATTAAAAACTATAAAGCAGTTGTCTAAATATACAATTTGTCAGGTTAATAAAACTAGAGTTTTGTGTATTGACACTACTTTGTAAGGTTGTGTTTGGAAAAAGCATTAAAAACAATAAAGCAGTGGTCTAAAAATACAATTTATCAGGTTAATAAACCAAAAGTTTTGTGTATTGACACTACTTTGTAAGGTTGCGCTTGGAAATAGAGTAAAACAACCAACGCTACCCTAGTCACTTACCATGCCATTGAAAAGTACTAAAGATTTACTATTTAAAAATACCTATTTCTTGCGTGTAGGTGATTTACGAAAGTTATAGATGTTATATTTGCTTGATATTGATCTCTGATGTTATTCGATGATCTATACAATCTTCATGTTGGCACACAAATGTCATTTTAAATATACGAATAAACAGTCTCTTAAATATCCCCTGACGATGTGAGTATGTACATATCATTAACCTCGCGTTGGCTCTCAATGATAAAATATAGTTATCTCTTATTTTACTCCAAAAAAAATCAAATATTTAAAATAAAATTATATACAAGAAACGTTAAAATAAAAATAAATCTTTATCTAAATGAACAATTACGTGGAGTATTATTTCAAAGCACACATTATATTTCATTGGCAATAAACGAAATACATACTGAAAAAAACGAAACCATTTTTCAACTTTATTTTGATATTTTTATTTCTTTTTCATTAATACCGAGAAGCCTTTTTAAAAGGCGTATTCAAGTTTTTCCTTGTATTTACAATAACTACTTCGTTCCACGAAGTAATTATTGGAAATACACACACAAATCAGCCGCACCAGCCGCACCACCATACGACATAAAATATTAACTTCTTATCAGTCTAATAATAATATAAAATGTATTTATTCTATGGTAATTAATACAAGCAATATGTATATATCACTGTTTAGAGGCAAGGCATTTCTTTTTGAATAATTAATAATGGAGTGTTGTCATTGTAGGAAAATCGATGGGAAGAAAAACTATCAGATTGTTGTAATCGCATTGTTGTAACAGACGTTATAAATCGATAACACATATGTATAGCAAGGTCACGCCGCCTGCGGTGCTTTGATAATTAAAGCACATTATTAAACATGTTAATATATTATAATAAAATAACCGTTAAAATTTCCGTTTAAATTTATTTTTTATTACCTATTATACAATTTCTTCCTCGGTGGTAGGAATTTAAACGGCAAATTTACAATTGATGTTTTTTTTTATTTCGTTTTGATAGAACCAATTAATTACATGATTTAAACGTAATTACTGGGATTATTCAATAATAAAGCAATTGTTACAATTGATGCAATGAGTAATACTAATAATTATATTTAATAATCAATTTTCGTTTGATGCTAACCGTGTCAAAGTGCCATTTTTTTTTGGAGTGTTTATAGCGTTACCAACTATCTTGGAACCGATTATAGTACAAAGTGCTAAATAATTATAGCACATTAAAAAAATATATATGTAGTACGTACAAGAAATAAGAAACAAAAATATGTTTAATTTTTATTTTACTTATTACAACTGAACGTAACTAACGAACTAAACAAGACGAAATGCAATACAATTCAAATGTTTTGTGTAAAAAATAAAAGTAAATTTAAAAGCCGACCCATGTTAGCGATAAATTTCAAACATTAATTGAAATTAAGTTCTATCTCAGTACCTGAGTCAGACATGTCAGAATCTTCAAACCTATTTTTCTGTACATGTACGTACATTAATTGATTGCAATTTAGGTATGTACATTTGTTATTTCTCTTTGCAGTTTTAATCATGTTAACATTACTAAATATTCATTCACACTGAGCATTAGAGTGAGGTTTACACAAGACGCTTATCACAAATTTGGCTAAATTTTGAAATTCAAAAACTTCAAGAAACAAGCGCCACCAAAAGATATCTATTCGTTCTTCATTTCTTACTTCCTGTTGTGAAATAGAAGGTAACCATCTCCATTCGTTGTCAGATAGTTCTATATCAAGTGTATTATAGGGAAGAAATCTTTAAGCATTTTGAAATATTGGAAATAAACATGGATTTTTATTTCTAAAACTAATAGAAAGCGAATTTCATGGAATAAAGAAAACTAATTTTTTTAGAAGTGGATCATTAAAACTAAATCTGTTCTTACCTTGTTGACATGCGGGAAATCATAAATGATGTAATTAAATGGGAATTTTTTTTACTTTTTCGTTCTGAAGAAGGTTCATGACATGTATGCCGAGATATATATTTTTAATGTTTAAAAATGTTGATTCATTTCGTAAATCCCCGTTAGGGGAGAACCACGTACCTTGGGACAATTCATACCTTGGGACAGCAATAGTTAGAGATTTCCACAATGTATTGAAATGAGTTAGAGATACTCGTAGTAATTAACCACTTTTAATACCAGATGGCACGTTATTGTGTGTAGAAGCATGTGTTTAACAGCATAACGGTATTTACATGAAATTTGTAGTTTTCGAATAAAAAAAGTAATCTTCGTTGGGTGATATCGGATTGTGCTATCTTGAAAGTAAGGTATGTATTTTCTATATTTATGTATTATTTGTTAATATGCAATATATGTTGCTTATTTATCATAGTGTAAAACATTCTAACCTTAAAGTGCTCAACGTATTTTGTCTCCAAGCAAAGTGAGTTATTTACCTACCTTGGGACATAGATCAGTACATACCATAAGACATGTCCCAAGGTACGATCTTATTTTTCGGTGTGCAATTTTTCTTTGTTTTTTCCTGAGATTAACTTTACGAGAGAAATTTCTTTCCATGCAGATGCCTCTAAGTAAGAATAATGTTACAAGGTGGAAACCATCTGCAGAAGCGGTTGTAAATGCTGCAAATATGGTATTATCAGGACGATTGACATTAAGAAGAGCAGCGGAACAATTTGGTATTTCGAGGTCTACCCTAATATAAGCAGGCATATTAGAAAGTATAAAAGTAGTGGTAACGAAGAATTTTCATACGAAGCTAGAAACGACACAAAATTTTTTTTTAGTGAAGCGAATGAAGAAGAAATAGTAAAAAATTTAAAAACGGAATAGCTGGAAAACGCTGGGTAACTTTCTTTATGAAGAGACATGGAGATTTGTCTTTGCTAAGCCGCAAGCAACAAGTCTTGCCAGGTCAACGGCATTTAATAAAACAAATGTAAATTTATTTTTTGACAAACTTGATGAAGTAATGGATAGATACAAATTCCAGCCTAATCAAGTTTACAACCTTGATGAAACTGGAATATCTACAGTTCAATCTCCAGTAAGAATAATATCAACAAAAGGAACGAAACAAGTAGGTGGTATGACCTCCGGTGAGCGAGAATGCAATGTGACTATGATAGCTGCAGTTAATGCGATAGGGAACTCCATACCGCCCATGTTTGTGTTCCCTCGGGTACATTTCAAGAATCCAATGTTGAAAGGTGCTCCACCGGGAAGTATAGGTTGCGCCAGAATTAGTGGTTAGTCAAATACAAGCTCCTTTTTGGAATATCTTGAACATTTTATTGCACAATCTACACCAAGTGTTTGCTTACTTTTCCCCTCACACCAGCCACAAGCTGCAACCTTTAGATAGGTCAGTTTTTGGCCCGTTAAAGAAATATTACAACACTGCGTGCCATGAATGGTTACTCAATAATCCTGGAGTGCCTATGACAATATATGATGTTGCTGAATGTGCAGGAAAAGCATATCCCTTAGCATTTACACCATATAATATTCAATCTGGATTCAGAGTTTCTGGAATCCAGAATCAAATCAAAGCCCAGGAAAACCAATCAACGCGGTAGAAGACCAGGGCGATGTCGCATATTAACAGACACACCCGAAAAAAATGAAATAATGATGAATTCTTCTAATAAAAATAAATGTAGTAGCACTAATCTTAAAAAGCAGAAGGTAAAGAAAGTAATAATGAGAAAAGATTCTACAAGTTCAGAGGAAAGTTTGCTGCTAGAGTCATCAGATTCATTGGAAGATATGATCATCAGTTCTGACATAAATGAGGAAATCACTGCTTCTGAATCTTTTAATGTAAATGATTTTATTTTGGTGCAGCTTAAAGGAAAAGAGTCTGTTCGTTATTACGTATCCCAAATTATTTCTGTCGGTAAGGATGTTCTAGAAATAAGGTAGGGGAGAGGGGGGCACATTCAACCGCGGGGCACATTCAACCACGCTTTATAATAATTTCATAGATTTGAATTTGCCGCAATAAAAAATCCCATAGTGCCTAGAATTACTTATGCCACCATTCAGTGAAATTTCATTCGTTTGGTTAAACGGCTATTAAAGTTTTTAATAAATTTGTGAAAATTGTGATTTTGAGGTAAGTATTTATTTTATCATTTACAGAAAGACATTTGGCATTGTTTGATTTTTCTGTGCTTCATTATTCATCTTTCTAATTAGGAATTAATATTTTCAATTTTTTATAACCTTAAAATAATTCACATTGACAAAGAATTAATTTCCATGTAAAATTTTACACGGGGCACTTTCGACCACACACTGGTGGGGCAGTTTCAACCGGTGGTTGAAACTGCCCCAAGGTATTTTATCTATTGTCTTATGGAATGTCCTACCATTTCAGATGGTTAGAAATTACAAAACAAAAACAGATCGATCACATTTAAATGAACGCAATTTCCAAGATGCAATTAGAGAAGTCTTACGGCACAACATGTCGGAGAGAGTAGCGGCAAGAACATTTAATCTGAAACGTGGCACTCTTCATTCTAGAATTCAAACTTTGAAAAAGAAACACCCCCCAGATGATTTAAATAGATTGTGTGATTATGATTCTGGGAACGAAAGTGATCACAATACTGTGAATTTAAGCTACTCTAGTAAATACACTGTAGCTCAAGTATTCACGAACGATCAGGAAGCCGAAGTAGTAAAATATATAAAGACTTGTTCCAATATGAACTATGGCATGACTTATAAGCAAATCAGGATATTAGCGTATGATTATGCAAGAATTCTTCCAAGTTGCAAGATACCTGATCAATGGGGTATCAATAAGAAAGCTGGCATTGATTGGCTGAAAGGTTTTATGAAAAGAAACCGTGATAAGATTAGCTTGAGAAAACCGGAGAATACTAGCCTGGCGAGAGCTACGGGCTTTAATAAAAAAGCTGTCTCAGAGTTTTTTGATAACTATTCTGTGGTTTTAAAAAAGTACAAATTTAAACCAGAACAGATATATAATATTGACGAAACTGGAGTGACAACGGTTTTAAAACCAGTAAAAATTGTATCAACCAAAGGAAAAAAACAAGTCAGTTTAGCAGCATCTTCAGAGCGTGGTGAATTAACCACATTTGTTGGAATAATAAATGCAGTGGGCAATGCACTACCACCAGTGTATGTGTTTCCTAGAATACGCCATCCGGAGGAATACCTTATTGATGCTCCCCCATCAAGTCTTGGATTGGGTAGCAAAAAAGGATGGATGACGTCTCATCTATTTCTGCGTGTTTTAGAGCATATTCAAAGACACACGAACTGCAGCAAAGACAATAAAATACTAGTTTTGATGGATAATCATGAAACCCACATAACTGTTGAATCTGTGAATTTCTGTCGAGATAATGGTATCGTTTTGTTAACTTTCCCTCCACACACCTCTCATAAGCTCCAGCCATTGGATGTAGGAGTGTATGGACCTTTCAAAACTTACTGCGCCACTTCTTTCAATGATTGGATGACAATGAATCCTGGGACAACCATAACCGTCAAACAAATTGCTAAGTTAACGAAGCCCGCATTTCAATCTGCATTTTCTCAGAAGAATATTGTAAAATCTTTTGAGAAACCGGGTCTGTGGCCTTTAAACAGGCTTGCTTTTAACGATGAAGAATTTGAAGCGAGTTATGCAAACCAGACCTCATCGCCTTTATCAAATATTGAAAAAACTGAAAACACTACACCACCTCTTCTTCATAAATCTGATTCCATCCAGTCTTCGCAGTTATCTACGCCTACTACATCCCACCAACTAATAGCTCGTGAAAGGAGTGCAACTCCTATTTCTGAAAATGGTAAATTTTCTATGCTGCCTATTAGTTACATATGTATAATATATTTTTTGTTATAGCAGACGTGAAGAAATGTGTTGTGACACCCGCCTCAGTTAGGCCGTTTCCTAGACCCTGTATCAAAAAACGTAGTCGAGGAATAGAAAGACGTGGAAAATCAAGAATATATACAGACACCCCAGAGAAAAATCGTCTAGAGGAAAAGGAATATGAAAAACAAAATCGAAAGAAAAAGCAAGAAGAACGCAAGCGCCAAAAATACGTGAAATACATATTTTCTGAAATTGGTCAGCAGCCCAAAGCAGTAGTCAAGAGAAAACGTCAATGCCACAGTTCGTCTAGTTCTGACACAGCTGAGTCTATACATTTGGAGTCCGATGATCTTAGTGATGACATTAGCGAGGAGGAAAATGCAGCAGCACTTTTATGTGACGACGACGAGATAAATGTAGACGAATTTTTATTGGTTAAATTTCCAACCAAAACTCACATTAAATATTATGTGGGAAAAGTGTTAGAAAAGCTAAATTTAAATGAATACCAAATAAAATTTTTACGCAGAAAGGCGGAAGGATATATATTTTCGTATCCATTAGTTGATGATATATCTACAGTGGATCGAAGTGACATAATATTAAAGTTACCCTCGCCAAACTCTGCCAAAACAGCACGAACGTCATCTCTGATGACATTTGGTATTAACCTTAAATCATACAACGTTTTTTAAAGTAAATATTATGTATTTCGAAAACATGTATTAAATAAAATTACTTTTAAATTTTTAGAATAAAATATTTGTTTTATAATCATTTTTTCTGATGCCTTAAATCCACGAATTTACTAATTATCTGCATGGTTGTATCTGCCCCTTCCATTGGCCGAATGTACCCCACCACCGGGGCACATTCAACCATTTGTAATGATTGTTAAAGTTCTATTAAATTTATAATAAATATATTTGAAACTGGTTCCAAGCATATCAGTTTTATTAAAAAAGGCCAATAGTACATAATCAAGTAATAACAACGTGTTTCTTTTTTCAAATTAGAAAGTTACCTTTGTTAATGTAAAAACTGGTTGAATGTGCCCCCCTCTCCCCTACCTGAAAAGTGTTGCAGAATCAACTAACAAATTCACTTACGAAAACGATGAAGTCTGTGAAATATCTATGAACGATGTCATCATGAATGTACCTCACCCCAAATTAGCTGGTAGTACTGCCTGTAAAAGTGATCAGTTTGAATTTGGCATTGATTTTTCTGCATATAATGTTAGTTAAGGTTCATTATTTCATGCTTTAGAGTAATATTTCTTATGTCCCAAGGTATGTGATTTCTCATCCCAAGGTACGTGCCACTTACTATACCTTGGGACATTAGACACGATAAATAAAATGTATTAATATCACATTTTTATACAAAATTTAAACCATCTGAATAATGTACCTATTTTGTTCATTAAAGTTTCCTTGTATATCCTCTATGGTTGCATTTTATTTGGTTGAATGTAGATATTTTTAGCATGAGAAAAGTAAAAGTTGTCCCAAGGTACGTGGTTCTCCCCTACTAATATATTCGAAATATTTGGCGTTTCATGACTTTCATGGTTCTTGTCCAAAAAGTGGTTTTATCTATGTATATTGTAAGAAATATGAAATTATAGTATAATGTGCGTACTATATCCACTTTGAAATTTTATAGTACATCGAGTTGAAATTATAGTACGGTTGGCAACACTGTATAGTAGCCATGGTAGTGTACCCGGGAGACCATCGCCCTTTTTGCGTACGCGCCTATTATCGCAATGGTAATTTGATAAACACAGCTCAACGTTTATATCGTGCATAATTTAACGCACGGAATGCACCGAAGGACGATACCATCAGAAAATATATTTTAACCGGTTTGAAAATACCGGTTTGACTGGAAAAAATTGTCAATCAAGGTCGCCCCCGCTTTGTTCGAAGCAAACACACGATTGAAGAAGTGAGCGTTTCAGTGCATGGAAATCCGTCTCGGTCAGTTCGCAAACGCAGTCAATAACTTATCATTCAAACATCGAAGTTGCACAAGATTCTGAAGCAAGATTTACAAGTTACAGCCTACAAAATTCAGTTTGTTCAACACCTGAACGTCACCGATTATCCTGTCTGGCGGAATTTTGCAAATGAAATGCTTCAACGTTCGAAAATATTCTGACGAAGCGAACTTTCACTTAACTGGTCACGTGAACACAACTGCCTGGGCCAACGAAAATCCAAGAGAGAAACATGAACGACCATTACATAGTACAAAAGTTATTATTGTGCGGGCTGCCATGCCTGGTGAAGGCATCATTGGGCCTTATTTTTTTTGAAGGCCGGTAAGGGCCTTCAAAGTTTACGGTAAACAGTGGACGGTATTGCAACATGTTAAGAAACTTTTTGGTGCCACAACTGCAAGAGTTTGAAGGTTTAAATGTGGAAACGTGGTTTCAACAAGATGGAGACATTTTCCACATCTCAAATCAATCACTTGAGGTTGTGAATCAACTTTTCCCAGAAAAAGGGATCTTTCGTCGAGGCACCATTAACTGGCCCCCGAGAAGTCCCGATCTAACACCTGTTAGTTATTTCTTATGGGGATACCTTAAAGAGAAAGTATATGCAAGCAAACCACGAACTCTACTGCAATTGAAGCACAATATCCGAACACTTCCGTGATCGGTTAGAGGAGTGCCAGCAGCGCGAAGGTCAACATTTGGACAACGTAATCTTTGGCACTTAATTTTCCGAAACTTTGTCTGAAGATTAAAAATAAAAAAATATTTGTATGGCTTGTAGTGTTTTTTTTTATATTGAATTTACAAATACCCCTTACCCTTTCTGGACACCGTGTAGTTCTTTACCAATACAAATAAGTGCAATCTTACCTTCTTATGTCATCCGTATGACCGATGTAATGACGCTGGGTGTATTCATCAACGTTACACAAGACACCCACTGCGGCGATAAAATAAACAATTTCACCAGTGGGCAACACGTATAGGTTAGATCGACAGTCTCTGCCTCTGTACCCGTAGGCCCATTCCAGTTCCAATTTCTTGGATGGTTTTGGAGCTTCATCCTCGAGGTCGTATTGCTCTGCAATAGCTGATGGAGCATACAAAATTATCGGTCTACCACGTAGGTACATCCTAACGGTTCCATTTTCATTGCTGGAACGACAGAATATAAGAGTTGAATCATATCATCTTCAACACTTTGTTTAACTTTCGCCAAACTTTTTATATCTAATACTAGCACTTCATGTGAAAGTATTTGCAAAAAGTAAGTATTTTTGCGCATGCGATTAATGCAATGTTATTGGCCCTTATACTGAATTCTTTTCTACAGCATACTGCTACTCAAATTTCAGCATAACAATTAAATGTTTACTACTTTTATTGACTGTGTAGAAATTCATCATGGGCATTTACTGTACAAAAATATAAATCTCAATTATATGTGTGACCGTTCTAGAATTGTGTGTGTTTATTATACTCATAAGAATGCAAGGTCTCTATTATGTATGAGCATATTCAGCTTAGATAGAAAATCAATTAATCAAAATATCGATCATAGCTTTAACTTTCCAGCTGTAAAATCTTCGCTGATTAATCATACCCCGTGTTTAATAAAATACCTTAGAGTCTGTGTCTTGATACTAAAGAAAAACACTAAAACACACAACGCGGTTTTTAATCAGTGCTACTGAAGATGACAACTTAATTGTCGAAATACATATTTAGATTTTTGTGTTCTAGTGTGGTAAAAGTGTTTTAGTGTTTTTGTTTATACCACGTGTTATATTCTAGGAGGCAATATAATGAATGAAATAAAATAGTTACTCTGTAGTTTATGTCTTTACTGTCCTTTTCGGAATACATATTTTAAACATTAAAAATGCACTTTTGATTAACATATGCATTGTGCCTTTTCCTCATTCGATAAGATATTATTCACGTAAAACTTAAAAATTGCACCGAATTTGTCGATTGCAAAGAATTGGAAGCAACTACGTCAATATATCTTGTGTTACGATTCTGTATTGCAAATTTTACAATGAATTAGAATATTATGTTACATTTAAAAAAAAATACAGTTTTAATTATTCTTATCATCTTAATAATCTGTGCAGAATTCATCATTTGCAAGATATTTGCAAAAAAACGGTTTTCAAGTAAGAATAAAAGTATTACTAACGTATTTGGACGAAAATTGTTTCTAATCTTAATACTCTTGTATATTCTACATATTTATCTACATCTTCTAATTTCACTGATTTTAGCAAATGGCTTATTTTATCGATAAGTTTTCAAATTAACTTTTAAATCGTTTTGTATTCATTAGAAATTTGCCTAAACTTGGTAACTGACGAAGTATTTTTCAAATCCGATTTTTTCATTATAGTAAACTACCTACTACTTCTGCTATTTGGCTTTTATTGACAATCTAATCATTATAATCTTAAATATAGATTTTGATATTTGTTAAGGAAACTTCCTCTTTTGAAAGAAAGACGCCCTCTCGTGAAATAAAACACAAATTGAGTTCAAATACGCATTTATTTAAAATTCGGTATGCGCCGATATATGGTATGTAGGGCGCGGACACGTACGGTTGATGACTCATCGCCCATGGGCACACTATCGAAATGTTGTATTTTTAAAGAGGTTTTAATTTTATTTATATAATTGGATAACAAGTGGCTGGTGATCTATAAAATACAAAATACCTTATTATTTGTTCATTTTCTCTTCTGTAAGACTTGTTCTCTTTGAATTAAATACATCCTTATAGATAGAAAACGGCCTTTCTACATCGCAACTGGTTATAGGTGCGTACTGGAAATATTCTTTTATTTCAGCGTATTTAGCATACACAATTGCCGCAATGTTATTAAATCTAGATTTCTATTAAAAACTGCGTCTAACTTTTGCCGAAGGCCACATCCGAAGTCACTTGGAATACTTTTGAAATTATTAATAGCCTACATCTAATGTGGTTCATCCATCTTTTAATTTGAGATTTCGATTTTCAAAATATGTAATTAGTTTTGGCAAATTTCCAAAGTGTTCCTGAAGGAATAACAACTGATTTTTTAAATTTGGGATTTGTGTTAGTTCCTTGCACTCAGAAATACTTCGAGCATCGTCATTTAAACATGTAACGAAATTTTGTAAACTATCGAAATTCTCTGCATAAAAATTATTTCTGTGTATGTTTTAGCAAAGCTAAGTGATGAACGTGCGATATTTTGGCATTCTGTAACGATATTTTACAGAATTTATAATAAATTTCGAACAATTCATTTTCATATCAGAAAAAGTAACATAAACAACGTTCTAGATCTAAATAAATGATAACTAAAAATATACGCGTATGTTATTAAAACTAAACGAAATCCAGTGCACACTTACGTCTAGATAATTGGGAGAAATCGATTCAATAAACCGGTATTAAACAGACTATTATAAAAACTACGAAGTACGTAATTAACAGTCAAAACAATGAAAGAACGAAACTAACGTAAGTATGAATGAAAATTTTATTTCTCTTGCGAAATATAAGGTAAATATAATAAATTTTAAAAATCCTTCACGCTCCTATCTACGCCGATGAAAAAAGGATTTTACTCATAGATTCCTTATTTTATGGGCATTTTTTGCTCTCATTCTCGGGCACTTCTCGGACCTAAACAGATGTTGCAGTTCACCATATGAATTAGTGCTACTCAGTAAGCGTGTGTTGTTTACATTATTTCTTTGATCCGTTGTAACTTCGTCGTAGTTTAAACCGGTCATGTCCGCGCCCTAATGGTATGGGGTCGCTCTGCATCAATATATACGACAGATATACATCCATGTATACATATACCCATCGCAGTTAGTACGCATACAAGGGAGGTCTCGGATCGTCGAGATACGTATAAAAGCTCTCTCTAGCAGGCGGTAGGTAACGAACTTGGCCGCTGACGTGGTATGTTCCGCATATATCTCAAAATAATTTATTATAATTTCTATAAACCCACAAGTACAAAAATATATGAAATACTATCATATATGTAATTAAAAGTGGTAAAATAAAACATAGGTACTATACAAAAAAATATATCAATGCATAAAAATAAAAGAAAACATTCATATACCGGGTGTCCCAGCGGAGTACTAAAGTCCATTATTAGTATCTAATAATGCAGATAGCGCATAATTTTTAATACAAAAATTATAGATAATAATCATCATCATATTTTCATTTATACAGAGTGTTCCACAACGACGAACCAACACAAACTTGTATTTTTTTTTTAATGGAATGCTATGGTTTCTTTTATTATTTTTTTGATAGGCCTTGAAGAGCTGATTAAAATGACATCAACTTGTATTTGTCGCTTTTCAACTGTTTCTGAGATATGGCAATTCTTTGTTGATTTGAGAAGTTGCTATGAAATAACGACTGATGATGAAAAATACATATTACGGGCTCAACTAGTAGATATATCTTTTCAGTACGTGAAATTAATGTTTATTGCGACATAATTACTCATGTTCTTTAGAATTATATAGCATTCGCTAAAGTTAAAGATTCTAAAAAAAATAAATGTATGTCATTGAAAAGTACTTAAAATTTACTAATTAAAAATATATACTTTTTAGTGCCTGCGGGCGATATTGCAAAAATTTTAGGATATTATAGCTGAATAAACCCGATTACGATTAAATATAAAATAAAAATAAAATAAAATAAAACAAAAATAAAATAAAATAAAAGATGCTTAAGGCTTAAGTCCTTAACAACATTGATAGCAGACTGCTATGACTGCAAAAATCGCATTTTCGTTATCAGGAGACTTCAGAACGTAGATCCTTTTCCTACATAAATAGAGTTATCTTATTGAAATGTCTTGTATAAATATATCACTTTTATGTTTCTTATTCTTAGTGTTACTTATTTATTAATTTCGTTCCTTGTGCTCGTATAATTATTATGTAGAGTTTCTGGAAACCATAAAATGACGTGTCTTTCTTTCTCTAGTTATCAAGATCAGAGTCTCTGATGATTACTCAGTCGTGTTTTATTATTTTTCACGGTCGTTACCGTCTCATTACGTTATTAAATGTTTATATTTACTATCCGACTATTTACGTAAATAAACGTCATCTTTTTGTAATCTAAATCTGTAATAACATAGTAATTGTTGTGATTGAAATTCTCAATTTAATTTAGTATTCAAAAAAAAAAAGAAATGGACCACAATATGTGCAATCTGTGCGTTCAACTTTTTCCGTTGCCTGTTGTTTTAAAGTACAAACAGATGTTAACGATTATATCAATTCTGCGTATCAATTCAATTAATAACAAATTCAAAGTCAATGACTGGCAGGTCAGTAGATCTCTAGCTATACTTATGTTTATGTATTTAAAAAAAAATAATATTTATTAAAAACTTGGAAAATCCCAAATATTAAACATATTTTTCGCAACAAGTTGTTCTACTTACTTAACATATAATAATAATGCGGTACAAAATTTAAAACATATCGACAGAAGAATTATATTATGATTCTTTACAAGTTTAGAAAAAACGCATTCATTTGATTAATCCTTACCTAAACATGTTGCTAGAGATGACACAATTTTTATTCAAGGTGAGCTGGGGAAATTCGTGTGACTCAATCGTCTGACACAAAAACACTGAAGTCTGGACAAACGGTAGGTTGATTCACGACCACAACTGAGCAACTCTCACTAATGTAATGCGCTCAAGTGTGCTCTGTCCACAACGTTATAGATCCAATTATGGATTTTTCTTAGTTACTTGCGCGCTTTATTATTCGCGGTTTGTCTAACATTAACAATAGTTTCTGCATATACAAGCTGTCCAAAAGTCAGACGATGGGCATTTTCCTAGACCTTAGCAAGGCGGTTAATTTAATGAATCAAGAAGTATTGCCGATTATTCGATAAATTGTATTTTTACGCTATACTAGGAATGGTTTAAAAGTTTATCTTTCGACATAGATGCTGCAGATATGTGTCCTCGAGCCTTTGATATACGTACTATATTATGTTAAAATGATATTAAATTGGATAAAAGGTTTTATATTCGCTGATGATATGTCATTGCTAGTGACTGCCGAGAAAAAAGAAATTCCGAAATACCACCAAACTTTGTACAAACGTTTACTGTGGAGAAAATAATAAATCATAAATACTTTATCGCCAACCGTCAATAAAGCGATACATTACCATAGCGTTTTACGGAAATATACAAAGACTTTATCGTACTGTAAAATAAAACACTTTACCTGCCGCTAATATTGTAACGGTACGGCCAAATTAACGTATTTTATAAGTATATATGAATATTAATTGTTTCCAAATTCATATGTATAGAGACGTACGATAAATTTCTTTAAACTGTTTATTCTAGATGTATATGAATGTATGATTGAAGCACTAGTTAGATAAGCAAATGTTTGTATTGATTATATTATAAGACGTGTACCGCTGTGTTTGTGTATATGTCGCCGTCTCATGCGTGATGGAACGCATGGGAATTCTGAACTGAGATAAATGTGAAGAGTGAAGCCTGAATGAATGAAAGAAGTCGACAACGAAACTTCAAGTAAGGAAATCGACTAAAAGCCGTTAAGTAGACAAGTCACCAAGCGACTTCAAAGAAAAAAGTCGACAAGAGACCTAGGAAGAGTCTCTATTTATATATACAGTGAAGTCCGCATCATATGGGATTTTTTTTTATTAATAGATTTATTCTAAATTTGAGTTTGGCATCAATTTCTGCTTCGATCAAGATGGAAATTAACCAAAAAATAATAATCACGTGATTCGCATTATCTGTCAAATTTAAATTTTTTTCCAAAATAAATTCAAAAGTGGGGTTATTTCTCAAAATATCGAAAAAAGTTATTAGAAAAAGTTTTTCTAAAAACAATTTTTAGCCCATATGCAAAATTTCAGCTGCATAAGATAATTTAGATTTTTTGCCAATTTTTTTGTAAATTGCACCACTGTTGCGAAATAAGACAACGCAACCTACATAAAACTTCTTAGTTTTAACAATGCTTTATTCCAGACACATTTTCTTTAAGGCAGCGCCATATTCAATGTGTGTTTTTCTACAAAATCCAAATAGGGCTATTAAAATTTGGTCACATGTGATGCAAAGTTTATTTGTTTTTGACCCTGTATAAGGTAACTTCATAAAATAACTATTTTTGAAAATGTAGTTTGTGTCTAAAAGTAATACACATTAATATTAAGAAAATAGTTTAATTGAAAAGTCAAATTTTCTAATTAAATAATCATAATACTTTATAAAAATGAAACGCATTTAAAATTCCACCTTTTCAATTAATAACAATATGTATTTTTGGTAATTGAATATTAAATTAAACATAATTTGAAAAACCTAAAAATTAAAATTACATTTCTGTGTGCCTCCCATTGCGTTCAATACAAACAATTGTTTTTCTTGATACATCTTTAATGGAGTTTCTGATACTAAGGGGCCTTATTTCTAAAATACAGTTTCGAATCACCGTTTCCAAATGATCAACATTACGGAAAGGTTTTTCTTTGTAAACTTTTTCTTTTAGGTAACCCCACAAGAAAAAATCAAGTGGGGTTAAATCTGGAGACCTAGCCGGCCAGTATTGCTCCATATTACGCCCAATTACTTTGCCCCTAAATATTTCCAAGAGGCGTTCTTGAACCCGTCTTATAGTATGGATGGGAGCACCGTCACACTGGTACCACAAATTATGCCTTATTTCAATAGGCATATTGTCCAAAACTTCAATGACCTCGGTGTTAAGGAAGCGTAGGTATTCTTCAGAATTTAAATTGCCTCTAAAAAAATAAGGCCCAACAACTTGATCGTTTAAAATACCGCACCACACATTAGTTTTAAAGGAATACTGGTCCTTGCATTCTATTATAAAATTTGGATTTTCTTAAGCCCACCATCTACAATTTTGAGAGCTAACAACGCCGTTTGAAGTGAAAGTGGCCTCGTCGGTCCATAAAACGTGAAACGGAAAGGACACATTTTCTTCTTTTTCCCCCTGGTACCAAAAAGAGAATCCCAAACGTATGTCAAAATCTTGTTCCTTAAGAGTATTTATCAATTTAGGTTTATACGGCTTAAATTTATTTTTGTGCAAAATATTCCTTACACTCTCTCTTTGAACGTCAGTTCTGCGAGAAACATGTCTAATACTAGTTTGACCATGTTCCACAATATCTAGGCAAACATTTAATTGGACTTCTTCACTATGTTTTATAGGATTGTGAGGTTTTTTAAATGAACTTTCCACCGACCAGTTGATTTAAATTTCACCATAATCCTACTCACAGTAGATTGTTGCACATTTTTGCCTGAATGCCTTTCATTAAAAATGTTGGCCGCTACACGATGACTTGTGTTTTCACCACATATTAATACAATTTCAATTATTTTATGTACAGTTAACATTTTTTTATTTAATACGCAATATTAATTAAAAGCCACTATGACAAACAGAAAGCGATTTGACTGTCATTAATAAAGCAAGGGCTTGTTGATCTTTTTTATCATTTGTTTTGCGGCCAACTTGTGTTTGGTGCATCATCGTAAGGTACAAAACTAGTTAATTTTTTGGAAACTGAACTTAAATAATAAAAGACTATTTTTACTTTTTATAACATAGCTCCATAACAAATTTTAATAAAGGGGTTTTAAATTAAATCATTGAAACTAGTTAAACTTACGTAAAGTTAAACGAAAATTTATTTTCCACTTAATGCAGACTTTACTTGTGACGCTGTGTACTTGATATTAATGTGTATTACTTTTAGACACAAACTACATTTTCAAAAATAGTTATTTTATGAAGTTACCTTATACAGGGTCAAAAACAAATAAACTTTGCATCACATGTGACCAAATTTTAATAGCCCTATTTGGATTTTGTAGAAAAACACACATTGAATATGGCGCTGTCTTAAAGAAAATGTGTCTGGAATAAAGCATTGTTAAAACTAAGAAGTTTTATGTAGGTTGCGTTGTCTTATTTCGCAACAGTGGTAAAATTTTAAAAAAGAATTTGGCAAAAAATCTAAATTATCTTATGCCGCTAGAAATTGTTTTTAGAAAAACTTTTTCTAATAACTTTTTTCGATATTTTGAGAAATAACCCCACTTTTGAATTTTTTTTTGAAAAAAATTTAAATTTGACAGATAATGCGAATCACGTGACTATTATTTTTTTGGTTAATTTTCATCTTGATCGAAGCAGAAATTGATGCCATACTCAAGTTTAGAATAAATCTATTAATAAAAAAAAATCCCATATGATGCGGACTTCACTGGTCACACTGTATATATATTTATAAGTACGTCGATTTAAACGTATCGGTCGACGAAGTACTAAATTGTCGCTTTGAATTTCATAAGTAATATAATAAGTTTTTGATTTATATAAAAAGGTCGACCGACAAATGAGTGTTAAATTTATAAAGTTTACTCTATAAAAAGTGTAAACAGTACAAGGCCACTTATGTATATCCAAGGGAGCTGGTGACTGATGAAGGGCCTACAGCATTTCAAGAGGCTCCGAGTATCTGCTATCGTCGGAAGAGGTCTTTCCCGAAGCAAGTCGACAACGAGGAAATCGTCCCTTCAGTGAAAAAAAGAAGACGAAAACATAGAAAAGGTATTTAAAAGATATCATTGTGCTCGTGCCAGATAAAATGAAACGTTAAAATTTATCTTAGATACAGCAAAGTCTCGAAAAATATTATAGGCGTTGTATGTACCTATATATAAATCGAAGCATAGTTGTTTTCTATCAAGGTCTACGTTGTTAGCATTTATGTAAATACTGAAGGGTGTCGGAAAACACATGATTATTATTTCGTAGAAATGATAATAGTTAAATAAATCACGACTAATCTTTCAGTATTAAATGAGGTCTGAAATTATTTTATTAATGTGTTTATTCTAATTAAAATCGATATTATCTTGTATATGTTGTGTGTGTTTGTATTAATATATATATAAAGAAATCTGGTTTCTATTACAAATGTTATTTGAATTAGAATAACTTTGTTTTATTTAATTGTATCAATTATGCCCCAAGATTATTTTTTAATATCTCTTGACCTGAATCGTCCTGGGATAAAAATATGAGCTTGCCAGGTAAAACGATTCAATTTTTTTTATCTTATTCAAAGAATGCCACCGATAAATGTATCTTAAATTTATGTAACACTGTTATTTCGTTATAACTGAGATTAGTGTGATTTTTTTTATTGATATACAACGTGTCTCAGATAACATTTAAAGCATGGGGATCTCGCTTATTATAAAAGGTACAGGTTTGGTTAAATTAGATGAATTATTCCTAAGTATTAGTGAAATAATGCTGTATTTTCCAATTTCTAAATTTACATGTATTTCAAGACTTATAGCAAGAAAAAGCAAAATGTCGAATTCCTTTTTCATGTATAATAACATTTTTTTGTTTTAATAGACACATAATTTTTATTTGCACTTTCTTGATCCACTTTTTATGCAGACTTTAAAAACTTCTCAACTTGGATTTTTCTTATTATTTCTTCCTGAAATACATGGAAATTTGGAAATTGGAGAACATCGTATAGGTAATTTCACTAATTCGTACGACTAATTCATCTAATTTAACGAAACCTGTATCTTTATATGTTGTATATGATAAAAATAAAACTCAGATATTAGATGACAACGTGATGTACTAAGTGTTACATTCTCAACAGTTTATATGCAGTAAGGGGACATAATGTGAAAATGATATCTTTTTACATTTACTTTTTACACAAGGATCTCCGTTATCATACATTAGGTATCTCTACAATAATAGACACATGATAATTTAAGGAACGATAATTAAAATTAGAAATGGAATAGAATACATATCTGTATATATAACTTACTGTCGTCGCGAACGCATATTCTCGCTTGCTTCGAAAGTTGATCAAACTTGGGGAACACAAATTATTTCGCACCGTGTTAAGCACCAAAACAGCTACAAAATGTTATCGATTTTTATAGTTGATAAAAACAGGCGGAGAATAACAAAACGCGAAAATAGACGATTTCTACCGAAAATGTTTACTTACTAAATTGTAAATACTAGGCTGTGATAAAACAGATGATACAAATGTAATTTGTTGAGATAGTATGGTTATTTTATTTATAGTTTATGAATGAGAAACTAATTATTGTATGCTACCCAGATATGCCTATCACCTCT